>OY787667.1:19169877-19583930 GCA_963678985.1 Spisula subtruncata
AAATCAGTACCTCCACATCCAATAAAGCGATTTAATGCAAATTACTTACCCATGACCCATAAACCAACGAAATATAAGCTGGAAAACGCAACAATTCTATCCGTAAAACACATGCCGTGAAATTTCCGGTACATCCATGATTACAATGCATGATGGGTAGTAACCAAGGTTACGACCCAAATCTAGTTACCTCCCTTGACTAAATTGGAAGCACAAGCCATACGCAATTACCCCCCTTATTAAAAATCTTAAAGTTCATGTTCCATCGGTATGTAAATAACTGAACATCTAAACAAATAAGAAGTAATTAGGCAAACTAAATTATTAATAATCTAATAAATAAGGGATTAAGAGTTAATTCATCAATAGGGTCAATTACATCATGATAAACAAATAAATTACCAATAATGAATAGTGGACCTTATAAATGTAGGTAAAAATACAAAGTATAAATGCTTAAAGTGATTTACCGGGTCCCTAACTAGGATCCCCCACCAGACCGCGCATCCCCACAATCACTTGACAATTCAGAGTAACTATTTCTCCCATGTATATGTGGGGCCCTAAAAAGGGCCGTTTGGGTGGTATTATTTAGAAGCCCGTAAAGGCTCTAAAAATGACCATATGCAGCAATTAGTGTCTGCCGCAGCCTCAGCAATAAGCAGCGCATCCCCTCAATATTCAAATGCACCTGATCCGGGGCAACATGCTTAAAAAACCTAAGATTAGGAATCCTAACCAAGTCCCGGCCAAACCATTTGGCCATCCTCCTATTAAGGTTGATGCGCTGCCTATCAAAACAGTCCTGTGTCAGGCCAGGACACTTGCGGAAATCTCCCCGGGGGTGACCTCAACTATGTAGACTTGGCTCACGCCGCCTCTACGAATATCCCCCACCAGGTGACAAATCTGGTGGAAAATATCCTTATGGCTAGACATCGGAGTAATGTCATTACCACCCAGCATGACTATGACCACATCAGGCTTACACCTGAGCAGGTCCTCCAACAGGCGGCGATCATAGCATTCTGCCCTCATACCACCCTTTCCATAGAATGAAGTGGTATAGGGCGGGTACAGCGTGGTGCCGGTCTGCTCCAAATATTCACCAAGTCGCCGCACAAAGCTATCGCCAAATACTGCAATCCTAGGCATGGTAGTGGAAATAATGAGGGCTACAAGTCAGTATACAACTTATATACCCAAATGATATATAGCAAAACATTACCCGTCAATAAACAGTAACATGCCAATTAAAACTGCCAATAAGGGTAATGTCACCTAATGCAATCAATTAAGACTGAGCAGTCTGGTATATCCATGACGGATAAACTAGGCGCCGTCACTCCAACACCTGTAATAACAACCCCTCATGAGATCACCCCAGTAGGTAACTAGGAAAACCCGGTAAATCTATAAAATCATGTAAAAATAAAATAGATGATAAAAAAACATAAAATTTAAAAAAAAAAAAAAAAAAATAGTTGTAATCATAAAAATCAAAACTAAAGTATGGAAAGCCAAGTGTTTTTTTGTGCCAAGCAGCACCCTTATTATTATGAATATTTTTGATAGGAATTGAAATTGTCCCACTACTAGTGTTAGGAGTACTACTAAGTATATAAGGAATATAAGTATTATTGTCAGGAACAGAACAAAAATCACACACATTATTTTTATATTTTTATTTCTCAAATGTATAGTTAAATATGTATAAGGTGAAGGCACGCCCGGCCCAGTCCGAGTACGAGAACAAGTTTCACTTAATTACTCACTTATTGCATTAAGTTAAAAGACGCCTGTCTTAGCCCGAACAAGAGAGAAGTCTAATTTAATGTGTAAGTTAAAAGACGCATGTCTTAGCCCGAGTAGGAATTAAGTTAGGACAAATAAGTAAGAGACGCACGTCTCAGTCCGTGAAAGAGAAACTGAAGCAAAGAAACTCGAGTATCGCCGGTGTGGGAGGATGAACGATCTCAGCTGTCTGGTTTCTCCAAAAGCACCCGTCCGAACAAGTTTCAATGCCCCTGTGAAACAAGTTTCAACGCCCCTGTGAAACTCAGCCGTGAGCACCCGTCCGTGTCCGGACAAAACAGACAAGTAGGAGTAAATACAAATGCTCTAGATCTCATTGGTCGATTTTTGTATTTACATTAAATAACACAAAAACTAAACATCCGGCTAACGCTTGCAGATAAATTATCTGCAAGACAAATTTACCCTATTTCGAACTTTTTAACTTTCTCGGCATAAAGGGGTACATGCCGGGGTCCTATAAAAAATCCAGATTACCGAAAGGTATGGGACGATACGAGGACCTTATAAACTCATATCAAATCAAATCATCAGCAGGTACAAGAATCCACTTGATCCCAGTAAATCTCTTGTTTTGTTTCAAACTCCACCCATTGATTGTACTGGAAGACTGGAGAAAGCTGACTGTATGATGGCGAGAGTCTGACGTCATAGATGTCAATATCAATAGAAATTTTGGAATACTTGTACGCTGAGTGAAAATTTTATGGCTACAAAACAGACACACATATACCGGTATGTTATTGCTATTATTATTGAGTACATTTTACCAAAAAAATGTAAGAAGTTCAAAAAGAGTCTTAATAATAATTACATAAGTTCATATACACACATTCAGTAATTTACCTCTGAAATACCAGTAAGGTCTAAAGCATTGTTTCTCAGCTAACAACAGCACCAAAATAATAAGATACGTTTTTTGACATAATCATGAAGTATGAAAAATAGAAAATAAATACCCTCAAATACATCTCTTTAATAACCAGCTTCATACAAAAATTTAATTTCATACAAAATAAAGAGCAGGCCATATTCCCTGTCGCAGATGAGAATCAATATAAAAGTCCCTATAATCTGCCTATTGACTTCTAATGCGAATAATCAAGTTCCACAAACCTAGCTTGGAAACTGTTTGAGTTATATATAGCAGGATTTTTATGTACATCCATTTTCATAAAAAACACAAATTTAGACAGAATCAAAAAAAAAAAGATATTGTTTAATTCAAAATCTTAGTTATTAAATTGATGAATTGCAAGACTGAATAACATATATTACTAAGCATACAATAAAATCTATGCTTAAATTAGCTTGTATGATTCAATTAATTTGTAACATATAAGAATTTCCATACCAAAGATTAATATTGTAAGAAACAGGCTTTGAAATTTCCAATCAAGCACTCATCCAGTTTTATTAACCGATTTGGAATACCACACGATTTGGAATACCACACGATTTGGAATACCACACGGCTTCTCCAACTTCTCATATTCTATGTTTAAATCTAAAGTAAACATTAACTCAATGTTTTATAATTTAACGAGGAGAAAATTGCACATGTTATTTATTATAAAACAACAGTAAAGTTAAATAATGTGAATCTGTGAATAAAACACAACTTAGTTCATTAATTGAATAATTAGATTTAATTAAAATGTTTGGATCAGTTACAAAATTTCTCCAAGCAGCTGAAATTAGATTTTACTGCTAAACAAGTTCACCTGAGAACTTTTTGCAGTCGAACTTTGAAATTTTCTGATTCTTTTGACATTGTGTCTGAGATCAAAAGTGTGAAGATTAAATTTAATGTTTTATCCAGTACACTCACAAGCATAATTAGTTATCATATATTTCATAAACATGGTAATCTTCCATGTGAGAACAAATCTCAGAATAATGTTTTCCATTTTGTGTGAAAAGTGTAAAACAAATGTGTGACATCAACAGCTTATCAGTGCGAACATAACATCTTCAGCTTACATTTTTTAGGTTGATTGACCCAGTAAGTTAACTATAGTTATGTGATAAAAAGAATCATTATGTCGTCTTTGGGATCAATATTTCTTAATCTTGTTACAAAAACAAAGTATTAATATGAACTAAGGCATTGCCTATATGGGTATTTAATAAATATTAGATAACCGCTAGGCTATATTTGTAGATATAGACACGGGCCCCAGTTGCTATGCATTATCCAAGGGAGATAACAAATGCATGCAATCATTGTGAATTGTAATTTTTATACAGCACACAAGTCAATCAATCAAATTGTCATAATTTGATTCCAATTCAATAAAATCCAAGACGTACCTTGTTGTACTGTACTGTAGTATACTAGTATTGTAGGCCTACTGTAAGATGGTTTATTTATATTCCGAATATAGATAATTTGCAGCCTTCGATGTTTGTCTTTCGTCCTTATCCGCTTGGAAAATCGAAGATATTACATAAGCGACAACGTATGGACCCTCCTAGTACACAAGTTTGTCCACCACAAATAATTAATGCACCAGTCAGTTGCATCCCCAGTTCCCCCGACCACAGGGATCCATGGCGGATAGAGACAGCCATGTTTTTACCATCCAGCTTCCCCCGCAAGGCAGGGGAAATTTAGGATTTATTCTGCGAAAACCAATAGCCTAAAGACAATATTTACCGGTAGATGTCAGGGGAAATGCGTGAGATTTTACCATCAGCTTCCCCCGCTGGCCGTAGAAGGGCTGTTGATTTTGACAACTCAAAATTCCAGAGCGCCCTTCCCCCGGGGCTGGATGCTGTGGATGAAACTAACTGGTACATAAGTCTTATACACACTGACAGTAACAAAATAATCTCATAAACATTGCTTTGACAAGCTATACATTGAGACATAGAATTGTTGATTTGCATTGTTCAGTTGTTGACATGGAACGAATTGTAGCCTACTTACGTTCAAGCATCTGGTATGATCTGAGTGTTGATATCATTGTAAAACTACGTAAAAATGTCTATTAAAGACCAATTTCCTCGGAGATCGAGTACTGTCATGATAAATCGGCTATTTAAATGAAAAGTTCACCTTTATTTTTGATGATTCTTAAAACATCTTCCATGTGCGATGGGCGCATGGAAATCATCTCGCAAACGCTTGAAATGAATTGGCTAGTGACACGGTCCACGGTCATGGGGAGTAGAGTGTATTTCTTACTTCCCTTTGTTTTTTAAAAATAGTTTGTTTTATTTATTAAACATTTTTTTTAAAAATGATAATTAATTGAAAGAGAACGATAGGCTCAACCGTTTACAGCTTACTATTTTTTTTATATTCCAAAGACCATTCACCTCGGAAAACTGCCTGAAATTTTTTACCGGAAATAACTTTTTTTGAAAGCATTAGTACCTGCTGAGACTCAACGAAAATCCGCATGTTACCCGTAATACCGGTCTGGGTATTTTCAATACCCTGCGCTACGCGCAGGCTATTAAATACCCTATTAAATAGAGGATCTTGCATGAGTGCTCATTACATACGAGTTTTATTAAACGAGTGGACAAAACAATATGACACGAGGCTCGTTTGTAATTAGCATCAATGTAAGATTCTATTTATCACATAACCTTAGAGAACGCTCATTAATGTTCAAAACGCTGATGTACGCTAGTAAGTTCAATTCAAAATTAAGCGTTACAAGCGGGCGACGTCATGACGACGTTTGTATTATACTGACGTCATGGGTCGATTCAAGGCATGGATTGGCTTACGTTACATCATTCCGAACCAACCAACCAATCAACGTCAAGCTAATTTAAATGTTTAATGAATGGGCTGGGAGTGCATTACGATATTTCCGGCACGGCTTAAATGAACTCCCACGCCTCAGGTTATGTGATAAATGATTTTACAGTAGTTAACAAGGTACACTTCATCTCATCAACAATAGATGAGAAACCTACATTTCAAGAGGACACTACAGCACTACCTTCCCTGTACAGTAAAATAATCACCACTTCTACTCTACGTGATTGACAATTTGAAACCAAAGGGCAGTAAAGGACCCTATTGACAGAAATGACAATTAAATGTTGAAATGTCAAAGTTACCATACAATTAACTTAGAAAGTATCAATAAAAGTAGAGCATTACGTGATGACAAAACTTTAAAATGACTAACTAGACTTCAGTAGCATAAATGTGACCATGTCCACAAAGTATAACATCATGCTATCAAACTTTAAACATTACAATGATGATTTGTGAGACTCCAGGAATACGAGGGGTGTTCAATACATATGATGAAAAGTGCTATAAAAAATTTCTTAGTCGTTTTAGGTCTAAAAAACTTTCAAAATATGCAAATAAATTTACTTCAGATTGGTTCACCACTCATTGTTAAATTAATCACAAACAGATGCAACATCGAGTGCACCAATGTTACATCCCAATGTTGCACATAGAAAACAATGGCGTGCCATTTGAGGGATTGAATGAAGGGTTAGTTTGAAATGTGCCATGATACAATTATACCTTCATCATCAACTTTCAAAGTCATTGCTTCAAACTGAGTATAAAACAAAGATACAAAATCAAAGACCAATAAATTTAAAACATTACTGTAAAATCATTAATTTTCATGGGAGATTAAATTTTGTGGATTTCAAAGTTCCCTTTAACCATGAAGTCAAATACCATCGAACATTAATTTTTGCCCTTGTATTTATTACCTGAAATGCAAAATCTACAAATTAAGGTCCCATCGAAATGGTCTTTTTTACCAAAACAACGAAAATTTTGTACCATCAAAATTAAATCATTTTACAGCAGTAGATCATATTGAGTGAATATTGTTACCAAGTTTTATAAAGATTACACAAAAATTGTGACATTTAATGTCTCCACAAGCAAATTGTGGACAAACCAAAGGAAAGGAGTGATCATCTTGCGATACTTTATGATACCTGACACTTTGTGATACCCGACACTTTGTGATACCCGACACTTTGTGATACCGGACACTTTGTGGTATACCCGACATTTTGTTATACCCAACATATTGCATGATACCCAACATTTTGTGACACATGTGGCCTTATCAAAGAAGACAAATGGTTAGCAGCATTGACAAAGTGATAAGTTGTTCACAAGTTGGAGAATTGAATAGATCCGAATGTCTTTATTGTATAGTAAAAATAGATCTGTTGTCCGAGAGTGATAATTGGGAACAAATATTGCCCTAGATTTGCTAGCTGACACAGTTTCTTAAAGTTTAAATCAATCTTAAGTATTCTTCAATCGATTTTAACAAGACATCCTCAACATTTAAAAAACTGAGAATGAGTAATATTCACGCAACTTCATATGTTTCAACAAAATGTCAGTGTTTTCCTAAAAATGGCTTGACTTTTCTAGTGAACAGAAAACTGTTTACTTCTGCACAAAAATACTATGTGGCATGGAAAGTACATAAAATTAAAATCAGTCAAAGAATATTTGGTATAAAACAAAATGCATCCAACACTACACAACACTAAACACCAAACTAGCAATGGTTCAATTCAACCACTATAAAAACTTGACATCATCAAATGTGTGTCACCATTAAATGTATGCTCCATCAAATGTGTGTCACCATTAAATGTATGCTCCATCAAATGTGTGTCACCATTAAATGTATGCTCCATCAAATGTGTGTCACCATTAAATGTATGCTCCATCAAATGTGTGTCACCATTAAATGTATGCTCCATCAAATGTGTGTCACCATTAAATGTATGCTCCATCAAATGTGTGTCACCATTAAATGTATGCTCCATCAAATGTGTGTCACCATTAAATGTATGCTCCATCAAATGTGTGTCACCATTAAATGTATGCTCCATCAAATGTGTGTCACCATTAAATGTATGCTCCATCAAATGTGTGTCACCATTAAATGTATGCTCCATCAAATGTGTGTCACCATTAAATGTATGCTCCATCAAATGTGTGTCACCATTAAATGTATGCTCCATCAAATGTGTGTCACCATTAAATGTATGCTCCATCAAATGTGTGTCACCATTAAATGTATGCTCCATCAAATGTGTGTCACCATTAAATGTACACTGTACAACCTGAACGTAGCTTTGTCAGTAGTAGGCTTCAGACAGAACACAGGGTTTGAGCAACTCTAGTAGTCTAGTACTGTAAGTACAGTTTCATACATTTTTTGTTGATTCTAATAGTGATGACCTTTGAGTAGTGTTGAAGTGACTAATAAACAATATGCACAAGTACCATACTAATTGAGAAAACATTTTATAAGTGAGCAACATTTGATATCTTTTTATTTGGCATTTGATCGATCAATACACATTATAAAAAAATAATTTTGGTTTTGAATGACTCGAAGTCATTGGAATTACAATCCTCGATCCCCCTTTCACAGAATTCTGGTGGTTCTGTTTCGTGAAATGCACATTATTTTGTGAAGATAAGTTTTTTTAAATTAATCTAACAAAAAAGTATCCCTGCATACCAGTTTCCAATATAAATTGAATACCAGTATTTTACAATCTATTGGTACAGCATATTGAGCCAATCTGCATCAGTCAAAAGAAGAAAGACCAACAAAAAATTCACAAGTTAACAAAAGTCATTTGCTTTGTCTCAAATGTCAGATTTATTTTTACAGTATCTACGTAATGATCCATAACTTAACAAATGTCGTTGTTAAGCAATATAGAACGTGTAAACTGGTTGTATATCACACCTTAGACCTGTGTGACTTGAATCCATAATGTTCTACAAGTAGGATAGCATACTGTAAGTCATCACTATTAGAATCAACAGAAAATGTATGAAACTGTACTTACAGTACTAGGCTACTAGAGTTGCTCAAACCCTGTGTTCTGTCTGAAGCCTACTACTGACAAAGCTACCTTCAGGTTGTACAGTGTACATTTAATGGTGACACACATTTGATGTAGTCAAGTTTTTATAGAGGATTGTAGTTCCAATGACTTCGAGTCATTCAAAACCAAAATTATTTTTTATAATGAGTATTGATCGATCAAATGCCAAATAAAAAGATATCAAATGTTGCTCACTTATAAAATGTTTTCTCAATTAGTATGGTACTTGTGCAAATTGTTTATTAGTCACTTCAACGGTACTCAAAGGTCATCACTATTAGAATCAACAGAAAATGTATGAAACTGTGTAAACAGTACTAGACTACTGTACCATAGGTTTACACTAAGCCCTCGATTTGGTTGGTTGGATTCATACTAGAGGTTGAAACTAAAAGTAAGTCAGATGAAACCAATTGTTGTTAATGATGATAATAGAATGACTGAAACCAATCAACAATCAATTAACCAACAACAGATAATCACACCATTAATTAAAGCCTTTAAACACAGATAACATAACACAAATACTTAATGAAATGTAGATTGCTTACAAATCAGATCAGATCCGATTACACCACTTTATAAAGTGAGCAATGTTGCATAGAACCCATATGAGGAATCAACAACATCGATGATTTACTTATAATGCAAGTATTGATATGTATTTATTGATTACATTTGAATTGAAGCGACTTTACAAATTCTCTCGTTCAGGTTTTCAACTTTCGCCTTTTCGGAACTAGATTTCATTTGAAACCTTGTTCTTTCACCTGTTTCATGTCGAGGTTCTTGATTTTCAGTAGATCTACTCTAGATCCATTTTATTCCTCATCATAACGAAGCTCGAATGCCCAAAAAAGGCTTCAAATTCAAAGCCATTGATATCAGAGTCTGCACAATTCTCCATTTATGACAGCTGTCAAGTAGCAGACATAATCAAGAGATGTAAATATATTATATGTAATGTAATAAACGGTGTCACAACGGTGAATTTTCTGTCATTCAAATCAATGCAAAATGGCCCAAATTCGCATCTCTCCCTCCGTTTTACTGACATTCCGGGTGGTTTTCTGTGGCCATTTCCATAAAAAGCAATCCCTGTCATCCAAAATAAGCTTAAGAAAATGACATGTCGATAATTTCGTTTTTGAGCTACTGTAGGTCTTCTGACAGGACAACACTATTTTCCATACCCCAAAAGCTGACTTGACCGAAGCACACATACATTGTCAGTCTTCAGCCAGGGAAAGATAATTCAATAGAATATTAATTAAACACTCTTAAAAGTTAGCATGCAGGTCATATTTGAGCTACATTCGTGTAATTTGGTCAACAATCAGCAGTTTCCACATTAAAACAGTACTTCAACATCAATATATCAAATTTTTGAAAGGCACTATTTTAGCATACTACAACCTGGAAGTACTTTCCATCGGTGTGACACCAAACAATACAAGTGAGGTAATTTGTATTTTCATTGAAGAAAGCTAGTTCCGTCAAAAACAGTGAAATTATCAAAATGTTATTTTCACTATTATTTGTCACTGTTATTTTCACTGAAAATCACCATAATCCATTGATAGCATATAATTAAAAATACATATGTATATTATACAATATGAGACCATAACAAGCTTGTATTAGGCAAGGCAGCACCTTGACACTGCCATATCTACGGGGACAAATATTGACCAATGACATGGCTGCATTACAAGACTGGTACAAATATTGACCAATGGTATGGCTGCATTACAAGACTGGTACAAATATTGACCAATTGAATGGCTGCATTACAAGACTGGTACAAATATTGACCAATGGCATGGCCGTATTTCAAGACTAGAACAAATATTGACCAATGGCATGGCTGCATTACAAGACTGGTACAAATATGGACCAATGGCATCTCTGCATAACAGGACTATAGTCAGTTTTTGGTATCAACATATCAACAGATTGCTGGTGTTGTGTGATGACAGTGATGTAGTCACATGGATACTTGTTATTTGCACAGCTTTTATCTGACTTGTTGAGAAAGCAGTGTCCTAATGCATTGGTACTTCACATCGCTAGGTGACGACGCCATTCAGTACAGGTGTCAAACAAGAAGATCAGTTTGTAGAAACATGTATAAACGTAATCAACACATTTAAAGAATAAGTGCAAGACGGGAAACATTGGAAGTACAGAAATTGTGAAAACGACGTAAATAATATGTCAAACGATGTCGCAGACAAAAACTAATTTGAATTACAATTTTCAAACTAGTACCTGAAGAAACTTCATTTTCCAAACCATGTTCAAGTTTTATTTGCTAAAGCAAAACATAGAGATTAGATAACAATACCCAAAAACTGTATACTTTTTTGGACACCCTGTACACAATGCAGTTGGGATTTCAGCTACCATACATGTCATATCTCCTGCATCATGCGTGAGTCTCCAGCATTTAAGACTGATCAGAGGCTAATTACTCACATGTCACACATTTCTTGTATATACTGAAATCTCACATGATTTTATAATCACAGATATTCTATAAAATTGCTTCAGGAATCATGCATAGTATTGCTATACAAGTAAACAAGTGAAAACTGCATATAAACTTCATTACTTGAAATTCAAAGCTACAGCACAATGAAAAGCTCCCTCATTTTTAATGAAACCTTCTGCATTTTCATAACCAATCTCACACAAAATGGGTCTGGGAAATATGGCATGTATGTACATTCTAGGGAAATATGGCATGTATGTACATTCTAGGTGGTAACTATGTAACTGTCTCCAGATTCATCATTACAGTACACATGTACCAGAACAGACATATTTCTAGCTAAGAATTCCAGAAACAAATGAACTCATTTAGAAAACTGGCATTGCCTCAAAGGTAAATGCCAAAAGCAGACTTTTTTATTAATTATACTACAAAAAGACTGCACATAGTATTTCAAATTATGTATATTGTTATGCAACATAACAATCATCCGGAATACTTGCATGGTTTATTAATACAGGAATCATTTAACTACAACAAGTACAGTACACTCGACAAGTATTTCATACCAGGAATTTCACGACGAAGCAAAAACTCATCATTGCTTACTAGCTGTATGATGTTAAAAGAGTATATAATAGATACTGGTACTAGCTTACTCCCAGAATGCACTTGACACACCTTCCCATGTCATCTATTCTCCAAAATGTAGCAAACTCTCTTTTGGGAGCTTTCGCTTAGTTTTCAACCATTTTATGTATTATACTTATACATATATAGTGGACAGATGATTTCATTTAATTGTCACCAATCCAATTTAAAATTTATATTGTACAAGTTGCAGGGGACAATGTTTAACATTCTATCAGTAATAGTCACATAAAACACAGCAACACTTAACCTCATTACATTAAAGGGACTCATTTCCAGTTGGTAAATTGCAAAATTTATCAAAAAGTTCTCTTAAAATCACACTTTTCGTGAGTTTTCATCAATAGCGCCTTTTATCGTAATGTAAGTGGAGAATACTTTTTTATGTATTCATAAACATAGTTTTGTGATTAAAACGTTTTTTCATTGGAAAGGAGATTAGTCTCTTTAATGAATAAAAACATTGATATTTACATTTGAACTTGAAAGTTCTATTTAAGTAGATTTAGCAACCATGAATAGTGATCTACATCATTACATAAAGGCTGTACTTTCAATCAAATAAAAAAAATCACAAAATGTGCAGACATTACAAAGTATAGGTTTACTATCAGTTTGATACGATTCTAGCAGTTATTCTTGCCGCTCTGTTACATGCCAGTCCCGGAGGCCAACATCGTAAGCCAAGCTAAACAAGTTGCATTTCATGGTTGTGATAAGATTACATAAATATCTCATTATGATTCCCCCAGGTAAGTCAAATTTCAAATGTTAAATTGCTGACAAGAAAAACTACCCTAATAATACTGTCAATCAACTAACAGATAAAACAGCAAGACAGACAAATATGTCTCCTAGCAAGCAAATAAAACTCACCAAAAACTCTATTATCCAATTAATGGCCATTTGCTTATGGCAGTTATTTGATAGCACATTTATCAGCATATTTACAATAAATTTATCGCAATAAAGAACATTATAAGTACTGAGTGTTTGTTTATTGTTAATCATTTTTAGGTATCACTTTTAAATCAATTTTTCATGTCATGTGACACGATCAGTTGAACTCACCTCGATTCCAGGAACTGAATAATGAATATCAACCAGAGCTAATTTGCTTGTCAACACACAACAGTTACTGACAACATATCCATAATGTAATGGATTACACTGTATAAACCTGATGCAGTACATTACAATTTTATACAATATAACAAACTATTAATTTGAGTTTGTCTTCTAGTTTGTATAGTTTAGAATCAATCATAAACAATTTACAACAAACCAGTCAATCGGAACTCCTTGGTGTTTGTCTAACGAAAGTGCCTTGGACATAATAGGAAAGCCGCCATTATCCAGGACTATTTTACAACATGGCTCTTGAGAATCAAGCGATGGAATCGAAAAGAGCTAAAGGGTTACATACTTCTGGGAAGATATCTACTTCTAAAAGGAGACCAGTAATTGAACGACTTTTTGATAGCATTGAAAAAAACTGATGATTGGCCAAAATTTGTAACCCTACACTTATACATGTATTAGGCGTATACCTCAGTTACAGAAATGCCCGGTTACTTATGATTATGATGATGACATGCACAATCTAACTACTCTTTTACCCAGGTAATACAAGCACATAGTTTTAGTGTACTCTATGCCATAAGAATTATAATTAATTTATTCAGACATGTTTTTATGAAGCAATTTTTTTTCTGTCTGATGTAACTATCAGAAAAGCACGTAGTAACATAATTATTATGTACGAGGAATGCATGTACAAGCAAAAAGAAAACATTCCTGAGTTTTTAGAACAATTATATTGCATATTACCCTCAAGCTGGTACAGGCAATCAACTTTCTGCTATAATACACACGTAATCACGATCAGTAATAGGTATATATAATAACCGAAATATTGTTTTACTTACGCTGCTCAAGATTTTTCAATAATTATTGTTTAACTAATGTTGAGATGCATAGAATTTATGGCAAACATAGTAATACTAGCATACTTCAGTTGGTACCCTGAATCTTGAGTAAATAGCATCCAATGTTAAAGAACCCAAACAATATCAAGTGGGCCAACAGGATCTAACATATGGACAACAAAACACCCTAGGTCGCTCACCTGTTGCACATTGGTCTAGGTATAAATACAACTTTTCTGACAATATTTCATTAAGATTGGATCACAACAGTGACCTCTGCAGTGTATACAAAGTTTTTCTAAAATTTGACCAAGTTACCTAGTTTTTGACCCAACATGACCCTTTTCGAAATTGGCCTAGATTTCATGGAGAACAACATTCTGACCAAGTTTCATGAAGATTGAATCAAAACTGTGACCTCTGGAGTGAACAAAAGATTTTGTGACAGGTGAGGTAAAAAGTAAAAAACAAATGTATGAAAGCGCACCAGCATGGATAACAAAAGAACCCAAAGCTATGAAAGTGCACCAATATGGATAACAAAAGAACCCAAAGCTATGAAAGAGCAACAATATGGATAACAAAAAAACCCAAAGCTATGAAAGAGCAACAATATGGATAACAAAAAAACCCAATGGTATGAAAGTGCACCAATATGAATTAGAAAAGAACCCAAAGCTATGAAAGTGCACCAATATGAATTACAAAAGGACCCAAAGCTATGAAAGTGCACCAATATGGATAACAAAAGAACCCAAAGCTATGAAAGTGCATCAATATGGATAACAAAAGAACCCAAAGCTATGAAAGTGCACCAATATGGATAACAAAAGAACCCAATGGTATGAAAGTGCACCAATATGGATAACAAAAAAACCCAATGGTATGAAAGTGCACCAATATGAATTACAAAAGAACCCAAAGCTATGAAAGTGCACCAATATGAATTACAAAAGGACCCAAAGCTATGAAAGTGCATCAATATGGATAACAAAAGAACCCAAAGCTATGAAAGTGCATCAATATGGATAACAAAAGAACCCAAAGCTATGAAAGTGCATCAATATGGATAACAAAAGAACCCAAAGCTATGAAAGTGCACCAATATGGATAACAAAAGAACCCAAAGCTATGAAAGTGCACCAATATGGATAACAAAAGAACTCAAAGCTATGAAAGTGCACCAATATGAATTACAAAAGGACCCAAAGCAATAAAAGTGCATCAATATGGATAACAAAAGAACCCAAAGCTATGAAAGTGCACCAATATGGATAACAAAAGAACACAAAGCTATGAAAGTGCATCAATATGGATAACAAAAGAACACAAAGCTATGAAAGTGCATCAATATGGATAACAAAAGAAGTCAAAGGAATAAAAGTGCAAAAATATGGAAAACGAAAAAATCAAAGGTATAAAAGTGAAAAAAAATTTTTTAAAGAAGCTAAAGGTATGAAAGTGCACAAAATATTTTTTTAAAAAGATCCCAAAGGTATGAAAGTGCATCAATATGGAAAACAAAAGAAGTGAAAGGTATAAAAGTGCACAAATATGGAACACAGTATGAAAATGAAAGGAATGAAATGAAGCTACAATAAAATCTGCACAGACTGATTAGATAGACAAAGTTAAGCACATGTTTATGTAGACATTACATCAGCAGGTAGCAGGGGAGTTTTTTGTAGGTACTTGTGATGTATCTCAAACAGCAGGCCTACCATATTGATGTAAGCTATAATGTAATTACTTCCTCAATATGCTACTCTCTACAGAGAATTATAAAGCAAGCTGGCAGGTGTGTTCCTGTGTCTCAGACTGGCATACTATAAAACCTACGTATTTAAATAATGGTTTCCTGCCATTATACATACCTAACACTGGTAAGGTGGCATACTACAAAACCTATGTCAACAACCTATTAAGAAGTTTTGATCAGTAGTCAATAACCTATTAGAAGAATTGACCAGTAGTCAAAAACCCATTAGAAGAATTGACCAGCAGTCAACAACCCATTAGAAGAATTGACCAGTAGTCAACAACCAATTAGAAGTATTGACCAGTAGTCAACAACCCATTAGAAGACTTGACCACTAGTCAACTACCTATTAGAAGAATTGACAAGTTGTCAACAACCTATTAGAAGTTTTGACCAGTAGTCAACTACCTATTAGAAGAATTGACAAGTTTTCAACAACCCATTAGAAGAATTGACCAGTAGTCAACAACCTATTAGAAGAATTGACCAGTAGTCAACAACCCATTAGAAGAATTGACCAGTAGTCAACAACCCATTAGAAGAATTGACCAGTAGTCAACAACCCATTAGAAGAATTGACTAGTAGTCAACAACCCATTAGAAGAATTGACCAATAGTCAACAACCCATTAGAAGTATTGACCAGTAGTCAACAACCCATTAGAAGAATTGACCAGTAGTCAACAACTCATTAGACGAATTGACCAGTAGTCAACCACACATTAGAAAAATTGACCAGTTGTCAACAACCAATTATCAAAATCAACTATTTGTAAACTTTTATCAATAATATAAGAATTTTTTTAGTTATGTAAGGGAAACAACTCTTGCTTTTTCAAAATATATTTTGTTAGATAGTTAACAGCCATGTCGGCAAGTTTCATAAACAGAAAAGCAAATAAGTACAAGTAGTGGTATTGAAATGAACAAATATCCTGGAAATCCTGAATCATCACAGCATCCTGAAATCCTTGAACTTGTTAATTTACTTAGGAAATATACAGAAATGAGACCAAATTTTTTTTGATACTCCAATTGTTATTTTACTGACGACACCTGTTTGAATTATGTGTAGTCCTTTTGTGATTTTCTCATTATCACTATCATTATTAATAATGCGACAAACATCCATGTATACATACTAAATACAATTACAAACACATGCACATGTATCATACAATTCTGCTACACTCCATCATACAGAGAAATCAACATTTTATGCTCACTTATAGTCTGGCTACACAATTATATCATCAATTGTATATTTATCAATCAAATATCATAACTTCTTTCAATGTTATCTTTATTTTATTTTTGGCTTGTTTATCTATGTTTGAGGGCCTAAAGGGAAATAATTTCATGAAAAAAGAGAAGACAAATGAGTTGTCTTCTATAAACATTGGGTCTGTACAGACACTGACTATCACCCAAGTATTGCCGACCACTGTGTATTATATACAGGTAAAATATTTGAGAACATTCAAAGAAATTAATTTAGAAGAAAGAAAATATGGCCGGTCCTGATTTGATTATGATACTTGGAAAATGCCTAAAACTGCGGAAAGAACCTATCCAATGATTGGTTATGGTTCTAGGTAGATAACCAAGCATAGCCTTTATTTTCTATATTACTACTGAAAAATGGCGGGCATACATTGATGTGCCTCAACCTGGATTTGAACCCGGGACGCCAGATTAGACAAAAAGCGCACTTACCACTTAGCTATGCAGGCAATACTAGGAGAATATAGTAAACACATGTGATTTGTTGTTCCACTTACCTTCACAGGAGATCACAGGTATGTTAAACTTCTTTACCATTCTCAACAACTGCTCCCTTATTTCTGTGGCCCTTACTAAACCTTTAAAATTCAGCAGATTCTCATGACACCATTTAGGATTTTTTCCAAACTAAAACAAAAATTGAAACATTACCATCTTGATAGCCTAGTGGCACATTGTTGGCTTTAAGTGCAGGGTGTTGGGTATTCACTCAGTGGCACAGCATATCAAAGACCAAATACAAATGGTACCAGTAATTCCCATAGTAAACCCTCAGTGCATTGAACATCGGTAATATACACTGTTAGGTGAAACTAGCTGCATTAAAATATCTGTCATATTCTTGTACAAAATGGAATATTATTAGAGATGCAATTTCTTAAAGGTTGTATTGTTTGAAATTTGGTTGGCGTTTGTTTGAAACAGTCATGCATGTGGTAAGTGTACTTGATTTGTAATCTGGTGATCTTGGTTTTATTCCCCTGTCGTTGTCACAGGTCATACACTGCAATGAAGATTTGACATCAATGAATGTCATTTTTTCCTGGACACGTAGAGAAGTAAGTTGCTGGTTCCTGGTGGAAAGGTAAGTTAGTACGGATACTGTTAGTCCAGGAAGACTGGTTAGGTAAATTTGGTGGCCATATATAATTTAAAAATATGTTGATAAACAGCAATAAATCTAAATAAACAGATGGTCTTCTGAGATAATCGGAGCATACAGTAAGAAGTTGATACCTTGATAAAAGCTCTATATACATTAACCAACGTTACCTTGATAAAAGCTCTATATACATTAACCAACGTTACCTTGATAAAAGCTCTATATACATTAACCAACGTTACCTTGATAAAAGCTCTTTTTACATTAACCAATGTAACATGGTCACATAGACATAATACAGTAAGAATTTGATACCTTGATAAAAGCTCTATATACATTAACCAATGTGACATGGTCACCTTCTTCCACAGAAAACTTCTTCTTCATACGATCCTGTAGCAGAAATCAACATGTGATAGGATTTCATTAAATACTGTAAACCTACTATTAAATTGATACATGTACAAATATAGAGGCATAGAGGAGTATCTTGACTATAGATCGATACGGCCCTCATTTGAATCTTGGCCAAGACACATGGTCATTTCAACTGCCCTCATTTGATTCTTGGCCAAGACACATGGTCATTTCAACGGCTCTCATTTGATTCTTGGCCAGGACACTTGGTCATTTCAACGGCTCTCATTTGATTCTTGGCCAGGACACTTGGTCATTTCAACGGCTCTCATTTGATTCT
Source organism: Spisula subtruncata (assembly GCA_963678985.1). Taxonomy (NCBI): domain Eukaryota; kingdom Metazoa; phylum Mollusca; class Bivalvia; order Venerida; family Mactridae; genus Spisula; species Spisula subtruncata. The sequence continues at coordinate 19,188,480 of OY787667.1, forward strand.
TGGCCAGGACACTTGGTCATTTCAACGGCTCTCATTTGATTCTTGGCCAGGACACTTGGTCATTTCAACGGCTCTCATTTGATTCTTGGCCAGGACACTTGGTCATTTCAACGGCTCTCATTTGATTCTTGGCCAGGACACTTGGTCATTTCAACGGCTCTCATTTGATTCTTGGCCAGGACACTTGGTCATTTCAACGGCTCTCATTTGATTCTTGGCCAGGACACTTGGACATTTCAACTAGTGTTGTGTGCATCAAAGCTGTACACCAGGCATTTTAAAGAACCATGAAGTCTATTTGGAAAGAGCTAGTGTAGCACACAAGGACTCCTTGTTTCTCATGACAACAGTCCCTACTACCTCTATGTCAGAGGTCATTAACCAACAAATACTGACGATTTTACAGTAAAACTAATCTGCTACTACAAAATGTGAAATATCCACTTACTGATGCATGTTTCTGTCCGGACGGAGATACAAACACGTTCTGTATTTGTGACATGGCTGCTATGGTTACCACTTCCTCGGAACAACCAAAGTCACCTATAATATCAAAAAAAAAACATCACTCATTTTTATATGCAAGTATTTAGTGTATTTAGTGCTTAAAAAGGCAATTTGACACATGTTATCCAAATAATCATTTTTCAGCAAATTATATTCACTTCTGTATTCCAAAACCCAGAAATCTAGAGCTACAGTACGATCAGATAAGATAAACATTATTTAATGTTATGATTAACATAAGAAACATAAGCTACAAGCTTGTATTCAACACAGTAAGTCTAGTTGAAAGGTCATGACATACTTTCAGAGATCATTTACTTCCTAATAACCGTCTTATGACCGCCATTAGCCAAATAGGTACCCTGTACAGGTGTATAGTGGCAACCCACAAACCAACCACATCCCTACCAGGATATATATGCCTCCCAATGATAATACAAAACATATATATTCAGTGTCACATGACCATTCTATAGTAGTTTGGTTAATCTGCAGGTCCAATAAGTTTTAGCCTTCGTCAGTCAAAATGTCAGACAAGCCTTTGAACCATACAAGAAGTTTGAGCAGTGAATATTTGATCATCTTACCTGATACCAGTAACATTTTAGCAAACATTGGTGTGAGAGGAAACTCTGCCATTCTAAGTCCTAACGGTGACGTCAGGTTACCATTATCATCTAGGGCTGTACATACAATACACATAAATACAAGTTTTCATTCTAGACATTTTCACAATTACACAATCACACTCTCAACAGCTCCTTTTACAAAGCAAAGAAACTAAATCAGTACAGATAATTGTTAAAATAACTGAAAAGGCATTGAAAAATGTACAAAGGAAAATGAAGAACAATGAATATCAAAATGGAGATATATACTTTAGTTATAGCAGCTTTGTTTCTTATCAGAAAATGACAGAAACTCGAGATAGATATTCATGACTTTCTAAAATTTGTGCAAGAATTGAATCTGTTAGTATTAGCTTAAATCAAAATATTGAAATTTCCGGCATAATAATTTGTAACCTACCACCTAGGGCATACAACAGCTCTAGACCTCTCACCATGTTCTGTGCAGGGGGAGCCTAGAAAATACAAGTATACAGTCAAATCTGTGTGTAAATTCCAAATAAGAGAACAGAAAAATGTGGTTTTTGTTGAAAGGTGGTGTTTCTTAACATGATAAATATCATTTGAAAATGTATAGATTGGAGACAAAATTGGTGGTCTCAGTCATGACAAACCCACCTGCCAAGTTTATGGAGTGTATGCAACAGTACACAAGTTCACACAAAGCACTTTAAAGCACTTTTTAAGCAGAATTTTTCAAAAGTCAATTACTGGACAATTGCGAAAAAGTGTGCGACTGACCAGTCATCACATTATCCTGCCATTAAGTGACTAGTTACCTGGAACTACCCAAAGCTGAGTGTCAAGCATGGGAGCTATACCAGTACCATTTATAACCAGTTTGGTTAGACTGCAGCCTGAGATTGAACCATGACCTTCCAGTCTGGAGATGGATGATCTAAACACTTGTTCACCAAATATTGTATCTTTAACTGTATATCAAAACAAGAACAAGTACTTACCGACAGGAAATGAAATCTGAGGACATTAGGTATACCCAGTGCCTTCAACAGTTGAAGATTCAACGATAGATCAAAACAATAACCAGTACTTACCGACAGGAAATGAAATCTGAGGACATTAGCTATACCCAGTGCCTTCAACAGTTGAAGATTCAACGATAGATCAAAACAATAACCAGTACTTATGGTAGGGGAACAATTTCAGGTAAAAATGGTTGAACCCTACCATTCATTTTAACAAGCTGAGTCATACCTTAAAATGTTCCTAAATGATTGTGCGTTACTATACATGACATTTTTTACCAGTCACATGGTGGCATTTTGAGAAATCCAAGATGGCGTCCAAGATGGCCGCCAAAAAAGTAAACATCCTATTTTATCAAATTACAGTCTCTGGGACATTGGATATGACATTTATTATGGGAATAAGTGGTTTTTACAATAGAATGTATGTTGTTCTTGTCATATTAGGTGCTTTTGGTGGAACATTGTGGTGATTTAATTTTTTTCATCATATTTATCACCAAATAAAGGCAAAAAACAGGGGGTAGGGGTAAGATTTTTAACTACCTATGAAAATTTTGACCGCATATATAGCATTTCTATTGTTAAGTATATGCTATATAGTTAGGGAAATGAAAATATTCACAAAAGTACAATATAAAAGTACTTAAATGATGACAATTGACAATCAAAGTGGGTGGGGTACGATTTTATTGAAATCTGAAAAGCGATAATATTTTACCTTTGATGCATATTTGAGACACTATACCATACATTGTTTAAGTTTTCTCACTCCTTCAGTCAGGACAGTTGATATATGTTTTATTTATGCATATTTTAACCAATGTTTGAAGCATTTTCTCCATTTTGTTCTTGATTTGGCCCAAAAAATGACAATTTATTAGGGTAGGGGTAATTTTGTTAATAATGAAAACCATTCTAGCAATGCCATAGACTGAATTTGTTAATGATGAAGATGAATTTTAGCATTAGTGCACTCGTAACAATATTTGTAACAATACAGCACTTGTCAACATTAATGTCAAGGTCATATTAGAGGTCAAATGTCAAATTCTGAAGGAATTTTTGCAATATGTATGTATGCACACAAACAGATAAATGTACAGGAATAAATGTCATATGTTCATATCACTTCTTTAACAAAGTTCAAATATAGCTTGTTTCTTCGATAAAAGAAAACATTTCGTTGCCATGGCAACTGGAAATATGGTTTCTAATATGGCGGCCATCATCTCCATGTACATGTATATATAATATTATTCATTATCCAGCCAAATAAGCATTTTAGGTGAAGGTAATTGCAACAGTAACGGTTCGTGTTTTTATTGTCCACCCTCTCTGTCTGTGCAAGATTAGGACACTGGTTGACTTATTTCCACACTTGTCAGTCGTCCTTATAGTTAAGGATGACAGATCCCAAAAATAGTGAATCCCAATATGGCTTAAAATGGCTGTTGCCAACATTGATAAATTCCAATAATACACAGGGAGATAGTTCCTTACACTTGTGAGTCAATCGTATTACACAGGATGGCAGTTGGTACATTGGTGAATCCCCCATAATACAAAGGAAGAAAGTTCCCTACACTGATGAGACCCTCATAACACATAGGAAGACAGTCCCCTACACTGGTGTGTCTGCCATAGGACATATGATGATAGTTCCCTACACTGGAGAGTCCCTTATAATACATAGAATGGCAGTCCCCTACACTGGTGTGTCTCCCATAGGACATATGATGGTAGTTCCTTTCACTGGAGGGTCCCTCATAATGCATAGAATGGCAGTTCCCTACACTGGTGTGTCTCCCATAGGACGTAGAATGGTAGTTCCTTTCACTGGAGGGTCCTTCATAATATATAGAATGGCAGTTCCATAGTACATTGGATGACACTTCCCTACACTGGTATGTCTCCCATAGTACATTGGATGACAGTTCCCTACACTGGTGTGTCTCCCATAGGACATAGGATGGTAGTTCCTTTCACTGGAGGGTCCCTCATAATACATAGAATGGCAGTTCCCTACACTGGTGTGTCTCCCATAGGACATAGGATGGTAGTTCCTTTCACTGGAGGGTCCCTCATAATACATAGAATGGCAGTTCCATAGTACATTGGATGAGACTTCCCTACATTGGTATGTCTCCCATAGTACATTGGATGACAGTTCCTTACACTGGTATGTCTCCCATAGTACTATTGATGACAGTTCCCTACACTGGCATGTCTCCCATAGAGCATTGGATGACAGTTCCCTACACTGGTATGTCTCCCATAGTGCATAGGATGACAGTTCCCTACACTGGTATGTATCACATAGTGCATTGGATGACAGTTCCCTAAACTTGTATGTGTTTCATAGGACATGGGATGACAGTTCCCTAAACTTGTATGTCTCTCATAGGACATGGGATGACAGTTCCCTAAACTTGTATGTCTCTTATAGGACATGGGATGATAGTTCCATACACTGGAGAGTCCCTCATAATACATAGGATGACGGTTCCTTGCACTGGTGTGTCTGCCATAGTACATTGGATGACAGTTCCCACCACCCCAGACTTTCCGGAGTTTTTAACACTGATGGGTCCTCCATAAGACTCAGCGTGACAGTATTCCTCAAAGTACATAATACTAGGACGACAGTCCCGACATGGGTGAGTTCACCATATTACCTAGGTAGATTATAAGTTATCTACCTAAGATGACAGTTCCATACACTGGTGAGTTACTCTTGTACATATTATGATTGTTTCCATCAACAGTCAGTCTCGCATAGTACTTCGGCTGACAGTCCGAAACACGGAAGAGTCCTCCATAGGGCACATGATGACGGGTCCTAACACAAGAGTCCTCCAAATGGCGTTGGAAGGCAGTTCCCTACACTGGTGATTCCCCATTGGGCTTATGATGATGGTTCCCGACACTGGGGTCCTCCATTGTGCATTGCCAGGCAGTTCCCTTCACAGGAGAGTTCTTTATAGGGCCTATAATGACAGTGTCCAACACTGAAGGGTCCTCCATATAGCACAGAATGACAGTTGTCCATTAAGCATATAGGGCTTAGGAAGACAGTTCCCTGCACTGGAGTGTCCTCAATAGGGCCTAGAATGACAGTTTCCAACACTGATGGGTCCTCCATATAGCACAGAGGGACAGTTTTCAACGCTGTTGATACCTCCGTTGGACCTAGAATGACGGTTTCTAACACTGAAGAGTTCACCATAGGGTCTTGGAAGACAGTTCCCAGCACTGGAGAATCCGCCATAGGGCCTCGAAGACAGTTGCAACCACTGATGGGTTCTTCATATAAACCCCAATAACAGATTTCAACGCTATTGAGACCTTCATTAGACCTAAGATGTCAGTAGCCTACACTTGCGAGTCCCCGCAGGGCCTGGAATGACAAGTCCCAACACCTGCGAGTTGGCAATAGAGCATACGATAATTTGTCCTGTCACTTCTGAGTCCCACATAGAACCAAAGATGACACATTTCAATACTAGCGAGTCCTTCATAGGACCTTTGAATACTGTTTGCTACACTGGTGAGTCCCCATAGTGACAGTTTCCAACATTGGCAAGTCTCTCATAAGATCTACCATGACTCTTTGGAACTTTGAGTGCCCATATATATATGGGATTGTATGATTATTTCCAACATGCATGAGTCCCATATAACGTAATATAAGTCTATAGTTCCAACAAATTTGAATGTGTCTAGAAGTTTAACCTTGAAATGGTCATTAATTGATGTTGGTTTGAGTAACTTTAAATTAAAACTAAATTCAGTACATACATACTTTGTAGCATTTAATGGTCATACGAAATGTCACAACTAATGATAATAACAAATATTAATGATATTGAACCATCAATCGAAGATTCCTTGGGTATCATTTACTTCGTTCAAATGGCTTTTATCACTAAGCTACAATGTTCTAAATAAAACCATACAATGTTTACTGAAGAAATACATTCTAAACAACTTAGTTTATACCATATTGAAAGGCAGAAATGTATATTATGTAAATAAAAATACAAAAGAAATACGTATACATGTACTTAAGTTTTTCCATTTTGACCTTGAAAAGTCCTTGACCTTGCACTTACAGTACATTGTAGTTACTGTTGAATTCAATATGATGACCACTAGTTATAGTCCAGCAATAATGTCCAATAAACATTAATTTTTGGAGAAAGTTACCAAAATTGTTACAACTGTTCCTTGGTCCATTTGAAACATTTTTTCATGAGACCCACTTAAAATATTTTCTTTGGTTGCCATAGCAACGGTTTTCAAAATGGCCGCCAAAATGATCAAATGGCGGTTTTCGCCCAATAACTTCAGTTTAGAATGTCATATCGTGATGAAACTTGGTGAATAAGTAGCTTGACTTAATACGCCACTAAAAACAAAAATTTGGATGGGTGGGGTCAATATCTAGGTCACTGTTACTAAAAATAGAAAATCGGTTTTTGTTCAATAACTTCCGTTAAGAATGAGATATTTGGATGAAACTTGCTATATACGTTGCTTGTATGATGATACACGTTGGGATAAAAAATAGGACATTTGGGGTGAAGGTCACTGTTACTAAAAATAGAAAATCGGTTTCCGCTGACTATATTTAGTCTGGAATGAGATATATGAATGCAACGTGGTCAATATATAGCTTCCGAGAAGATACTTTCCATCAAAATAGGTGTAAATGGGGTCAAGGTCGACGTTGATAAAATAAAAAGCCAGTTTCTGCTTAATAATAACAATTAGTTACGAATTACAAGCAATATATAAGCACCCTGTTTGGTTTTCTATATTTTTGTTACCATAGGAACCGCAATTATTGTCTGAATAAAACACAAATGGACATGAATAGTTTGCTTATTAATCTGTATCCACATACCAAGTTTTATCAACCTAGCTCCAAAACTGTTTAAGCTATGACCGGATCCAGATTTTATAAACGGACAAAACCTTGAGTTTACAATGTTATATATATAAGTCAGTCTCAAGGAAAACCTGCTATTTTGACAAGAAACATTTTTGTGATGTTTCAAAGTTAAAAAGACTAATGACAATGAAGCATGATTCAAAAAAAATTGTGTGAATATCTTGAGTTTTAAGGAAGATACAGCTATTTTTGTAAAGTCAATATTCCGAGTTTTTTGCCTGACGACGTGAACGTCATTCGAATGTAATTTGACTGTAAAACGTATTTCATAATTACACCATAATTATGATTGATTCTTGACATAAAATGTTCAAAATAGTGTCACATTTTAGAATTATGTTCTGATTTTTAAAATATGTATCATAATAGAAACATGTTGCATTTAGAGAAAGGCTACTGTTGTTTTAAACAGCTTACTCTCAGTTTTTCTTAATTGAAGTATTTTTCCGAAATTAGTAACCATGGCAACAAAGTATATAGTTTCAACATAATTTATGAGGAAATTTGAAGCTAAGATATAGTACTATATGTATAAATTACTTACAGTAGAATCAACAGATATATACATTGTTTCACTTATTTTAGAGCCTTTTCAAAACCTTGTTTTATACAGTAATTACATGATGTCAAGTCAGCAGGTTTTCCTGGATTACGGCTCATATATAAGTGGAGCATCAGGGGTCAACGTCACAGTTACTTTAAAAGAGTACCAGTTTACTATTAAATTACTTTGAATGAGATATTATGATGGCAATTGCTGTAAATGTAGCTTGTCTGAAGAATATATAAGTATTTTGCGCCAGATTATTTGGCCGACATGAAAACATGCTTTTCAAATTTTCATGGAATTTCATAGTTTCTTGTTGTGCAACTTCAGTGTGTTTTTCTTCGAGTATTTCAAACAATGCAACGTTAACAAAAATATATGAGATGGTGACCTAAGAGTGTAACACTTAACAAATTTTGTAACAGTAATCAAGGAAATTGGGCCCACTTGTAGTGTTACCCTCATTTGATTAGCAGACTTAAAGCCCTGTTTAATTTCGAAAATGCCCAGGCCACACCAGGTACTAGTATTTGAAAATATGACCAGGTAAAGCCATCTCAAACAATATGATCTACTGAAAATACAATATGCAGAGATTCCATGCATGTGTGGTATTCATCATTATGCCTAGGTCTCACTGAACATTTTTATCCTAGGTCTTCTGATTCCAAAAATACTTAATTACTGTTTTTAGTTAGTAATGTTTTACCCAAAAAAGATAACATAACATATGAACAACTTTTTAACATATGAACAGATTATTAATTTCTTAATATGCGAAAAGGCAACATGTGCCTATCTTAGTGAATAATTATAAAATAGCACAGTTTGTGGCGTTATGACATTGTGATCATTAGATTCCAAAAATCCTCACTTTTATTAATTTTATATTTTTGACTGTTTCACCCCAAATATATCCCAAGACGCCAGTCATTTTGAAACTAGATTATTAATATCTTAATAGGAAAAACTACATATGTCTATCTTAGTGATTTATAACTAAATAATGCTATTGGTGCCATCGTAGTGAACCTATTACAAAAATCACCATTTTAGTTCATATTTTGTACGATTTTAACCCAAAATAGCATTCAGTTATCATAAATGATAATATATTATTTGATATACTAAACTTTAAGTTACTACAAATGAATTGCAGTTGTTTTATAAATAATACGATTTTAAATGCCATCGTGGCCAATCGATTCCTCAAATCCTCACTTTTGTTTATATTTCCAATGTTTTTGCCCCAAAAATGTCTTAAAATACATAACATTTAGGTACTAGATTAGCAATATCATAAGCACGAAGACAATATGTGTCCATCCTATTGATTAATAATCAAATACCATGATAATTGACTTTACAGTTAACAGATTCCAAAAATCATCATTTTTGTTTTCATTTTGTAGTATTTTACCCCAAAATATCGTATCTTGACCAATAGCCGATAATTTCGTATGATATATAATACTATATGATACTACACTTATATTGCAGGGGTTTTCAATAAAATACTACTATAAATGACATTGTTGTCTGCCAATTCCAAAAATCCTCACTTTTGATGGTAGTTTCTCATATTTTACCCCAAAAATATAGGTCTCAAGTGTTAGTATAGAACTCCACAATTATGTGGCAGGATATAACATAAAAAGTTTATTTGCATTTTGTGCCCTGTACTGAAATTCGCAGAAAATGGTGACGTAACTTAAAAACTCAATTTTCTCAATTTCATGTCATGTTATTTAAGGGCCCTTTTCTCAGATCGAGGCTTATCTATATTGAAATTTACGTCCCTAAAATAAAATGTCTGCTTTATCAACTAATTAATAATTAAACTGGAATACATTTAACCAGATTTTTTCTAGAACTATCAGTATAAATGTAAAAAATATAGTATAAGTATACCTAAAGACTATTATATAGAATATTTCAAATTTGGCGGCCATTTTGTCGGCCATTTTGGATATTTCGAAACGAATTTTCGGTTAAAGGTATAAGTTAGATGTTAGTTAAGTTATTTCTAATAAAAATACTTTACAATTACTCATAATAACGTTGTTATCAGGCGTTAAATAAGATATACACCGATTTTTCGTTTTTGGCGGCCATCTTTAAAAATGGTTGCCATGGCAACCATAATGGCAGATACGAGATGGGTCTCATGAAAAAAATGTTCCAATATGTTTTCCCAATGTATATACCAAGTTTGGCAACTTTCTCCAAAAGTTAATGATTACTCGATTTTTGAAGACATTATTGCTGGACTATTAATAAACATTTTCAATCCAAGTATGTGTCATTATATTTATTTATGAAACTATCACATTGGCATTTACTATTTAGAGTTTATGCATTTCATCATTCATGGCAACCATCTTGTACTTTATGCCTTTCCCCACTGCAATGTTTAAGGATTTTTTTCTGTTGAGCTTATGATGGCGGCCATATTGGAAACCATATTTCCAGGTGCAATGCTTAACAATGTTTTCTTTTATCAAAGAACCAAGCTGTGTTTGTATTTTGTTATTTTTTTGTTAAATATATAATTTATTCCTGTACATTTTACAAGTTGGTGGTAATACATACATATTGCAAGTTCTGAAAATCCTTCAGAATTTGACCTCTAATATGACCTTGACATTAATGTTGACAAAGGTCGTATTGTTACAAATATTTAAGAAGTGCACTAATGCTAAAATTCATCTTTATAATTTCATATAGTAAGTTAACAAGTTCAGTTCGTGTCATCGCTGGAAGGGTTTTCATTATTACCATAATTACCCTTACCCCTAAGGTAATTGTCATTTTTTGGAACCAAATCAAGAAAAAGATGGAGTAAATGCATCAAACATTAGTTAACAATACATAAATCATACATAATGCCAACTTTCCTAACTGTAGGAGTGTGAAAACTAAACCAATTTATGGTGTAGTGACTCAAATATGTATCAAAGGTAAAATATTACAACTTTTCAGATTTTAATAAAATCGTACCCCACCCACTTTGATTGTCAATTGTCATCATTGAAGTACTTTTGTTTTGTATATTTGTAAAAATTGATATTCCCCCAACTATATAGCGTATACTTAACAACAGAAATTATATATGTGTCGTAATATTTTTCCTAGGTAGTTAAAAATCTTACCCCTACCCCCTATTTTTTGCCTTTATTTGGCGATAAAAATAATTAAAAAAAATTAAATCACCCCAATGTTCCACCAAAATCGCCTAATATGACAAGAACAACATACATTCTATTGTAAAAACCACTTATTCCCATAATAAATGCCATATCCAATGTCCCAGAGGCTGTAATTTGACAAAAGGTGAGGTTTACTTTTTTGGCGGCCATCTTGGACGCCATCTTGGATTTCTCAAAACGCCACCATGATTATGGTTAAAAATGTCCCTTTTCATGAAGCACAAACATTTACGAACATTTTAAGGTATGACTCAGCTTGTTAAAATGAATGGTAGGGTAACTCCAAAAATAGAGGCCTAAACTGGCATTTGTTCCTCTACCATTACAGACAGGAAATGAAATCTGAGGACATTAGCTATACCCAGTGCCTTCAACAGTTGAAGATTCAACGATAGATCAAAACAATAACCAGTACTTACAGACAGGAAATGAAATCTGAGGACATTAGCTATACCCAGTGCCTTCAACAGTTGAAGATTCAACGATAGATCAAAACAATAACCAGTACTTACAGACAGGAAATGAAATCTGAGGACATTAGCTATACCAAGTGCCTTCAACAGTTGAAGATTCAACGATAGATCAAAACAATAACCAGAACTTACAGACAGGAAATGAAATCTGAGGACATTAGCTATACCCAGTGCCTTTAACAGTTGAAGATTCAACGATAGATCAAAACAATAACCAGTACTTACAGACAGGAAATGAAATCTGAGGACATTAGCTATACCCAGTGCCTTCAACAGTTGAAGATTCAACGATAGATCAAAACAATAACCAGTACTTACAGACAGGAAATGAAATCTGAGGACATTAGCTTTACCCAGTGCCTTTAACAGTTGAAGATTCGACGATAGATCAAAACAATAACCAGTACTTACCGACAGGAAATGAAATCTGAGGACATTAGCTATACCCAGTGCCTTCAACAGTTGAAGATTCAACGATAGATCAAAACAATAACCAGTACTTACAGACAGGAAATGAAATCTGAGGACATTAGCTATACCCAGTGCCTTCAACAGTTGAAGATTCAACGATAGATCAAAACAATAACCAGTACTTACAGACAGGAAATGAAATCTGAGGACATTAGCTATACCAAGTGCCTTTAACTGTAATATAACTGGTGCTAAATCTGTTCTCTGCATCTCAGGTACTGTCGATGCTGGTAGGTTGTCATAGTCGGACTCTAATATAACAGAAAATACTTTTGTAAAACAAAGATGGTGGCATAATAAATTGAACAATGGGTAACACACATTACAGTATAGCTGGGTATTTCTGCGGGGTGGAAATTTCTGCCATTCTGCTGTCAAAGATCAATTCGCAGAATTAAATCACCACAGAATTTTGTTGTCCATAGAAATTGTTCACGCAGAACATCTCCACTATGAACAGTTACAAAGGGGTACAGTATACACAAGTTGACCGGTTTGATTATTGTATGGTATTGCAAAGCTGGCGAAATCACAAGAAGGTAACGCATGTGAAATTCACCTCAAAATTTCATTCACTGTCAGACTCAAAATTGTGTGGGAAATCGTTATAGTAATTACGACTGACAATGTTGTTGCTGTTGTATTGTTGTCGTCTAGATGTGCTTAAAACCCGAACTAGTCCGACCAAATATGGCGGCACTAAATAAGTTGACCAACATACTTGCGACTGAAAGCTTAACCGTCACTTATCAGTATTTGGGCAAATATTGTTCCCTACTGTGTAATATCCTCTACTTGCTACAGTAAAACTTCGCTATCTCGAGTTGCGAACAGAATATGTAAAATATTCGAGATAAACCAGGTGCTCAAAATAACTGAAGGCCATGACTGTATTGATGATACAAAGGGATAATGGTTTAAAACTTGCTCAAGATAGGTCGGGTGCTTGTGATATCGATGCTTGTCATAACAAAGTTTTACTGTTCATGATATCCAATATGATGTACATGTGTACCTGTAAATAATCTATAAGCTTTTCCCGCCCTGACACGCCCAGCTCTACCTGCTCTCTGATTGGCTGAGGCTTGCGATACAGGAACAATAATCAGAGACTCTGAAGAATACAGTAACATAAACCTTTATCTAATGTTATAAATAACAAGTTAATATTTAATAGGATGATATAAAGGACATGAACAAACAGCAATGTACTGTAAAATATTTAATGTTTGTGGGGGATTAAATTTCATGGATTTCGTGGTTCACCTTCAACCATGAAATCAAATCCAATTGAACTATAATTTTGACCCATGTATTTACTACCTGAAATGAAAAATTCATGAATTTATGTCCCATCAAACTGTTATTTTTTAACAAAACCACAAAATTTCGTCCCATCAAAATTAAATGATTTTACAGTATTCAATTTTAAACTAGTTAGTGGTATTGTCAAGTTTACCGTTAGCTGATAAGACAACTTCAAACAAATCATGCAGAAAATTGCGATTTAAAAAAACAACGTCTAAATTTGAGAACAAAAATGGTCGTCATTAACATCAATTCACTACAAAGACGGTTGTTCTTTGCTGGTCTTATTAGTGAAACATTACATTGTTTTAAGAAATCTCTTAAAGCAGCAAGACAAGAATATAACTATATTACCAATGCCAGTTTTCGGATGGTAAGTTCTCAGCTTAACAAATCCACAATCAACAACTGAAATGTAACAAAATCTGTAACCACTGAGCTACGGAGGTAAACTGCTAGTTCAGATATAAACAAACTGTACAGACAGGTGGAAAAGAGAACAACTAGAAGGGTTTTGACACAAAAATGTATGTCTCTCACAAAGGGCCATAAATAACTCCAGCAACAGTTATCCAACCTTAAAGTTACTTACATGAAAATTATAAGAACACAAATCTATGTTGTAGACTTTATGGTTTCAGAGACATTTAAAACAAGAGATGTTTGTAAACCATGTATGCTCTCGTGGCAGCCCATTAGAGATGTGCACACCCAGACCTATAAGGACATCTGTAAAGCTTAAGCGTTAAAAACCGAGGGATTGTCTCAAATAAATTTTGATATAATATAAAGAAGACAAACTTAATTATGTGTATTGATGGTAAATCAATCCATTGTACTAGTAGTAGTTATACTTACCTTTGATTAAACCCCCAGTTCAATTTACCTATAACTGATATAGAATATCATATTCGTCTAGGTGTGCACATGTCTAATAGTCAGATATGATAAAGGTCACTGTGGCCTTAACCTTTAACCTACTGACCTCAAAAGCAGTAGGGTTAATCTACTGTCAATCTCCATATAAAGTTTGAAGATCCAGGACAGAGCGTTCATGAGTTAATGAATGGAAACCATTCGGTCTATCGACAAATAGGCAGACCGACTGACATGTGCAATATACACCATCATCAAAGATGGGGTGGGGATGGGGGGATAAAAATATAACTAAGAAAATATTAAAGTTTGCCTTCTCCCACAAAAACACTCATTATAAATCTTACTGTAAACAATTCCATTTATTGTGATAGAAGTTTCAGCAATATTTGTAGCCACTACAATTTTACGACAATTCTTCGGAGTTCTCTCAAACACTTTCATCTGAAATGACAAGGAAAGGTTAAACCAGCAAGTACACAAGTACCCATTTACACAAGTTCCTAATATGATTGTTTCAGCACTGTGTATGCTTTCCAGGACATACATTACACAAACTAGAAGAGTTTATGACACAAATAAGTCTCCCACAAAGAGCCAAGCCGGGAATTATACTCCTATCTAAAATTGCTGACAATATTCACAACTAGGCTTGGTACATGTGTACCAACTATTCATAGAACAAGCACGGACAAATTGAGTGATCTCCATGTAGACACACGGACAGATATTGATTAATGACAAACTTGTTTGGGTGAATACAGGCAGCAATGGTTCATGTAAACCCATATGTGTTTGCTGAAACACTTTTACATACACATAACTAGTTCTATTTCAATTTTTGAAGAAAATACACATTTAAATCCACTTCTTTGTACCCCCCTTAGATTTAAGTCACGAAATGTTTCACTGGTACAAAATGTGACAAATAACAATAAAGTTAAGATAAATTTTACATGCCAACAATATATACCTGTTCTGCAGCGGGTAAACTACCATGCATAGGTACTATACTCATTCTCATTGTATTGTCTTTCTTCTTGTACAACTGTTTTGCTTCCTCTCTGGAAAATATAACACCCATAAGACTTATAGTACCAGGGAAAATATAACACCCATAAGACTTATAGTACCAGGGAAAATATAACACCCATAAGACTTATAGTACCAGGGAAAATATAACATCAAGGATTTGCCTCTGTCTATGTTCCTCTGGATGTGGAGAAGTTCCCTGTGGAAAGGTAAGTCAGTACTGATCAGTATAAATTCCAGGGAAACTGGTAAGGTGAATCAGCCAAAACACTGTGCACAATTCTAGTATCATTACTTATATGCAATAAGATTGTTTGAGTTGTCCCCCTCCCTTTTTAAAAAAAAGTTTTATTTATAAAATGTGCTAACATATAAACAAACAAGTGAAGATATATTGGAAGTGACATAGTGATTTATGTGTAACTGTTGCCTGAACAGGTAAAGGTTAGTTTTACATTCATATTGTATTGTACAGGTTTGTATAAGCCTTTATACTTGGTTTCACACGTTAATAAGTGGATTCTACCACTGCAGCATTCTATTTGTACCCTAACTAGACTGTATTTCTTTGTTTATATGTAAGCAAATTTTCCCATAATTTTCTTCTTTTTTTTAAACAACAAGGGGAACAACTCAAACAAGCATATTTTCTTGTTCAATCAGAATTATTCCCCTTGGAGTACAATGCTCAATTTTGCTCATTCTGAATCCAAAACAGAATAAGGCCATAAATTGCTATGCTTTTCTGTTAAAATGAGAGTAATGATAGTACCACACATTCTTTCTCATATTTTAAATACTCTTAACTTCGAAAAAAAAAAACATTTATACACAGTCTTACATAAATGCTAAATATGTATGTTAATTTAAGGCAAATGAACCACAAAAGAAAAACTTACATTAACATTTTTGTGACTGAATTCACCTCATCCTGCAATTATAAAACAAGATGGCTACAGTCTGATGAAGCATCTCTACTAAAATTCAAAATGGAGAATAAGCTAGAAAAATAAAAATTTATTTATCAGGGACACCACGTTGGTCGAAGGTAGATAATGCTCTAGACAATAGATTGAGAAGTCCCTGATTCAATTCTCAGTTGGGACACTTCATCTCACCGAAAAACGCTTTACTGTGTTTCCAAGTTAGTTTTGTGTGCATTGAGACTGGTAAATACAGATATTATTTGGAAAGAGCTAGTGTATTGCACTTAAGATTCCTTGTATCAGACATCTGTCTCTTCCCTATAGCAGAGGTCCACTGGAAGGGGAAAACATAATTACCATGCACTAACAATAAGCTCAGTCTAAATGCAAATAAACAACTTGCCAATTTGAACCATTTTGATAAATTGATATTATTGTCAGATACATGTATGTACTCGACAGTACATAGAGTAAAACTTTTGTGAGAGTACTGTATAACATACAATTTACACAAATGAATTGATATTCAAATTCAGATATGAAATAAGAATGTATCGTTGATTTACCATGCCAGTTAGAAAAGCCAGTACATCACCAGGACCTTCATTATGATGTAGTTTTACAATGGTATCTACCGTAGATTTGATATAGTCTGGAACCGGGCTACAATATAAACATGGATCTGTATAATACATGAGTCATTATGTAGTTTTACAATGGTATCTACCGTAGATTTGATATAGTCTGGAACAGGGCTACAATATAAACATCTATCTGTGTAATACATGAGTTATGATGTAGTTTTACAATGGTGTCTACCGTAGATTTGATATAGTCTGGAACAGGGATACAATATAAACATCGATCTGTATAATACATGAGTTATGATGTAGTTTTACAATGGTGTCTACCGTAGATTTGATATAGTCTGGAACAGGGATACAATATAAACATAGATCTGTGTAATACAGGAGTTATGATGTAGTTTTACAATGGTGTCTACCGTAGATTTGATATAGTCTGGAACAGGGCTACAATATAAACATCGATCTGTATAATACAGGCGTTATTATGTAGTTTTACAATGGTGTCTACCGTAGATTTGATATAGTCTGGAACAGGGCTACAATATAAACATCGATCTGTATAATACATGAGTTATGATGTAGTTTTACAATGGTGTCTACCGTAGATTTGATAAAGTCTGGAACAGGGCTACAATATAAACATAGATTTGTGTAATACATGAGTCATGATGTAGTTTTACAATGGTGTCTACCGTAGATTTGATATAGTCTGGACCAGGGCTACAATATAAACATAGATCTGTGTAATACATGAGTTATGGTGTAGTTTTACAATGGTGTCTACCGTAGATTTGATATAGTCTGGAACAGGGCTACAATATAAACATAGATCTGTGTAATACATGAGTTATGATGTAGTTTTACAATGGTGTCTACCGTAGATTTGATATAGTCTGGACCAGGGCTACAATATAAACATAGATCTGTGTAATACATGAGTCATGATGTAGTTTTACAATGGTGTCTACCGTAGATTTGATATAGTCTGGACCAGGGCTACAATATAAACATAGATCTGTGTAATACAGGAGTTATGATGTAGTTTTACAATGGTGTCTACCGTAGATTTGATATAGTCTGGAACAGGGCTACAACATAAACATAGATCTGTGTAATACAGGAGTTATGATGTAGTTTTACAATGGTGTCTACCCTAGATTTGATATAGTCTGGAACAGGGCTACAACATAAATATAGATCTGTATTAGACATGAGTCATGATGTAGTTTTACAATGGTGTCTACCGTAGATTTGATATAGTCTGGAACAGGGCTACAACATAAACATAGATCTGTATAATACATGAGTTATGATGGAGTTTTACAATGGTGTCTACCGTAGATTTGATATAGTCTTGAACAGGGCTTCAACATAAACATCTATCTGTGTAATACATGAGTTATGATGTAGTTTTACAATGGTGTCTACCGTAGATTTGATATAGTCTTGAACAGGGCTTCAACATAAACATCTATCTGTGTAATACAGGCGTTATTATGTAGTTTTACAATGGTGTCTACCGTAGATTTGATATAGTCTGGACCAGGGCTACAAAATAAACATAGATCTGTGTAATACAGGCGTTATTATGTAGTTTTACAATGGTGTCTACCGTAGATTTGATATAGTCTGGACCAGGGCTACAAAATAAACATAGATCTGTGTAATACAGGCGTTATTATGTAGTTTTACAATGGTGTCTACCGTAGATTAGATATAGTCTGGACCAGGGCTACAACATAAACATAGATCTGTGTAATACAGGCGTTATTATGTAGTTTTACAATGGTGTCTACCGTAGATTTGATATAGTCTGGACCAGGGCTACAAAATAAACATAGATCTGTGTAATACAGGAGTTATGATGTAGTTTTACAATGGTGTCTACCGTAGATTTGATATAGTCTGGACCAGGGCTACAATATAAACATAGATCTGTGTAATTCATGAGTCATAATGTAGTTTTACAATGGTGTCTACCGTAGATTTGATATAGTCTGGAACAGGGCTACAAAATAAACATAGATCTGTATAATACATGAGTCATGATGGAGTTTTACAATGGTGTCTACCGTAGATTTGATATAGTCTGGACCAGGGCTACAACATTAACATAGATCTGTGTAATACAGGAGTTATGATGTAGTTTTACAATGGTGTCTACCGTAGATTTGATATAGTCTGGAACAGGGCTACAATATAAACATAGATCTGTGTAATACAGGCGTTATTATGTAGTTTTACAATGGTGTCTACCGTAGATTTGATATAGTCTGGACCAGGGCTACAACATAAATATAGATCTGTATTAGACATGAGTCATGATGTAGTTTTACAATGGTGTCTACCGTAGATTTGATATAGTCTGGAACAGGGCTACAACATAAACATAGATCTGTATAATACATGAGTTATGATGGAGTTTTACAATGGTGTCTACCGTAGGTTTGATATAGTCTGGAACAGGGCTACAACATAAACATAGATCTGTATAATACATGAGTCATGATGGAGTTTTACAATGGTGTCTACCGTAGATTTGATATAGTCTGGACCAGGGCTACAACACAAACATAGATCTGTGTAATACAGGAGTTATGATGGAGTTTTACAATGGTGTCTACCGTAGATTTGATATAGTCTTGAACAGGGCTTCAACATAAACATAGATCTGTGTAATACAGGAGTTATGATGTAGTTTTACAATGGTGTCTACCGTAGATTTGATATAGTCTGGAACAGGGCTACAAAATAAACATAGATCTGTGTAATACAGGCGTTATTATGTAGTTTTACAATGGTGTCTACCGTAGATTTGATATAGTCTGGACCAGGGCTACAAATAAACATAGATCTGTGTAATACAGGAGTTATGATGTAGTTTTACAATGGTGTCTACCGTAGATTTGATATAGTCTGGACCAGGGCTACAACATAAACATAGATCTGTGTAATACAGGAGTTATGATGTAGTTTTACAATGGTGTCTACCGTAGATTTGATATAGTCTGGACCAGGGCTACAACATAAACATAGATCTGTGTAATACAGGAGTTATGATGTAGTTTTACAATGGTGTCTACCGTAGATTTGATATAGTCTGGAACAGGGCTACAACATAAACATAGATCTGTGTAATACAGGAGTTATGATGTAGTTTTACAATGGTGTCTACCGTAGATTTGATATAGTCTGGAACCGGGCTATAATATAAACATCGATCTGTGTAATACAGGCGTTATTATGTAGTTTTACAATGGTGTCTACCGTAGATTTGATATAGTCTGGAACAGGGCTACAATATACACATTGATCTGTATAATACATGAGTTATGATGTAGTTTTACAATGGTGTCTACCCTAGATTTGATATAGTCTGGACCAGGGCTACAATATAAACATAGATCTGTGTAATACATGAGTCATGATGTAGTTTTACAATGGTGTCTACCGTAGATTTGATATAGTCTGGAACAGGGCTACAATATAAACATAGATCTGTGTAATACATGAGTCATGATGTAGTTTTACAATGGTGTCTACCGTAGATTTGATATAGTCTGGACCAGGGCTACAACATAAACATAGATCTGTGTAATACAGGAGTTATGATGTAGTTTTACAATGGTGTCTACCGTAGATTTGATATAGTCTGGAACCGGGCTACAACATAAACATAGATCTGTGTAATACAGGAGTTATGATGTAGTTTTACAATGGTGTCTACCGTAGATTTGATATAGTCTGGAACCGGGCTACAACATAAACATAGATCTGTGTAATACAGGAGTTATGATGTAGTTTTACAATGGTGTCTACCGTAGATTTGATATAGTCTGGAACCGGGCTACAACATAAACATAGATCTGTGTAATACAGGAGTTATGATGTAGTTTTACAATGGTGTCTACCGTAGATTTGATATAGTCTGGAACAGGGCTACAATATAAACATCGATCTGTGTAATACAGGCGTTATTATGTAGTTTTACAATGGTGTCTACCGTAGATTTGATATAGTCTGGAACAGGGCTACAATATACACATTGATCTGTATAATACATGAGTTATGATGTAGTTTTACAATGGTGTCTACCCTAGATTTGATAAGATAAGATAAGATAAGATAAGATAAACTTTATTTAACGTCGATTATAGTTAACATAATAAACATAAGCTACAAGCTTGTATTCGACATAACAAAGAAATCATATATTTTAGTATATGCAAATAACATTTATATGAGACATGTAATAATATATACAAACAATGTTACAAGAGAATTAATTAACAAATGAAACTACAAATAAACAAGTATAACAGTGTTGTCAATTATATACAGCATGTACATATGTCAGTATAAGATAATTGAAGTGGGACTAAGCAAATACATTCATAATTATTACAAGATTGTTACATATTAATTTATCCTAAGATAGACTCAGATAAAATGCCAGATAACACCAAAGCTATTGTTTGGATTAAAGATGTTAAACTGCTTTGTAAAATTGTTATCTAAAGTGTCAGATTATTACTATTTTATTAGCTTATATGACACACTGACTGGTATTTAAAAGCATTTATATTTAGGATTAATTATTAAAGCTTAGCAACGGACAGAAAAATATGCTACATCAAATAGGATGTTGCTGGTTCTGTAACAATTGAGAAGTTTATAAGGTTAATTGAATCATGGTGATTGAAATGGTGATTGAAATTTGGTTACCATTCTATGCTTGTTTAAGTCTATGGCGTCATTATTATATGAAGTGTTTATATTAAAGTATTTAAGTGATACCCTGTAAAATGAATGTCTTTTCAGTCCTACTTAATATACCACAACATGATAAGACTAATAATCTACTATTAAATACATTCACAAGGCATAATAGTCAAATAAATTGAATAATATACAAACTGAACTAAAAAGGAGAAAAGAAAAGTGAGACTGGGCCACTCTTGCACACACATACACGCACTACTAAATCATTCCACGAACGAGACATGCACTCTCACACAGACATGATTACATGTATATAAAATTACGAAATTCAAAAACGTGTGTTCAAATACACCAAAAATGTACATGGGCTGATACAGACACAATCATTACATTAGACGACTACACCGATGCATAGTAGTCCAGTACCTTCCTTAAGACATATGTAAGGACAGGATAGACGCATTCTTACCGCATGGAAAAATTTTAGTACAATACTTCAGGAGCTTAGTTTCTACGAAAAGTCGAAACAGAAACGAAGCATCTGAGTAGACATTGTAAATTATCAACATGAGGGAAAATAAAGCACCTTCTTTAATGAAATCACATGTAGTTAGTGTATTCGACCGATGTTCATTGGTATATATGTATGCTTGGTACGTGAACCTCAATAGTACAGAGCTTTAATGAATTCTGGGGCCGCAAATTAAAAATTTGGGTACATTTTGACATCATCTAAAGTTTCGCACAGTTGTGAGTCTATCGTACCAAGAATTTATTTGATGCAATGGGGTCTGTCTGCACTAATTAACATGTCGCATACGCTATCATTGAATTCATTTGATAATTTTGTTAGAAACATTCACAAGGCATAGTAGATTATATACAAACTGCAATAAAGAGAAAAAGTCAGTCTAAGCAAAAGCATTTGTAATCAGTGCAAAGCAGATTATGTACACACACATAGTCACAATCATACAGCTTAAGATAGTAGAAGTAGAAGAATGATGTTTAGTAGATATAAAGTAAAGATATTTAATTTATCTATGTGATACTTAGAGTTTTCAAATTAACATTACTGTTATATGTCATTTAAAATGTTATGTGTACATATTTTGACTATGTTGTCTATTTGAAAACAATATACATGTACAGCATTTCAATATCAACATGGGATCATAAAATATACATGAAAAACAAATACATGAAAAAACAAATAACAAGCATTCATTGGGTTCCATAATAAATGATATAGTCTGGACCAGGGCTACAATATAAACATAGATCTGTGTAATACATGAGTCATGATGTAGTTTTACAATGGTGTCTACCGTAGATTTGATATAGTCTGGAACAGGGCTACAATATAAACATAGATCTGTGTAATACATGAGTCATGATGTAGTTTTACAATGGTGTCTACCGTAGATTTGATATAGTCTGGAACAGGGCTACAACATAAACATAGATCTGTATAATACATGAGTTATGATGTAGTTTTACAATGGTGTCTACCGTAGATTTGATATAGTCTTGAACAGGGCTTCAACATAAACATAGATCTGTATTAGACATGAGTCATGGTGTAGTTTTACAATGGTGTCTACCGTAGATTTGATATAGTCTGGAACAGGGCTACAACATATACATTGATCTGTATAATACATGAATTTTGTCAAGTATATAAGAATACAAGACAAACTCCAGCAGTTTCAGACGTTTGACTATATTTCAAGTCTTCCTCGGGGTACAAATTGTTATGTCTTGAATTATGTCACAGGTACCAGGCACATAGATTACTCACAGTATGCCATACCAATGTTTATCATTTCTACATAGCTGTACAGTGCAGGGCTTTTTAGGGAAAATATCAAGAGTGAACTCCCTTGGTAAGGTGTTGCATACATTTCTGTAATTGGTTTGTCTCCCCTGATTACTCATTGTTCGAGGAAAAAACCATGGTAATCATCATGAGAGTAAGGTTTGGATTGACATACCAGTAAGTATATAGTAAATGGTTATAATTATAAAGTGTATTGCTGCAAGAAAATCTGGTTAAAAACAGACTTATCTGCCCTGCGTTCAAGGTAGAATAACGTTATGTAGCGTCCATAACATTTTCATAACGTAATGAAATGTTTTTGTAACGTTTAGGTTACATAACTTTATTCTACCTAGAATGCAGGGCAGATAAGTCATGATATGTAAGAGGTCAATATGACCTTGACCTTTGACATAAACAGCAACTGACTGACATGTGTCATTTTACCCAAAATATTTCAAATGTATCGCCAAATATTTGGAATATGCAGCATAAATAATGAACATGCATACTTACTCAATGGTAAAATGAATATCAACAGGAAATGTTCTTCCTTCTATGCTTAATATAGCTGCTGTGTCCTGACTGTAAATATAGCATATCAAATATGACATCAGTAATTACATCATGTATATGTTACTAAGCATTGTAAAATCATAAGTTTTCGTGGAGGATTAAATTTCGTGGATTTTGTTGTTCACTTTCAACCACGAAATCAAATCCCATCGAACTTTAAGTTTTACCCTTGTTTTTATTGACTGAAATGCAAAATCCACAAATAAGATTCCATCCAAACGATCTTTTATACTAAAACCATGAAATTTCGCCCCATCGAAATAAAATGATTTTACAGTATCATACATATGTATATGTCAAAGATGTCCTGTGACATATGTACAACAAGACTCATGTCCTGTGACATATGTACAACAAGACTCATGTCCTGTGACATATGTACAACAAGACTCATGTCACACATGACAACAACATCAAGATGCATGTCCTGTCACACATGTACAACAACATCAAGATGCATGTCCTGTCACACATGACAACAACATCAAGATGCATGTCCTGTCACACATGACAACAACATCACAATGCATGTCCTGTCACACATGACAACAACATCAAGATGCATGTCCTGTCACACATGTACAACAACATCAAGATGCATGTCCTGTCACACATGACAACAACATCAAGATGCATGTCCTGTCACACATGACAACAACATCAAGATGCATGTCCTGTCACACATGACAACAACATCAAGATGCATGTCCTGTCACACATGACAACAACATCATGATGCATGTCCTGTCACACATGTACAACAACATCAAGATGCATGTCCTGTCACACATGACAACAACATCAAGATGCATGTCCTGTCACACATGACAACAACATCAAGATGCATGTCCTGTCACACATGACAACAACATCAAGATGCATGTCCTGTCACACATGACAACAACATCAAGATGCATGTCCTGTCACACATGACAACAACATCAAGATGCATGTCCTGTCACACATGACAACAACATCACGATGCATGTCCTGTCACACATGTACAACAACATCAAGATGCATGTCCTGTCACACATGTACAACAACATCAAGATGCATGTCCTGTCACACATGTACAACAACATCAAGATGCATGTCCTGTCACACATGTACAACAACATCACGATGCATGTCCTGTCACACATGTACAACAACATCAAGATGCATGTCCTGTCACACATGTACA
Source organism: Spisula subtruncata (assembly GCA_963678985.1). Taxonomy (NCBI): domain Eukaryota; kingdom Metazoa; phylum Mollusca; class Bivalvia; order Venerida; family Mactridae; genus Spisula; species Spisula subtruncata. Next base: position 19,213,291 of record OY787667.1, read on the forward strand.
ACAACATCACGATGCATGTCCTTTCACACATGACAACAACATCAAGATGCATGTCCTGTCACACATGTACAACAACATCAAGATGCATGTCCTGTCACACATGTACAACAACATCACGATGCATGTCCTTTCACACATGTACAACAACAAGACTCATCATGTCATGTGAGACTTGACAACAACAACAATCATGTCCTGTGACACATGACAACAACAAGACTCATGTCCTGTGATACACATACAACAAACACACAAAGTTTTGAAAAGTTTATGAAAACATACCTGGAATCGTCAGTCTCATTTCTGTTAAAGAAATCCTTAATTTCCTACAAAGTAGAATAAAACAATTCCTTAGAAAGAGTTAGAAGTTGAATTAGGCTAGGGTTGTAAAATACATTAAAATGCAGAAAAATCAAGATCTAAGGAGCAAATGCAACTAATGATTTTGTTCAGTATTCAACTCTGTTTGCACGAAACCTTCAATACTGAATGAAATCAGATGATCAACTTCAATGTGTAGATTACCATAAAGGATGGAATTTTTTCTACGTCAATTTTTACCTAAGTTATGACCTTTTGTTACTTTTACTAGTTTACCTATAATGAAAAAAATCTCCCTTTTTTATCCCCATTTCAATGATATGTGCTTTCATGGGGGCACCCGTGTTCACATTTCTAGCTAAATGGTATAGAGTCTATTGATGTTCTTCTTGTTTGACTAATACGTATGAAATAAAATTTGAATAACATATTAATCAACCAAAATCTATCTCAAACTTTCCCATAATAATATGTCACATTTATTCAGCGCAGGAAACGTATGAATATTGTTCTATATACCTCTGCATCAAGAGTGGCTGACGCAATGATTATTCTCAAATCTGTCCTTTTTAGTTGAATTTTTCTAACAAGTCCCAGTATAATATCTGTGTACATTGATCGTTCATGGACTTCATCTAACATCAAAACACTGAAATAATGAAGCAGTGTGTATAGGAATGAATAACTAATAGGGCAAAAAGTTGTGTAAGCAGCGGCTATCTCAGTCAGTAGAGCAAACGCCCTGTAAGCGAAAGTGTCCCGGGTTCGAGCCCCGGTCTGGTTGCACATTTATCTCACCCTGTTACAATAATATACCATGTGCCATGAATAAATAAATATGTATTTCTATTGAACAGATAGTGCAGTGATTCCCTGGTAGAATAATACCAGAGACAAGATATATAGCATGAACATTTCCTTTAAACCTTAAACAACAGGTGCACATAATATTTGGTCAAACCATTTCTTACTCCCTTAAAATTCGGCAAGGCCCGTAATACCATAGACCTTTAACCTTCCAACCACAAATAAATATAGGTACTTCATCATATTTGAACTATTGATCAGAAATCCAGCAGACCAATGGATGTAAAATATTTGTAAAGCAATAGTTATGCCACATCTTCAATAGGGGAACAATTATTGAAATACTGTAAATCATTTAATTTCAATGGGACAATATTTTGTGGTTTTGGTCAAAAAGGCAATCAAGGATATGTTATCCACTAAGTCATATACTATAGTAATTATTAGTATTCATGGATATTTATTTTCGTACTTGAGATCATCAACAAAATTAATGATTTTACAGTACATCATATACCTATATCTTGTTAGTAGTGGATCCTTCATGATTTCTCGTATCAACATGCCGTCTGTCATACACTGAAATATAGCATTCAAGTAAAACATTTGGACACAAACCAAAATGAACCGTACATGAACATGTAACAAGACCTGTCCAAACAATATTGATTCCTACAGTACTTAATGACAGAGTAAAGAATTCTTCCTTGTTTAAGACTTGTCATCCACTAGGACATCGAAGGGTTCCTGAAGCTGAAATTCACCAGATCGGGATTGTTTGGCATGTCTTCAAGACATTCTGGAACCCTTCCGCACCATTCCACAACGCTTCTGGAAGCCCACGAGACACATTGGGACGGGAAAATCTTCTGCGAGGCTTGGTAATAAATTAGCCATCCCGAAGGAAAACCCAATCAATGCTGTAAGCTCCCCCAAAACGCCAAAGGGATGAGTTCTACACACGGAAGCTATGCTGATCATGTTAAGAACACATTCCGAATAATTACTAAAGGCACCAATTGATCGCGAAAGGGATGCCGAGTCGTCACCATATATCCCGAATGACAGCGGAGGCATTGCCGCAACCGGGCTAAAGCACAATCAGGAAACATTCAAGACTAACTCCTGAACTGACGGCATTCAATCGCGATATACTCAGCTACTTCGGATAGGCTTCAGCGTGTGTACTGCAACAATTAGTATACCAATCCGTGAATACTTCCCAAACAAGCACGATAATAAGCTCAGCCCATTTTTATTGATAAATGATCGTGATGGGTTCCCGAAATGAGCAGATTGTAATCAACATCTCTTCAGCATAGCATCGGGCTCTAGTGGACAACAGGTCATAGACGTATTACTCCATTATAGATCTCATCAAATAGGTTACCTACCCGGTTGGTAGGAAAAGGTCTAGTGAGTAAGGAACTGCATTCCAAAAAGTACCGCCAACCCCAAGATTACAAATTATTTTGATACCCTGCATACAATACTAAACATTTTCAGGCACCCCCACCCACAGAGTTATAAACTTACAGCCATGCCTTCCGTCCAAGGCATTCTCCCCTGACACTGGGCTTAGCAGCTCAGTACTTCAACCTGGCAAATATCTATATGACATATAAGTTAACCCTATGTATCTCTAACTTATTGAATTAAGATAATCTGACAATATCCCTGGTAACACAGAACGGTTAAACATAAAGCGAGACCTTGACCCTGGTACTATCATCCGAGCAATCATCAAATCTGATCATGTAACCAATTTCTCCACCAAGTAAGGATCCTCTCTCTTCAGCAATTCTACTGGCAACCTGCAACCAATAGATGTATAACATCACTAATCACATGACTTATCACATGACAAATCACACATGACCCATAATAAGGCCAATGTTGAAGATTGCATTACTGTAAATATGTTATGCAGCATTATCCAACAAAACGTTGTTTAAGGCAACATTAGCGAATGAAAATATTGATTCAGGAAACATATTACAAATGTATTAGTTAGATTTGTACAATTAAAGTCATCAGCTCAAACTTAAAACTTGGATCTTTTCAGAAAGAGTTAAGTGAAATTTACAGGAACTATAACTAATAAATTATAGATAATGCAAGAAGCATTAATCAAGTTTAAATTATTGGGTAATATCTTCATTCATTCAAATGGAATAAATTTGCTTAAGCAAGAGAAAAACATGTGCTCACAGTAATGGCTGCTACCCGTCTGGGTTGTGTCACTCCGATCACATGGTTCTCATCTCCCCACCCTGCCTCCAGAAGGTACTGCAAATATTGATAGATAACAATGCAGAATGATTTTAAAGAAAGCGTTAAAACATATTAAATATTAAGGTACAGTAAAACCTCATGATGCGACCAACTCGAAAATACGACCAACTCAATATTACGACCACTTTTTCTCAGTCCCGATGTTTTCTCTATATAAATCAATGGTCGCAAAACTCGATAATGCGGGCAACTCGATATTGCGTAATGCGACCGCTAATTTGGTCCCGAACAATGCATAAAGTCACACCTTCAACTCGATTCAACGACCACGTGCCGTTTCAGTACGGATAGTATTGATTTTAGTCGAGCTGCCGGTCAAGGTCGTAAATGGTGACATGTTGTTAATTCGATGCACTAATTGACTGCAATTTAATCGCCACAGGCGTCATAAACTAACCATGAGGTGGGTATTTTATTGTTTAGTCCTTTGTTATACCTTTAATTGAGTAGAGAGGGGTCACACATTTCGTATCTCTTTGATTGTTAAAGTCGTTAATTTACAGACAAACAAAAATGTTTGTGTAAACATTCGTAATTATCGGATTGAATTTGTACACTGAAGAAGTTAAAGACCAAATTATTTAATCACAATTCAATTTGATTGCAATTGGTAAACATCTGCATTTTCTACAAAGTTATAAATTAGCTAAATCTCCACGATGAGTGGAAAGCGTGTAGAGCTTAATGTGATAGAGAAATTTAATTTGATTAAAGATAGTCCAGGGAAAAGTCAGAGGAAATTAGCAGAACAGTATGGGATTGGGAAAACTCAGGTGATTTAACTTGACCTCTACTTTTCGTGAAGTAGGATAATTGAATGGACTGCTGATTGTTGAAATGTACCACATCTGTTGACTATGGAAGATCAAAAGTGACATTAAAATTTAAAAAAAAATCATACTGCCATATTGTAGCAATGATGTTATTCATTATGTGGCATTTCCTATAAGAATAACTTTACTTATTGACAGCTGTCTTTCACTATTGGTTATTGAGTATTAAAAACACCACACACATGTTGAGAAACACCCATTACATGTTTCAACTGGAAGTTTAGTGATACTGATAAACTCAATACACCCAAACTCGATAATAAGACCAACTCGATATTAAGACCACTTTGTGCCGGTCCCGTTGGTGGTCTTAATATCGAGTTTTTACTGTACATGGGGAAAATGTGTCACCTTATAGAATTCAAAATTGGAAAATGGGGGAAATGCATTGATGGGATGAGGCAGCTAATAAATTATAAACTGTATTAAAACAACCAAAAATATAAGGAAAACAAAACCATGAAAGAGATAATGATACAGCGTCAGTCAAGTCCATGTTTATATTTTTATCTTCATAATTTGGATATCTTTCAATTGATTCAACCCCTGAAAACGCTGCCTAAAAAAACATGTCATAAACAAGACTGCGTTCAATAAACGCTTATGCCCGTGGAAGCCATTTTTATAAGTCCAAAATTACAAAATTAGGTCAAGGTGAAGGTCAAAATGGAGTCAGGTGATACAGGCGTGTGGAGAGTGGTCATATACAACATCCATGCATGTTTGAAAGCTTTATAGCAAGCCATATTAATGCTAAAAGAAACTGTCAATTTGGGTTAACCAGGCTGGACGAACGGATGGCCGAACGGACGGACGGACAGGTGAATCACTATATGCCTCCCGATCTATCGATACCGGGGCATCAAAATATAATTTTAATAATAATCATAATATAAATACATTGTTTTTACTTACTTGAGGTATTTGTGTACTTTTGCCACATCCAGTAGAGCCAACAATAACAACAGTCTGATAGTTCTCCACTAGGTACAGTATATGGTTCCTTAACTAGAATATACAAACATCAACTGAGAAATAGACAATATAAACTATGTTTTGACATCATCACAACATCAGATTTTTGGCATGCCATATTGATTTATTTTGACGAAATGCGATTTTGAAAGTCAAAACACATTTACAGGCAGTGGATGCTTTTGTTAAATTGCAGGTTTGTGTTTATTGATTACATTTCATAAGCGCCTTAGCAAATTCGCATTTAGATTTTCAGATTCGCACTTTTAAATACGGATCTTGATTTCATTTCGAGCCCTTGTTAAGGCTTGGCATGCCGATGGTTCAATGTCGTTGTGCAAGGGTTTTTGTTCGTATTCTAAAATAAAATCATTTATTGTGTTTCAAACATGTTACAGCATAAATAGAACACTAGGATTAGTGTCTTATAAACTTGAATTTATTGGATTCATCTCCAGAAGGCTCATACAGCTTGGCAAGCCTCGTCGTATAAACCTTCCTTTAAATCATCCAATAAATTCAAGTTCATAAGACACTGACCTAGTATTCTCTATGTACCTTGAAAATTGGGAGCTTCTGCCGTTGTTGTTCAATAGATAGAGAAACATTGGGATTATACACAGCAGCCTGACCTTCTGACTCCTGGCCCGTCTTTCTCTCTTCTTCTAAACTCTTCCCGGGAGCTGTCTCACCTGCATGAGGAATATCAAAGTGCATTGATTACATTACAACTTGACATACTTATAAGTACTCAGTCATAAATATTAAATGCTAAGTAGCCTGTTGTGGCCTGTTTCTGGTCATCCAAGGATAAAACTGATTTTAAAAATGTTTTAAAAAAAACTTTTTGTTTGAACAATTTAAATTGGAGGAAAGCATGGCTTAACCATGTCTGCAAACTACGCAATCAATGAAAACACAAAATTCTAACTTTCATGTTCTATTTTCAGCATCATATCAAGCACTTCCTCGTATTTCCGGTCTTTTTCATATTTTTCATTGAATGGTATTTTTACAAACTTCACATGTGGCCGAGTTTGTAGTTTTACACTTCCCTCACATGTTGACCTTCTGATTAATGTTTGCAAACCAGTCTAAGGAGAGAAAAAGAGGAGTTATTTCCATTTTTTTTAAATCCGCTGATTTTTTTTGTTTTTTCGAAAATATTCTCTTTTTTTGCACATTTTTTTTGTGGAAATCAACTTATATCGGTTAAATCTAACAAATTACTCCAAAACAATAACTCATTAGTGAAGCTTTGATGTGTGCTGGAAATATGAGAAAGGCTGGAAATATGCTAGTTTACCCGAAAGTGGCTTAAGCAGTATACAAAGAAAGAAAATATGAGAAACAAAGATATATATGCCAATGTTCAGATTACCACATGGATACACCAGTATTTGCGAGTGCCCACCATGTGCTGATTAAACAGTTAAGAAGCAGTGATATACGAGACAATATGATACGTGGTTAATTAGCTCTACTAGTAAAACTCAGATACTCGCGGTATGAATATGCTCCTGTAGTTTGTGAAACATAGTGTAGCATACCGTGAAGCAATCGCAGGGTCTATCATTAGCACTACTGGTTAATTGGAAAATTATGTCAGGCTAATTTGGCGCAAAAATGTGTAAAATGCTTTATTTATTTTTTAATAAAATCATTGAAAATATAACTATATCTTAGGATATAAATATGTTAATGGTTCTTAAACCCACACAATATTGAATAAATATACGAATTAGAAACGTTTAAAGTCAACTTGTCACGAAAACATGTGACAATTGCGATATAACAACGAAAATTACCTGGTTTCCAAAATTTTGGTCTGTTCATTGTTGTTTGGATATATAAACACTTAGTACGATGGTTGTCACAGTATTTATCATCGCCGATTATACTGAAAAGTCAAAAGAACATCTTAACCGAATGTGAAAGTAGATAATGGTCTCACTGCATTAAATTATTTGGGCTAGACTTAACAACTAAAGTGAATTTCACGATATTCACATTCTTACACATCGAAAATCAACCAATTACGATCGCACCTGCGAATTTCTAAAACAAGTAGTTCGAAACAATGGACAACTTCAAGAATGCTAATATTTCTTTGATGCACGTGTATATTCATATAAATGACAATATTTATTTCCGTAAGATGCAACATACAAAAATGACATGGATACAATAATATTAAATCGATTATAATAGACCGCAGGCGGACTAATATCGACTTTGTTTGCTGTGTTGTTCGGTCATCAAATCAACCGAGTTCAACGGAGAAAGTGGTTGCGTTTCGGTCCGTGTTAGGAGTACGGAATTGGTTTTTAAAATAATTTGTTGAGTGTTTTCGTTGTGTTACTTTATAAATTGTTCAATTGTTTTCTTTACATTTTTATCTGAAGGAATTAATGAGTGTCAAACGTCAGTATTCTTATAATAACGTGTGAACATCGGATTAAATTATGAGGGGTGATCTCAAACGTTATTTTGTATTTTGGTGTTAAACAATGGCAAATATGAAGAATCAAAATGCCAGTGGATATATGCTGCAGGGATCTGATAATGTGTTTGTAGGGTATGGTAAAAACCAGCCAAACATCAGTTCATCAGAGATTAAACCTCCTGCCAGTATGAACAATATGACTTCTAATCAAACAATGTTGAAAGTTTTTGATAATAATGTGAATCAAATGATCCAGGTACAGCAGCCCCAGCTACATACAATCCAAGGTCGTGACATTATGATCGCTGGACAGAGACATTCTGGTCCAGGTCTAACCAGTCATTCACACGGGAGTTATATAACCATAAACAATGTGGGTGCACACAATCCTGTTAACGGTGGTTCGGAATATTCCAGTCCTAGGTCGAGTGTAGGAAGTGCCGGAGACTCTAAGAATTCCAGTCCGAGATCTAGTATGATTCATCAATCACAGCAAGCACCACCACCTCCATACGATGCCAGGTTCAGGAATAGTATCGCGAGCAATCTTTCTAGTATCAGTATTGACTCGAACAGAAGTTCACCAAGAACAAGCCTAGCAGGTGGCATCATGTATGATAGATTTCCAAGCCCAAGAAATTCCATTGTTATTCCTCAGGATGGGAATATAAACATTAGTGTAACTCATAATAGTTTAAGTAATCGTAACAGGTTTAATGAGGCGGCACCACCATTTCACAACATATTTGTAAGACCCCCTGTGATGAATGGGAATTACGGAATTGTGATGAATCCAGTTACTGCTGGCTCAGTGAATGTTCATCATATACCAGTCGCACAGAATGGAACTGTACAGGCCATGGTAGCAAACACTACCAATATTCGATCCCAACACAACCCAACTCAAATTTCTCCTCCGCCTGCAATTCCAGCGCGCATGCCAAAAAATCAAGCAGGCGTCTCTCAGCAGCAACAACAACCTGAATCAGAAATCGAGGCTCTAACTAAAAACCTAATTATCTCAATGAGCCCGGCATCGTCTCCACTGCCTCGTGAGCCCCCACCACCTTATCACGGTCCTCATAAAACAGAACCCATGCCCGGGCTTCCACCTAGAAACACCACACCCAATCTTGTCTCAAACCGTGTCACACCTAACTCACATGTACAAATGGTTGGTGGCAATATGCTTCCTAAAACTCCATCATCATCATCAGTTATAAGTAAATTGAAATATCAAGTAACACCGCCTAAATCTACTGGACCTTCGGAGGCTGAGAGAAAGCTGAATGCGTTGACAAGACAACTTGAAGATGAGATGGAGTCGTCAGCCCAAGGGGAATACTTTGGTAAGTCTAAAACACTCCCAGTCTGCATAAACTATGATCTCTGCTTTTCTCATGATAAGCAGTAATGTATGTCCTATTTTGACAGTGGCTACTACTGTTGGGCATTTTTGGCAATTTTGTCAAACTTTTTCATATGACAGAACTTTTATATGTCGAGCGATTCAGCTGATGATTTGTTAATACACAATTTACTTACAAGCAATACACATTGTACTAAGAATTATAGCATCATTCAAGTCTAAATAAATGTGTGACGTAAGTATTATTGTAGATAGGTATATTTTGTGTAATGTAAACTGAATAATTTTGGATAACATGAATGTCAGATGATGTAAGCTGAAATAGTTCCTCTTATTGCTTGACATTGTACTTTTATGTATAAAAGGTTCTGACATTGGCATGCTATGAATAATGATCATACAGTAACACAGACATTTCTGAGTGTGTTGATATTTGTAATACGTACAGGTAGGTTATTATTGCTCAGAGAAATTGACCAGTGGTTAAATTGGAACCTCTCATCCTGAAGCGTGCACTCAACCTCTAGACCACCTCTTTCCCCACATAGAGGTGAGCGTATAGTTATTTTAATGTCAGTTCTTATGTGTGAAAGTTGAGACCATCAGTCACTACCAGTTCATTTCCTAGGTGGAATAAAATGTTCTCTTCTGATAATATATTTATTGCAAACTTTTTAAAAGTGCAAATAGTTAAATATGTACAGTAATATTCTGTATACAGGTCTGTACCCTACCACAATGTTTGTTGTGCTTGACTTTGTGTGCTCTGCATTCTTGGGGAAATTTCTCCTCTCCAGACCAAGTGGTTCATTAATTTATACCTCATTATGTATACAAATATACTCTACTAAATACTCAGGATCTTGTACCAAAATATTGTATGGTATTTTATGTCAAGTACTTTCTTGTGATATTTAACCCAGTCTAATGTTCTTAATTGCTTAAAGATCTGCATAACTTTTATATTCTGTGTATATAGTATACTTAGTTATAACTGCATTTCTAAAATGCCATGCCAATGTTTTCTTGGAGGGTTTCTTTCTAAATATTTAATCTTAAGTTACAACTTGAAAGTTTATTCAGTTTGAGTCAGAAAACTTAGTTTCAACTTTGCAGTTGCAAGAGTCAGGTTTCTGGTTAGATAACTTGAGTTTCAAGATCTTTGACATATTAATTAAGTTAAAAGAATTGCTCAAAAGCCGTTTTTGCAACTAGAATCTTTTGTTCTTCAACTTGAAACAGTTCAAACTATATTATATATATGTCTAATTGGAATTTTTTTTTTATTTGAAAGGAAGGTTTTTCATTGGACACAATTAGTATTATAAATCTTTGTGAATTTTGCCATTGTTGTCAATTCAACTTCAGTTCAAAGTTTATTGCGCAAAACAGGCCACTGGCCTATACACAAGAAATAAATAACATATACATATGACAATTAACAATGAGTGAAAATGTGGAAATAATACATGCAAACATTGATGACAATGCATTGTTATAATCATGCTAAATATAAATTGAAAGGTATTCCTTTCTTTCATGGGAAGCAAAATATATATACATGGATACATTACGCACGATGTAAACATTTTGTGCTGACATGAGACTATAATACATATTGATAGTGGAATTACTCTCCTGTAAATGTGGTAGATACTTATGGCGGATATGGCTATATAGTGGACAGACTAACATAAAGTTGTCATCTGGCATGTCAGGTATTTCTAGGATATTGCTATAAGTGACTATAAACATTTTATAACTAAGCTTGCTCAACTTGTGCATCCTGGGGAGACCTGCATATCTATGATAAAGATCAAGAGTGGTATTATTCTGACAAGAGTTGCATTATTTTGTTCTTCTTTTCAGAATTTACTTTCCTTGTGTTGAATTTTACAAAGGCCAAAATGAAACATGTATATAATACATGTGGGGACTTTCAAGTTTTTCTAAGAATTTAGATTATTTGTATTTAAATAGCACTAGTTCAACTCTGGAACTTTTTGAGCGTAATACTATATGCACATTTGTTGAACTCTATCTTGATACTGATAGTCAAAATGTAGTTTCAAGAGTCAAAATGCACTTTCAATAGTCAAAATGCACAAGTTTTCAAGAGTCATATGAAAGCCTTGAATTTTCTTTTGTCACCAATTATTTAATACTCTTTAAGTGTTAAATGTATAATAATGAATGTATATCCATACCAAATCACTGTCATACTAGTCACCCAGCAGCTGGTGTGGAGGCACGTGTTTAATGTCACAATCACCTGTCCCTTCAGTGAGATAGTACAGTAGTTCCTTTGTTATTATATTCCCCACCAGCATCAGGAACATGTTTGACTCGGTCCTTACCCCTCTATCTACATAATTATCCCCGAATTCCTTCATATAATCAGGTGGCTCTAATCTCTGAACAAAGCTTATTATAACATGTACAGTATTAACTATAATCAGGCTAAACCAATCTAATACTCATTAATAGTATGCTTCTAGTACATCATGCTGAACTAAATATTCAACAATTTGATGGCTTAGAATTAGAAGGTCGTAAGTGCCACTTACGACCTTTTAAGATTCATTCATATTTAGAATAAGCATCACAAGGCGCTTCTTATGAGCCCATTTTCATAAAAATCTGAACTTGTCAGTTGACTAAAATGAAGTTGTAAAAGTTTGTTTTACCATAAGTAAAGAGAAAGTGTCAAGACAGTTTTTCCGTGTTTTCTCAAAATATCGATTTGGTAGTTACGACCTTCTAATTCTAAGCCATCAAATTAGGTTGGTAACTAGGTATAGCTTGACCAGATTAAACAGAAACTCATCAAAGTCTGTAAGCTTGTCCGGCTATATTCTGCTGTATTTGATTCGTATACATGTGTATTTACTATGTACCGTTATCTCCATATACAGCCATCTAATATAGTTGTAAGTATATATTTTAAAACTTCAAAATTTTCCGGACTTGAACAAATTATGCAAGGAATCTCAATTTAATCTGGTGGGACAATACTATTATAAGAAAAACATTTTAATTAAAAAGAATATGACGTTATAACTGGAAAATCAATGTTGCCCAGTGAATTTCAGCGAAAACGCCATAAAAAAATAGTGTAGTGGTTGGGTTACCCGAAGTTCCACAGTAACAAATTCAATATTTTTATTTTGGCCTAGACTGAGTAGTGTTACACATGTGCAACATGCCCAAACTATGGCAGTATGTATTTATGACAATATTCCCCTGTCATTGTCTGCAGGTGCCGTAGGAGATCGGAATGTCTTTGTTCCAACAATCTCACCATTTTTTCTGCATGATAGGCGTTACATTGTTTGTCACAGTGTCCCGTGTAAAAACCCACAATGTGTTCAGACGAACCCGTTGTCAGCGATCTATTTGACGTCCATGATTGAATGATCATGCATTTTGACACAAACATAAAAGAGATGTGAAAGATGAGTAGGGAACAAACGATCATGCTTGTCTGTTTGGTCGCTTAGTGTTACATCCAGTCGCAACACTTTCAATATTTCAATTTTTACCTGGCTACTTGATCGTCAAGTTTTCAATGTTAAGGTGTAAAAGATGAAAGAGACAAGTTTAATTAAACGTAGATGTTCTGTATAAGATGTCCGTCATCATTGGTGTAGGGTTACAGAAATATATTTTATTTTGAGTATTTAAGATTGGATATTTGATTAGAATGGCTTAATTGAATCACTGAAATACCTCAATTGAACTTGAGATATTTGGTCACATGTTTTTAATAGTATTAAATATTTTCGTCAACTTTCAATCACTGGCTAGGGTTGGATTAGCAAGGGATATTTAAGTGCTTGAATTCCTATACCTGCTGTAATTACATTGTACATGATTTATAAGTTGCGCACAATAAAAAAAATAATAGCGAGAAAAGATTTATGTAAAAAATCATATGAGTGTTCACCAGTATTCTAACTACTCTGTATATTCCAGTACTATGGAAGCCAATAAACAACCCGGGCAAAATGTTGTTATTGAAAAAGGTGTAATTTGATAGATGTGTTTCATTTTGTAGGCCGACTACTGGGGAATTAAATATTTATTGTGCCTGATCAGTGATAATTAAAACCAGTGTTAGTCGTTGCCCCTGTAGTCATTCATTGAACAATATTCCCAATTTATGGTATAATAAAATTCAAAGAATGCTATTGATATTGTAAATTTGTGGTTAAACAATTAAATCAAGCTGACAGACTGTGATTCAAATATTGAAGAAGGTCATTCGGTACGTTTTACACCCAAGACCCTCTTTACACCCTAAACCCTCATCTATATTTAACTTGAATGTTTTTATATCAATATACTTCTTATTTCAATATTTGTCATTGAAATAATCATGTATTCAAGCTCGTACATTTATTCATCAATTGTTATTGTATTGTAATATTTATTAATTACTTTTCTTTAATTCATTAACTTGTCATGTTTTCAATTAAATAGAAATTAATTATTTGTTTATTTTAATTTATTTTTAAATTTAAAATCCACACATTTCTTTTTTAATTATTTAGTAACTAGTGATTAAAATTTGACACTTGTTAATGATGGTGGGCATGTTTCAAAAATGTTACCAATTCATTATGAATCTGCAAGCGTGGCATGTGTAAGGACTTCTACTAGATGCAGCTTGTCGCCATACCATGACTGTGAGATACAGATCTTTGGCCTCTGTGCAAGTTATAATATAGATCATAGTGGAGTCGAATGACTGGGGAATGCTTTGATGCTCTGTTTAGTTGTACTACAAACACAATACATAAACACTTAGTACTGTAACACTTCACAGATCGAACAATAACATAAGTTTCAAGCATCCGACTGACTCTGACTAAAAATCAATTTTCTGGATGCATGATTTGTTTATATACATTTTGTAAAAAAACCAGGTAAAACAACACAGCATTCTTGGTACATGTACATGGTTATATATCATACATGTTGTATCTAATTAACACAGTGCGATCTTTCTGACTTGCATGTTAGCCAGGTTAGTTATCTGCTCTTGTCATCATTGTACCTTGAGGCTGTACTGTAAAGTCTCAGCAATATTCCCCTCTGTCTGTCTGTTTATATATAATCCATACCTTAGTTTGCTTCCCTGTTCTGGTGTATGGAACATCTCTACAACATATAGTTAGCTTTTATTGGCACTCTATGGATTGTATATATGAAATATGTATACAAAAAGATAAAGTTATTATTACACAGTGTTGTTTATGTTGGGGTACATATTCTCATTCATGGTTTCCTCCTGCCAGAGACTGGCTTCCTCTCTCTGTTAGCATCTTATAAACTTACTGTACTTTAAATCTTATAATATTCATGGACAATCAATTTCTATAGATTTCTCCACCAAAGTACCCTGATCTATCAGAAATCCAATGTACATTTATGGAACAACTCACTAGAGAGCTTGAATCAGGTTTATTTTCATCCCCATCTCTGTCGCACGAGAATTTGGATGTACGAAAAGTGTCCATGGGAGTCGCATGAAAATTTGGATGCACAAGAAGTGTCCATGGGAGTCACACGAGAATTGGATGCACGAAAAGTGTCCATTGGAGTCAGACGAGAATTGAAAGCACGAAAAGTGTCCATGGCAGTCAAACGAAAATAGTTTGCACGAAAAGTGTCCGTGGGAGTCACACGAGAATAAATTAATGTTGATGTTTGCATTGAGTCTGGGTAATTGAGATAAACAAAAGCTTCCGCTTAATGAAAATGTAAACTGTTGAAAAAATCTAGGAAATTGAAGAAAATTAAATGTGATCTGTTGCTGCAACATTGTGATTCATCTGTACAGTAATTAGAACACATATATTGTACGATTGTTAAATTCCAAGTTGTAAGCTGATTGCGGTTTACGTACCAGTTATTATTATGGCTTGCAGCTAACCTAAATCACTGACTTGTGTTTGTATGTCTGGAACATTGGGTGTGGCTGGGCTTATCAGCTAATGAATAATGTTCTAGTGATTGGTTCTGCATTATAGCAATTATGAGCATGAATTCACATGGTGTATTGTGGGTTGAACCGTTGTTGATTTCCTTGATCATGTTTGCATGAAATTATCTTTAAATACATTTTAGTGCCTGTCTGTATGCACACGTGTGTTACAGTATGTAGATGCACAGTTGGAGACTAGCATCTGGAATTCACAGTAATAGGTTACGTTCAGTACACAAATACCCAGCTACATTGTACTACCAGTCTTGTTTTGTACATTTTACATAGAGGATCTTGCATGAGTGCTCATTACATACAAGTTTTATTAAACAAGTGGACAAAACTATATGTTTGTGTCAATGAGTTTAATAAAACTAGTATGTTTAATAAAACTAGTATGTAATTAGCATGAATGTAAGATTCTATTGATCACATAACCTTAGAGAACGCTTGTTATTGTTAACGTTGTTATACTGACGTCACAGGTCGATTCAAGGCATGGATTGGCTTAGTAGTTAAGTCATCCTGAACCAACCAATCTATGTCAAGCTTATTTAAATGTTTAATGAATGGGCTGGGAGTGCATTACGATATTTCCGGCACATCTTTAATGCACTCCCAGACCGCAGGTTATGTGATAAAAGTATTTCCAGTACTCCAATTTCTGCCTTGACCCAACACAATGTTTTTGTCAACTGATCCCAATATTTAGTAAATTACAAAGCTAGTTCTACATGGTGTGCATAAAGGACCAACACTTAGATTTCTCTTGCCATTTTTAGCTCACCTGACCACAATGTGGTCATGGTGAGGTTTTGTCATACCGAGATGTCCGTCGTCCGTCGTGCGTCGTGCGTCGTGCGGCGTGCGTCGTGCGTTGTGCGTCGTGCGTCCGTCAACAATTTCTTCAAATGACTTCTCCTCCTAAACCGCTTGGCCAAATTTGATAAAACTTAACAGGAATGTTCCTTGGGAGGACCTCTACCAAAGTTGTTAAAAAAATTCCAGTCCGTCGCATAACTAGGTCACACAGGCTAAAAATAGATTTTCAAAAAGGAAACTTCAAAAATCTTCTTCTCTGAAACCGTAAGGCCTAGAGCTTTCATATTTGGTATGTAGCATCACCTTGGGGTCCTTTACAAAGATTGTTAAAATTATGTCCCTGGGGTCAAAATTGGCCCAGCCCCGGGGGCCCTTAGTTTTACATAGAGTTATATAGGGGAAACCTTAAAAAATCTTCTTCTCTGAAACTGCTTGGCCCGGGGCTTTCATATTTAGTATGTAGACTCAGCTAGAGGTCCTCTACAAAGATTGTACAAATTATGTCCCTGGGGTCAAAATTGGCCCCGCCCTGGGGCCCTTAGTTTTACATAGAGTTATATAGGGGAAACCTTTAAAAATCTTCTTCTCCAAAACCGCTTGGCCCAGGGCTTTCATATTTAGTATGTAGACTCAGCTAGAGGTCCTCTACAAAGATTGTTCAAATTATGCCCCTGGGGTCAAAATTGGCCCCACCCCGGGGCCCTTAGTTTTACATAGAGTTATATAGAGAAAACTTTACAAAATCTTCTTCTCCGAAATTGCTTGACCCAGGGCTTTCATATTTTGTATGTAGACTCAGCTAGAGGTCCTCTACAAAGATTGTTCAAATTATGTCCCTGGGGTCAAAATTGGCCCCGCCCCGGGGGCCCTTAGTTTTACATAGAGTTATATAGGGGAAACCTTTAAAAATCTTCTTCTCCGAAACCGCTTGGCCCAGGACTTTCATATTTGGTATGTAGACTCAGCTAGAGGTCCTCTACAAAGATTGTTCAAATTATGCCCCTGGGGTCAAAATTGGCCCCGCCCTGGGGGTCACCATTTTACTTAGACTTAAATACTAAGGGAAAACATATAAAAATCTTCTTGTCTAAATCTACAATGCCTAGGAGCTTTGATATTTGGTATGTAGCTTCATCTAGTGGTCCCCTACCAAGATTGTGCAAATTATGCCCCTGGGGTCAAAATTAGCCCAGTCCCGGGGATCACCGTTTTACATAGACTTATATAGGGAAAACATATAAAAATCCTCTTGTCTAAAACTACACTGCATAGAGCTTTGATATTTGGTATGTAGCATCATCTAGTGGTCCTCTACCAAGATTTTTCAAATTATGCCCCTGGGGTCAAAATTGGCCCCACTCGGGGGGGTCACCGATTTACATAGACTTATATAGGGAAAACATATTAATATCTTCTTGCCTAAAACTACACTGCCTAGAGTTTTGATAATTGGTATGTAGCATCATCTTGTGGTTTTCTACCAAGATGTTCAAATTATTCCTTTGGGTGAAAATTGTGCAGGGTTTATAATCAGGTGAGCGATATTGGGCCATCATGGCCCTCTTGTATTATTTTCAGATTTTGCAAAATGAAATAACTTATCATTTAAAAATATAAAATCTGTCAATCTGTTGTCAATAGTTTGAACCATCATGGCCACATGGACTGACCTAATGGTAATACATGATCTGACTGTGATGAACCATGTTATAGCTTGGCCAGCCATCAAGCTTGTTGTTAATTAAGACCATGCTTTTTCAGTGGAAATGCAATTTATTATGTGTTTGATTCAATGAAAACGTAATTTGAACTTTTTCTAACATGTCTTTAGTTTCAGCCAGTATAGTTGATTAATTGTTTACATAAGATCTAAAACTTCAATTGTTCAATTGTTTTTCGTTGCAATTTGCTGAATGGGCATACTTGCATAAAATCTAGTCAATGAATATATATCTTGATGAGGGATCAAATAGCTTGAAGGCTGACTACATGCTAACTTATTGTATCCGGTATGAACTTTCTGCTTACAATGTACTTGAAAGTTTTTGTGTTATTCTCATTTATAAAGTACACAAGTCATTAACTACTGGAGTACTGGTACAACAGTGTAAAAATGTCTGCAGACATTGCTGAAACTATTCATTATGTAACAGTCTAAAGCATGGTAGCAATTTTACAGACTCACTAAAAATGTTCAATAATTACATTCTGACTGTACAAAAAGTTCAACATGCACAATTTGTGCCAATGTTATTTTCAAACCATGCATATTTTCATTCCAATGCATATTTTCAAACCATGCATATTTTCAAACCATGCATATTTTCAAACCATGCATATTTTCAAACCATGCGTATTTTCTTTCTAATGCACATTTTCATTCCAGTGTATTTTCATACCATGCTTTAGTCCTTAAGCCAAACGTGACTGGTCAGGTGGTCCTCCCCACTGTCCACATCGTGTACAGAAGGGAAGGAATTTGTCAAAATATTTGGTTTTGTTTGCTGACAATGTCCCCCAATCTATACTGCTTCAATTGTTGGCTTTCAAACTTATTTTCATTTGATTGTTAATATTTTACTTTATTTGTCATCGAAAGTTGATACCTGTGTATAAATATTTATCAAATATTTCCCTATGGTCGTTTGTAATAGGTTGTTTACCTTTTGTGAAAATATGTTGGCCACAGCTTAGTTTAGTACATTATCGTGATTTCATTGCTAAACTTGTGTGGACAAAATCATGACTTTAACCCTTTCGAGGTAATGTTTGAAATTTAAATACATCGCCAATTGAATGTGTGGCGACTGAAAGCTCTAACAAACAGACTTTGCCTGCTTGCAAAGTTGTTCAAGTTTTCTAATCAGTGGAAAGTACAATGTGTCATTTTGATACGTTATCCCGCGTCTTTACTCCCTTTACAAATCTTTGAAGCCGGCTTTATTGTGGACAAAATTCGGTACTTGAAGTTTCAAAGCCAAGCATTTAAAGCACTTATATCATCATTGAAAATAGTACTTGCCTGACGCTGTTTATTGTATACACACGTTTTTAGTTTGAAAGAAAATCTACCGACGTAATTATGTGTGATTAAAACAGTTCAAAGCCCAAAATATTAAAGTAAAAGGAATGAAAAAATCCGGATGAATTGAATGTTTTGTGTGATAAAAGAAAGTGAAATTGTATTTCTTATAACTATTGTAAAGATTTGAACAAAGTTTCTTATCTGAGCACTGCAATCTGAAGTGTACAGTCTGCTCTGTTTTGATTATCAAGGACTGGTAGACAATTTGAATGTGTGTATTCATTTGAATATTAATATCTTAAATATAAAAAACTTAGGCTTTGGGTCTGGAAGACTTAAATTACTCACATGTTCAACTTCACCTAATCTGAACCCTAACATGAATCAATTAAGCACTCACAGTTGCGTATTTTCTCTCAGTTTTGGTCACGGGTGCTTGTGATCAGGAATCAGATCTCCTACCCCGCTAACCCCTTGACAATTATTCCTCCTGCATTCTTGGTCTTTTACTCTACCCAAATTTGGAATTGGTTTCTGTATACCACGCTGAATATAGAGGATTTTTCTATTAATTATGATGTTACATTGTATACTTAATTTAAAGACATTTTCTGTACATATCTATGATGCAATGTGTGGATATTATATTCATTATGATAATTATAATGACTAATGAAGCAGACATATAATTGATTGTTTTATGACTATATTGTCATGTTGTGACTATTCGCATTATTCAGAACAGGAAAAGAAATGTTCATGAATTTTACACATGCATGCATACTTAGTACAATGTATACTAGTATTGCATTAGTTAGTAAAAGTGTTACGTCTTATGTGATAAGTATAATAATGTAACATGACGCATTTTACACTGTTAATCACTTGTGTAATCAACTGATGCATGATGACTGCAGAAGGTATTGTTAATTACAGTGAGCTCTGGTTGGTACTGAGCTGCACATTGTCCAGAATCTTAAGAGTTTTCATCACTGTAACCGTTCATAGTAAAATTTAATTCTTATACTAAGTACCGGTACTTTGAAGAAAAATTGTTCCTTTAATCAGAATCCTGTTAGGGATTTTGCAAACATCTCATTTTACAGCTGACATCTACAAACCTGAACAGTGTTTTGACCAGTCTGAAAAAGCAAGTCTCTGATTGGTTAGTTCAATTTCAAATTAACCAATAAAAGTACAGCATTCTTGGACTCTCTTAATTGAGTTTTATTTCTTCAGTGAGTCAAAACATCTTATATCTATATCATATTAACCAGTCTGTTATAACATTAAGTTACATAGTTACATAGTTCCTCTTCTGACAGTATGGTCTGTTCTAGTTACATGCAGAGAAATTAAATGTAAGAGTGGAAATGGTGCATGAAGACAAAAACATCATTTTAGACTTGATATAGGTAAAACTTTGGCATATCTCGACAGCCTGCTGGCATTCACTACTTTATGGTATAATTCCATGGATATTTGTCATTGTTTGTGTGGTAGTTAAGGTCATGTTTCCCAGAAACAAACTCAGTCAGGTGCTATTTAAAGATTTCTGTGTATGTGTACTAGTGGTGGTTAATTTATTATAACCATGGTGGTTTATGATATGGTGAATGTACCTAAATGACAACGTTGTTGTAGTGATGAATAACATCAGGAATGAGGTGTCCATGGCAAGAGTGAGAATTTAGTCACCGGAGAGTTCACTTAGTTTGCAATCAGGATAGCATGTCAATGCCTAGACGTAGTAAAGCGCTACGAAAAAAGCACTCAATAGCAGCTTGGCTCAGCAACAGGCTCCAGCTAATATAAAATCTTAGTGAACTGACTATAAATATAACAATGTTGAAAAGCACCAAGAAGTGACGAGGCCAGTAAAAATATTCCAGGGTTAACATGGAGCTATAGGAAACTAATATATTTCTACTTGGCCTAAGTATACATGATGTACCTGGATGAGGCTGATGTAAATCATAATCTCTCTCTTCTCAGATATAGTGGATGTGATTTGTATTTTATTTAATGTTTGATTAGCATGATGACTATCTGGAGTGTTTTACCTGTGTTACTCACTTGATATAGCTCGGCTATTTTGACCTGAACCTGACCTTTATGCAAGAATATATTACAAGGTTCTTTCTTTGAATATATCAATTTCCACAAGCAAATTGTTCGATATCGGTATTTTGAATTTGTGTTTGTATTACATCTCGAGCGTCTTAGTGATACTCCCCGATTATGAATACATACAATCGGTGTTGTATCGTAGGTAATATATTGATTGTTAAATTATGCTAATAAAAAGGTCAGGCTCGTGTCAAGTTAGCCAAGCTATATACAGAATGTGCCTGGCTTCTCTTCGATGGCCTCATCTTGAACCTATACCTATCAACATCATGAGTGCTTGTGTGCTAATTAAGGTTTTATCAGTACATGTGTATTATAGCAGTTAGTTGTGACGAATAAGTCAGGTTGTGTACATATATTGAGTCAGACCTGTCCGTAACATTCTGTCTTTAAAAATAGGTCGGCAAATTGTATGTTCAACTTTGGCTACTTTTGGCAGGTGGTTGCTTAATTCTGGTGATTGGGAAGACCTTACACTTAAATACATTGGTGAGTCAAGAGTGCCTTGCACCGATGAGTTTGTAGTATGTACATGTATGTTTTGTCTTTAAGTGGCACCAACAGTTTATACTCAAGACAGGTGCTATATTATACACATGGTCTTAATACACACACAATAATCAGCTTGTGAAATATAAATATTCGGCTCTTAACTGCTCTCTATCTTGCTGTTGTATGGTTAATTGGTTCATCTTTTCCCTATTGCTGTATGGTTAATTGGTTCATCTTTTCCCTGCTTCTGTATGGTTAATTGGTTAATCTTTTCCCTGCTGCTGTATGGTTAATTGGTTCATCTTTTCCCTGCTGCTGTATGGTTAATTGGTTCATCTTTTCCCTGCTGCTGTATGGTTTATTAGTTCATCTTTTCCCTGCTGCTGTATGGTTAATTGGTTCATCTTTTCCCTGCTGCTGTATGGTTGATTAGTTCATCTTTTCCCTGCTGCTGTATGGTTAATTGGTTCATCTTTTCCCTGCTGCTGTATGGTTTATTGGTTCATCTTTACCCTGCTGTTGTATGGTTAATTGGTTCATCATTAATACAAGACAGGAAGTTATGCTGATACATGTAGAGTCTATCATAACAATCAGCATCATCATGTACAGTGAGGGTTTTCACTAGGATATTATGTAGGAGGCTTTTTGTACATTGAAAAGGCAAAGGTGCCTGAGCACTCAAGATGAAAAGCAGCTGGGGGTAAATTCCGCCTAATGACAACCCTGCATATATAAAATACAGCAGTTTCTTATTTTCATGCCCTGGCGCCCATCTGCTGATGCGAAGGCAATAGATCATAGTGATGCACCTGTCCGTTTGTCCATTACAAAAAGTTAAAACTTCATTCCCCTAATGTACCTGTGTTTGGTGCTGAATAAAAATACCAAACTCAAACAGGTTGGAGTGCATGGTGTAAACTGTATGTGGGTTGATTCTGAGAACTCTCTGACTGAGATTTATCATAAATGCCAGTACGTTTGGGGGACTGGTATATAAGTTTGATATCTGAAAAATTCCAGTATCTGTATGTACTATGTACTGGTAGGTTGAGGCTAAATGCCATTAATATGTCATACTGTGGGTTATGATGAGAATTAATGGGTTATAAATGGACATGTATCTCATGGGATAGAAATGAAACTATTGCATCTCTTCCTTTTTACCTCTTGGTGCCATGACAACACTTAATTGTGCATAGTATTTAAAAAAATTATCACAAATTTTATTTGATTTGCGAGTTGAATGTTGCAGCTTACAGTACCTGTTGGTTCTCTTCTAGCTTTGTGCTTCTAGTGGTTGGTATAACTCTAACGCGGTATAGGGACCTGTGTCACTTAAAATAAACAGGCAGATCAGGTATAAGAACATATAAGGACATTGGAAAAGGGATTATCTTTTTCAATGTGTTTGGTTTGGCTATTGTGGCCTGAGCCTGACCTTTATGCAAGAATATATAACAAGATTTTTGCTTTGATTATATCAATTTCCGCAAGCAAATCGTGCAATATCGGTATTTCAGATTTGTGTTTGTATTACATCTCGAGCGTCTTCGTGGTACTCCCGATTATGAAAACATACAATCGGTGTTGTAAACGTAGACAATATATCGACTGTTAAATTATGCTAATCAATAGGTCAGGCTCATGTCAATGTGGCCAAGCTTTACCGTTATTTTAATATACTTGGTGAATAGAAGTGAGCAGGTAAAATACACTTCCGCTCTCCCTAAATCGATGTAATGGTCAGTGATTTCTGTTTATATTGACATTGCAGAATATCGCGTTAGACTTATATTTATATTATTGTTTGGTATTTATATTATTGTTCCAACACTATAGTATGTTTGGTATGTGATGTGTATAGGTCATATAAATGTGCTAGCTTGATAGAATGCAGCTTTCAACCATGTGGGTGTTAGTTGATGAAAGGTGAACTAGTCAGGCCAACATAATACAGCAATATGGTTCTACAAACTTGTCAGGCAAACATAATACAACACTATAGTTCTTCATCTTTTCATCTATCCTCTTCAGTAAATATAGATGATTTAAAGAATCATACAGATATGTGTGTGTACACTTATAAGATTTCTGTGACTATCAGGGTTCTCAATTACAGCAAGCTGCAGGCCAAATTGACTGCTTAAAAACTGTTAAACGCTGGAAACACTTATATGTTAGATACTTTTAATAATACAGCATACAGTTATAATAGTAAATACAATGTGACGTTGTTGTCAAGGAAGTTGTGACGTCGTGATGTCATAACGTCATTATGACATCATAACGCTATTATGACGTCATAGCATAGTTATATATATAGGAATTAACATTAATTATATTTTCTTTTCTTCTTTCTTTTGTTGATTTGAATTCAGTTATTTAAGATAATAAAGTTTGAAATGAACGATTGTTGATATGATAATAAATATATGTCCTCAATCAGTCAAATCTTATGTGTATTCATCAAGCAAGCCGTCCTGTGAAACCGACCAAATTCTTTTATCATCTGTTATAAAATCTGTCACATGCACCCTTCCTATAAACACATTTCTTTTATTTCTTTTCTTCTTATTTCTATTTGTTCCTGGTGCCTCATGCAATGCATTCATCTCATTTATTTTTTCTGTTTTCTTTTTCTGTTCTTCAAAATGATTTAGTTGTCCATAATTCCAATATGCTTTCTCTTCTTTACGGCCACTCTCTTCCACTGCAAAACTTTCCTGACTATCTGATCGTCTCAGTTTAACCTTATCTTTACTTTCCAAGGAATTAATAGAACTCTTCACCCATCTGTTTCCACAAACAGCTCTACTATGATTGCTGCCAAGGTGTTTGTAATGCTGATAATCACTCGTTATATGCTTAACTTTTTTACTATTACAACCCGTAAATAACACAAGATGCTCTTCATCCACCACATTAACTTTTGCCATATTTTCCCAGCTGTCTGGACATGCTACCAACAAATGTCTGTAAGACCCGCATGAATTACAAAGTAATGTCCTTCCATCTGATCCTTTACGATTAATCTTTTTCTGTGCTCGAGTAGTATTTCCAGTTCCTATGTCACTCCTTCCCCATAAAGCTCCCTCATTCAATGACACCCATGTCCCTCGATCATCTTCAATACCTTTTCGCTCACATGATTCACCGCTACTATGACCTCTTTTCCTACCTCTTCTTGTGTTACCATGGTGATAACCTCTTGATCTAGAATAACCTGCAGCTAGCAATGCCTCTTCATTAGCTGCAAGAAAAGCTGGTTCCAGTTTAATACTAGAGCTGCCACTTGACAAACTCATATCATTACCCTTAAACTTTTTCAGTGACCTCTTTGCCTCCTCATACAATGTCCCCTTGTTTTCATAGTTCATTCCAGTCAACACTAGCAATTTCTCCTCCTGTGTAATTTTTGCCTTCCGGAGCAATTTGAAAGCCAAAATTTCAGCTGGCAATTTCATATTCTTATTTCTATTTGTTCCTGGTGCCTCATGCAATGCATTCATCTCATTTATTTTTTCTCAATTTTTCGGTACTTGGCATCAAATGTAGCTACATATTCGGTAATTGACTGTCCATCTGATCTACAAAATTCTTCAAAGTCCTCAAATTTTTCTAAGCTGTCAGTTAAATCGTCTTTGGCAAGATGTTGGTCCAAAAATTTAATTAGAACGGAGAAACCTTCAAGGCTTTTTAATTCTGTGAGTGGTATCTGATCAAATACCTTCTCACGAATCTGATATTCATCATCATCAGGTAACGATAAAGCAACAGCAATACCTTGTTTGTCTTGATGTAGTTCTGTTATCTCTTTCCATGCTAAAAGTTCCTGTTTATATCTCTCATAGGTCTTAGTTTTCTTTAGTATTGGTGGATATATCCATGATGCCATTTTCTATCTCTAAACGCAAGAATCGCCTTTTAGCACAATAGCTGACTTCGCTAATCAAAGATATCCTATAACTTCTTTGTAAACTCACCACGTATAGATCGCTAAATCACCATCTAGGTCACACACAAAAATCCTATCTAAAATATCTGCTTCTCTCTCGCTTGATAAATGCCTAAATACACCAAAACGCAGTTCTACACACCAGAAATTTCCTACATGGCCAAAGGAAACTTGCCTCCCGACTCTGCTACCATTGTTAAACGCTGGAAACACTTATATGTTAGATACTTTTAATAATACAGCATACAGTTATAATAGTAAATACAATGTGACGTTGTTGTCAAGGAAGTTGTGACGTCGTGATGTCATAACGTCATTATGACATCATAACGCTATTATGACGTCATAGCATAGTTATATATATTTTAGGCCAGCTGAAAATGAAATTTATACACAATTTGAAGAAAATAGTTACATAAGTACCTTATCAGGCCAGTTGATTAAGCATTTCAGCCTGCTCGGTAACTGGTAAAACTTATTGAGAACCCTTGATTATGTGTTTTCACAGTGATTTGATATAACAGCATCATTGTTTATGTTAGATTTTAAGGCTATACCCATTACTGTTGTTGAAACAAGAAATGTTTTGGAAACTAAGAAAAGAACATAAATTATTTTAATTTTTGGCCTTATTGTTCTCAGCCTGGAATTCTCTGATCTTGTCAAGGTTGTTTACAAAATGGGGATTAGATTTTTGGCTGATGTTTTATTGCCAAAATGCTATAAACTTCCATTCATTTAGTTTGTATAAGTTCATATTTGACACATTTTTGGCTATGGCATTCATTTTTTTATATATTCCCATTGTAAAATGTAATGTTTCTCAACATTCTTTCAATGACGGCCAAGGTTTATCAACCATGTAGATCATGTATTTCTGTAGAAGCCCAATAACTCGAACATGGAGCCTGTTGCCTTAGCAATGCGCTATTGAGCACTCGGTTGGGGTTTGCTAGGGAACTCTTGTTTGAAAAAGGCTTTACATAGCGAACAATACAAACATTTTTATATACTATCAGTAAGCCCTTGCAGCTAGCAGACCATTGCGCAGTGCTGCCGAAGCAGTCTGTTTAAAAAAGCGCTTGGTAGCACTTAAGTGCTGAGAAACAGTATGTTATCTGTGAGCACTGCTTGCTGGAAGCGTGTCCTTGCATAGACGTAGTTAAATGCTAACAGGGTCTGTCAAAGTTGATTATTATAAGACTGGAGCCCGGTGCATACCTAGGTGCTATCAAGCACTTCTTGATAGCACCTAGGTACCGGTATGCACCGGGCTCCAGTCTTATAATTAATTACCATTGACAGACCCTGTTGCCAGTCTTTATTCACTCTGGTCAGTATGCCTGCTGTTTAATATTGGTGTTATCTCTTCCTGGGCCATTATCTAACTCTGGAATGCTTGGAATTTCAGCTAAATCAATACTTGTGTTTGCATACCATTTAGTGAAGACCAGAGACAAGGGTTATCTCTGTATTACTGTCCCTCTCTTTACACTTCATTATTATATCCTTATATTATAAATTAGACAATGTGTGAATAGCTGATATATTTCAAGCAGATGTTTTTCCTAGGCAGTTAGTTTTGTACACAATCTTTTATTGACTTTAAGTGATCTGTTGTTATGTTGTAATTGCTCATTGATAATGTTTTATCTTTTAATGGAATCGAAACTTCAGTGCCCACTTTGACTCAAAGTGAATCCATTTTCTATGAGTTTAAATATGAAAAAAATTGTTGGAAACTTCTTCATTCTTTATTGCAGAGGTGATTGAAATGCTATTGTGTTCATTTAATTCTTTCATGGTGAAGACAAAGGACATTACTGTTATATACATCATGTTCTGTCCACAGATGTGAATGTACAGACTATACTTGCTGCCTTAGCATTATATGTGCTGATGGGATTTTAATGTATAAATATACCATAGATCTGAAAATATTTAGTTATAATTTCATTATGCATGACCCTGTTTCCAAAAAAACTGTGATACATCAAGTTTGCAATGTACCTGATGAAAACACAAATATGACTCACAGTAGACTTTAATACTTCAGTCAGGATTATACGTATTTCTTAAACATTAGTGTTAAACTTGGCTTGATAATAATTTATCAATTCCACTATTACAGTTGCTATTTTGAGATGCAGCCTTCAAGTATTTATATTCTCAGAGTCTGACTTATCTAGAAAATAAAGATAAACAATCTTGATTTAAAGATAAAATAAAGATCTGGTTATATAGTTTTTCTGAGTGTACATGTGCCCGTCAGTGGGTGAACAATCTACCTGAGTCACTTCATAGTTCGCATCCTTGCTTCATTTCACTTCATTCCAATTCTCCTTGTAGGATCATTATATACTCCGCCTTTTCACTTTATACATTGTTAGTTTTCCACTTAGTGATTAATTTCATTCTTTTATTTCCAGAAATTTTTTAGAAGGCTTTAGATTAAAATACAGATGTGGACGTAACATGTAGTACAGTGTGTGACTTTCTTTTGGCCAACACCCGCAAGAAGAATTCAGTCAACTCAAAAGTTGAAAACAATTAACTTCCAACCCAAAATACTTAATTATGAAAAACCTGAGTCTATAACTTTATTCAATTCAATTCTGCCCATCAAGAGCAAAAAATAGTTCCTGATATTGCTGCGTAATTTTCATGATAAAATGACTGGATGTTCACATATTTCTACACAGCATAAACCAACTGTTGATTACTTCTTGGCAAATTTTGGAGATTCAGAAAAACCGATAATCTTGAGACGACCCCCTGTATTGATGAGAGGGAACACTAAATTAATCAGCAGAGAAAGTCAGCAGAGAAAAATGTCTGTTTGTCATTTGGTATTGTGTATATTGCATAATGGTTTGGGTTCACTAATGTGGGATCTGTTGTGAATTTACAGCTTTTTTCTGGTTACTGGGTTATAATAGTGCAGATTTTCTCAGGAGGAAGTTGAGTCGGTCATGTATGATATAATCATATAATCAGTGTTAGTCAGGCTCAAACTTTGTATGGAGTTTGAAGTAATACAATATGACACATTTTTCTTTTCCTTGTTTTATTTTGACAATCCTTTTGTTGTTTGAATGAGTGGCTAACTTAATTGTTATAAAACCTGTCACTAATGTTTGAAGAGAACCATGAAATAAGATGGATTTTAATTACGTGTTAATTACCCTTCGGGGCTTTAAACGTTTACATGGTCTCCTCTGTTGGTGGGTCTTTTCAGGGTTATTTGTTGTCATCAAACAATTTGGTAAATTGCATTCACTATGAGTCACTCCTTTATTCATTACCGCAGATGGGATTTTTCTTGTGGTTAAAATGTCATTGATATGAATTTATGATGTCATTTCGCATATCAATTCACTGACGGTGACATAATTACCTACATACAGGTGCGATATGTTGTATATAAATGCTTGTAATGTTCACACGCAATTATCACCGTCTCAGCAACAAAAAAGAGTTTTTGAATAATTTATTTAATAAGCACGTTTTCACTGAAGAAAATAAACATATATTTTCACTTGGTAATGGTACTATGCATGTGAAGAAGGTTCATGAAGTTCACTACTTAGCAACACAATCAGTTACCATGGAAAAAGAAAGCATTCGAACCAATTAAAAAGAGGAACAACCCGGCGTGAACGACAAAGTCTAACAGCTAATTTATATGCATGTAAAGTATACTGATGTCACTCTGGAGAGGTTGTCCTGTGCTGTTTGAATTGAATTATTCAGAAAATAAATTGATTTGCTTGCAGCTTGTCTATCTAAGTTTCAAACTGATCCCTGTATGATATTTATACATTGTAATCGATTTTAGAAGTTTGATTGACGTTTTGAAGATATGCCCATAGTTGGTAGGTTGCGTCTCTCGTCTCGATCGGGGCGGACTTGAAGTTTCGGATTATACGTTCAATCAAATTTCACTAGTTTGACCTTTCCCATAATCCCTTTGTGCAAGGATGTGGCCCTTTAAAATCCCTTCAATCCCACTGAGCAGTTATTTATCAAACTAGTTATTAAAATTGTTGAGTTTTTCTACTTTCTGTGTCCCATAATTACTCTAACAAGATGTTTGAATGGAAGTATATAATTAACTCTACCAGTATAACAAGGAGAAGTTTGTCTTAATTGATTTCATGTATTGAATAGAATAATGTATAATTGAAAAGAAACAAGCTACTTGACGTTTTTATGTTGCTGACTTCCTCTTATTGTATGTAACCGTGGCAACAGACATGTCAAAATGTCACTTATTGTAAAAGGCTGACAAAAATCATTTAAGCATCAATTAGATTGTTAATGATATGTTTTATGGTATAATTATGTAGGGGGGGGGGGGGGGGAGGGGGGCTATGATCATGTTTTAATGAGTTTATAGTACTGTCAGTACACCAAGTGCATTGTAACAACTTTTCTCATAATTTTTATCTTGAAGGGTTCATAAAATTCCCTAATTGGTCCACATAGGTCTGACCCATTAACCAATCGTAAATTAAAATTAAATAATATATAATAATAATAAAGACTTCATTTATAGAGGCAACATAGTTTTGCATATGCCCAATCTTCCCTTCAGGCCTCTTAAATGTATATAAGATATCGGTAAGATTCCTTATAAGGTCACACCACCATCTTCCTCCTTTCATGTCCCTATAATATTAACCTTCAGGACATTCATAACCAACATTCATAACCAACCCTTTATAAACATGATTATGACATAATGTCCCTTCCATACAATCTACATGATAAATGTTATAATTATACAAATCTATTTTAACCATATTTCTCTAATATAACCTTTGACAAAAACATTTCATTATGTACATTAATTTATACATTAATTTATACATTAATTTAATATACCGGTAAGTAAGAAATCCATTAGTCATATTTACACATATTTTACATAAAAATCAACTCAAGGTCAATGAACATCTATCCTTTCATGAATATTGAAGTTTCTTTATTGATGAATTTGAATTCATGACATTTAGAAGAACTTGTTGTAATTTTTTGAAAGAAATTTCAAATTCATCAACTTTTAATTGGATGAATTGTTAGTCTAATGTTAAGAATTAATCGAGTCGATAATCAAAACATTAAGACTAGCTTATATTATAAGACTAGCTCAGTTATTAAAATGATAATAAAACATTAGTTTAAGCACCTAGCAAGGACTACAGGTTATTGGTACAGCACTCTTCAGTTCAAGTGTTATACTGTAAACAAATGTCTATTGGTCAACACTTGGTCAAAACTTAAATGCTTAAATGTAAATGAAATTGTGTTAACCATATTACTAAAACTGTATAACTTCTTTGTAGGGATCAGCTATTGCTTCAACACATGTTTTGTGAACTGAATTGTTGTTTCAATGTATAATAGTTTCTCCCTGGTGTTATCAATTATTGTGAAATTTTGTTTACAATACTCTGGAATTCAGGTTACAAAAATAAAATATTTTCTATTTCAAGCAATGAAAGCAGCCATATGTTCAGTTGGCCACAAATTGAGTTGTATCCATGCTTATAATGATGTAGGCATGTATTGGATTATGTAATAGCTTACAATTGATGTTTGTGGTGTCATATTTTCACAGTTTTACACTTTACTTCTAACTTTAACTTCACAGGGATACTAGGCTACATTAAGTATCTGTTTATATCTACTTGGAGTGTGATGATGGTGCACATTTTGAGTTATTTCTGAGTCTCTCTTGCAGGTCCCGATCTCCCAAAAATCTCAATCTGAGCTAAATCTCATCTCAAATTTTGCCATGTGCCAATTATATAATTTCCATTTAAGACTGGACTCAGAAGTTACATCACAAAAACAGAAAACACTTTTCTTAGTGTATGACAGTGAAATTAAAAGAGCTTGATCTTCAGAATTATCTCAAATTCAGACTCTTGTGTAAGCTAAATCTCATTTTTAGATGAGATTTCTACTTGAGATGCTTCTGGAGATCGGGTCCAGATTTCTTGGTTTATAAAATTGTGATGAGAATGAGCACAGGTCTGTGAAAAGTGTTCAAGATCGCTTATTAAAACATATTTAATATGTATATATTGTTGACGTAGGACACTTTTTACGAACCTATGAGAATAAGTAGCTGTTTTCAGATATGGATACCAGTACACTGCATAACCAATCTTAGTAGATTTAGGGCCCAATGGAGAAAAGGGTTCAAGCAGTATGACGATGGTCTCAGCTATAAAGCCCTAGCTCAGTAGCTGACAATACACCTACCAGGTGGCCATTGCCTAAGCAAAGTGCTACATAGTGCTTTCAGCGAGAGCTTATTTGTGCCTTTTATATTTAATTGAACGGGAGGTGACTGAATGAAGGCGCTCGGTAGCGCTTTGCTTAGGCAACTGACACCGGTACTCACTCAGTGTCTTTGACAAACATATTATATACCATTATGTCACTTTTGCAGAGTTAAAGCTTGGCCAGCTTATAAATATAATATGTGGGTGTTTTTTATATGCATTATATGAAGATGTTAATTGTTGCTGAGTGTTGAATGCTTGTTTTATCATGATGCTAATCTGTATACTCAGTGGTCTGTCATCAATCTCTTATATTTCCTTGTTTTGATATTGCTGTCCACAAAATTCATCTTTATTCTTCCGTCAGTTAAATGTTCCGTATAATGTATGATCGACCTGCTCAGTAAAAGCCATCTTTTCGCAATTTTGTTATTGTGATGCAGTTTGCAAGGTTGGATTAAATTTATTCAGCGTGTTCTAAATATTTAGATTAGTTTCAACTTCCCTAAAGCATCCAAATGAATTCCTGCAGTTACTAGTTAAAATGACACCTATTTTTGTTTGCCGTTGCAATCTGAACAGTTTTTATTTAAATTGGTTGCTAGGAGATATACAGTGTATTTCAGTAATTTATCCAGTTTTTATCAGATTAAACAAATGGTGAGAAATTTAAATTTGAATACATTATGACCTCATCAAGACTTTATGGGGACACTTTCATCAGCCCATATTGTTACATAAAAACCAGAAATTTTAAAAACCACAATCAACTTTATGTATACAATGAGTCATATAGCGACAGTGCGAAAGCCACGCTTGGTTACTATAGACACGGTGGCACGCTTTTATACTTTGTTTAACCAACAAAAGTATTTTAAGTCGTTCTTTCTGCCGACTCCCGCCTTTCGACTGCTGTAAGATGGAAGTTGTGTCATTATTTATATATAAATCAGATAATTTTCTGTTTGTATATCATGTATAGAAATGTTTTAAATAGTTTAATTTTGACTTCATTAAATACCGGGCTTTCATTTGGACATATATAATTACGTTGTCTATGGAAAAGAGATATTTACATGGCTATACTATTAATATCCAACTCTTTCTGCCCTGCATCATAATCGAGACTGTAAATTTGTAAATTGTCCGGTTTTCGATTGATTGCCAAATTATCTAAATCTTGAACCCTTTCAACGCATCATAATCGAGACTGCCTGTATTGTTTGGTTCGATGGTTTTATTACGGAACTAAAACAAAATTTCCCTGGCGTCTGATGATGACTGCTTTTGTTAGTTTTCAATCAAAACATTCAATAGGAAATATTAATGCTCTTAAATGCATGTTTGACATTACTTGTGTGCATTGCCGTGGAATTAATCATTGAATTTGCAACGAAATAATAACAATGCTTTTGATGTGTATGGATGATACACATGTGTTGCTGAAATAGCAATGTTACAACAATAACATGGTGGATATATCTTACACATGATCTGGGTGGCTTTCAACAATCCATCTATGTGACGAGATTATTCAATGTATCCAGTATCTATCTTCTACGGTCAAACCTGTCTATATTGACCTGGCTGCAGCATCAGGGAACAGTATGCCAGTAATGTAATGATGGATATGTGGCAAAATTCAACACAGACGTCATAGCGACTTTATTGCGTCTAGCATCTTCCCTTGACCTGGCCACATCTATGGGGTTCTTACTGCTATATCAGTGTGGCATCCTGGTGTCATATCCTTGTAAGGTGACCTTACAGTAGCCTCAAATTACCACATCCTTATGGCAGTCCTTATGGCAGCCTGTACGTACATTATGCCCGGATTCATGAGGTTTGTACTGGAACAACTAAAGCATTCTTGTCACCTGTGCTCTTGTGTACCCGAGTGTGAGCTTTTTACTTTAACTTCGAAATCTGTGTTTCAGTCTTCCACAGTGTACACATGTACATATAAATGATATAAATGCTACATGTTGTCTTCACCATCACATTGCTATTATAGTATTTATAAACTTGAATAAGTCAAAACAAACTTCCAATGATCTAAAATGTAGAATGGCAAATGATTTGGTGAGGGTGGTAAAATAATATTATGTAGAAATAAGCAGCATAATTATGTGATGGAGAGCTTTATTTTGTACCAGCTTACAAGGTATTCTACCTTGTATATATATTTATATCAATCCAATCAGAAAGTAATGAAGCTAATAGATTGTATAAATAGAGGAGTTCATGTAAAAAGAAACGAAAAAGAGATTTTGTTTTCTGATAAAATTACTTTAAACAGCCTTTAAAATGTTTATAGTTTTCCATCGTGATTTAAACATTCATGCTCCATGAATTGTTAATAGCTTGGTTAAAGTATGCTGGCATTGATTTGTGCTCCTGTTCACATAGTGTTTGACTATTACGACTAAATTAGATTCATCGATGTTTCGGAAAGTGTAGTGTTCTCTTAATGTTTGAAGTTGCTGCATATTTTACTATTCTTGATAATATTTTATAGTGGTTGTTGAGTCATGGTGCATTTTGTCGACATGTGAAAGTTTGTTATATAATGGGAAGTCATTGAACTTTACTGTCACATGATTAATATTCATGGGAGCTCATTGTTCATTGATTGCATGACCTTCTCGAAACCATAGTCTCAAGCTTGATAGGCAGTTGAAATATGGGAGGGCTTTTTCTTCAAATATTTTAAATTCTTCAAATTACAATCATTCAAATACATGTGTATTTTATGATAATTCGTTAAGTTAGTGATACTGTTTAAAAACAAAACATGTTGTTGTTGAGTAATTTATGATAATTAGGGAAATTTGATACTCACATTAAAGATTGATCATAATTTATATGTATCGATAATTGTACTTGTGAAAGTCACCAGGAGTCCAAAAAAGTGTAGTGGTCCATCACTGGTTACAGCCTTCAGGCCTTGACCCCTGAAGGTAATGGAAGCATAGTTGATGTATCTAAAAATGTCTTATGACATGGTATTTTATGGCTAAATTGTTGCAAAGAAGAAATCGTGTTTTAATGATGTAGTGTGTATATTTTCAGGTCAATGTTTCAAGTGTACAGAGAAGGTATCAGGTGCCAATGAGGCGTGTCAAGCTATGGGTCATATATACCACACAAAGTGCTTCATCTGTTGTTCATGTGGTAAGTATCTCATCACTTTCCTTGTATCCAGATACATATATTCTTATACGTAACATGTGTAGTATAAAGTTGAAATGATATCACTTTTTCACCTTAATGACGTCAGTATATCCGGAATATGACATTATTTTGGCATCATTTATAACAGAGTGTGTTTTCGTGCTTATCTCTTATTTAATTATATTCATATCTGATTATAATTATCAATATGGAATTGAAGGACACACTTTAATAATGACATAATTATGAACTTCATGAATTGACGTAGGTCCTGGTTTAGTTTTGAACTTAAACAAGGTTCATACAAAGATAAGATTTCAAATGTGAACAAAATTGATGAGACAGACAAATCACTATCAGATTCACTCATTTCAAACTTGTCTTCATTATAGTGTTCTGCTTCACTTTTATAATGACTTACTTGACTTAAGCCTGTTCACTCCGGCGTGGAGCAAAGGCCGCCATCAATCATCCTCCATCTTTGTCTGTCCTGCGCTTCTGTCACAATGTTGTGCCAACTATGAGAGCCTTCCCTCATCTCCTGCTCTAGAGTTCTGCGCCAGGTAGCTCAAGGTCTTCTAACTACTCATACGAGAGACCGACACAGAATGGACCATATATATCCCAAAAAAGGAATACTGGCCCACAATCAATGAATATTACACTTAATGACATTTGAAAATATTATTAGCGTTTGACCATAAAGGGAGGTAATTTGGACTGTTAATTTTTTTGGGACTATTGATACAGCTTAAGGATTGATTGCACGGTACATTAATCAAGGTTTATATGATGAATTTATAGGGTAATATTGTTAATTTATGCATCTAATATGCTGACACCTTGATTCTACAGTATTTGGCAATATGTCTGTTTGTCTTAGATTTCTGGCAAAGTCTAATACAAGTTTACATTATGAACTGGCAATCTGGATGTCTGGCACCTTGTACTGTTGTGTCTCAATATTGTTATTTTGGTCTGTCCGAATATCGGACAAATTTTAAGCCTTTTGTCTGTCGAAATGTCTGAAACAGTTTTAAAAATATTGGGGATCAGTTAATATATATTCTACATTAAATCGGCTTAAATTGTTAATAAGAAAACGTTTGTGTTGCAAGAATGCTAAATGGTTATTAAACATACCAGTATGCAAAACTTGGCAGTGACAAAAATATTTATATACTATGTACAAAGCATGGCCTTTAATCTGCAAGAAATATCCACTTGAGCAGTGTAGCTACAAAGTGGCTTTGTACCATCGCTGGGTCGTAGCGGCTTTAAAGACGGGTCTTAGATTAAAATGATCTATTCACACCTTCAAGTGGTAATGTAAACAGTTGAAATATTAGCGTTTGACCAAAACTGATACTTGACGAGCTATGTAATTTACAAAGTACTTGAAAACAGTCATCTGGGCTTTAAAATGTAACAAACCCAATGTTGACACTTTGTGGTTGCCTAGATACTGAATTAATTTAAATAAGTGTCACCATACAGGTGATATATCTACAGTTTGGTTGAACATTCTTTGTTTGCTTGCTTCGTTGTCAAATAGGTCCCTTTATTTTAAGAACATAAATACTAAGGGTGTAACGGTACGCTCACCTCACGGTATGATACGTACCGTCAATTTTTCTAACGGTTCGGTATATTTCGGTATGATACAATATTCACTAATATAACAGCAGCTTTAATACTTCATGTTTTAAGTGACAATGAATGTGTTGCTTCTATTTTGATGTGTCTATCAACTATTTGAAATGAATTTCGACAATATGAAGCATATCTTAATAAAAGTAAAACGACTGATAAATGGTAATTGTACGTAATCAGTAGGCTGTCAGATATTTTAGTTGTCTGAATATTATTTTTCTCATGAAAAAGCTTATACCGAACCATACCGAAATTTATAAGTCTTGTGGGACTGAAGTTCGCGGTCTTTCATGTACCGCGGTATACCGTTACAGCCCTAATAAATACTAATATTTTTCCACAAAAAAATTAATAAAACTATTTTAAAAATGATATTTTGATTAGTATGGTGTAGCTGTATTAAGCTTGTGACTCTCTTCAAATCTAATGATGTTGGTTGTGATGAAGGCAGGTGCTTGCTTGATTGAAGCGACTCTACTGGTGTTGCCAGATTATATACCCAATAAACTCTTTATAAACTCTTTATTTTGTGGTGGGGTAAAAGTTCTATTTGTGATAGGGTAAATGACCTTTCAAATGAATAATTACTGTCTGTTTATGGACCTTGTGACTGAAATAATTATTTTAAAATCCAATTTAAACTACATAATTTGCCAGGGGAAGATTTTAATGTTTGTAAACCATAAAATATGGATAAGTTCCTACAAATAAGGCTTGTTAATTTTCTAATTTTCATTGCAATTTATGTCATTACATTAAATTATCAATAGAACTGTACTAAATGTACAGTATTTTAAATGCCTGATAAGCATTGACTCACAGATGATACAATACACTGATAATAATTTATAAGCTATAATCGTCATTTCATTCTGGGTGAATTCTTCTTAGTGAACAAGATCAGTTTAAGTAGTGTAGCTAGACGTTATGTTTTGACAGCCCGTCATTATCTGGCTGTACCCGCTAACTTGAACCCTTTATTCCATTCTTTATGTCTAAATACGTCGTAGATTAACGAGACAAACAAATTGAAATTCGCATTAAACCATATCTGATTTCCATGTTCGTTAATTCCTAACATTCCATTGGAACAGATCTTTGACAGATCAATTCATTTAACAGTTATATTGTTATAGTATTTTGAAAAATAAAACCATATTTAGCAATTGAAATATAGATTTCTATGCTCATTGAATAAAAACAAGAAATGAGATCCTCACATACCAGACCTCTGTTCCTGGTGAATTCACAGTGACTATAAAAAAAATATATTCACAGTTGACATTAATTAATCAATATTTAAAAAAAAAAAATTTTATTTAGCTATGGAGTATTTTCTGGTAATAGAGCTATTTCTTCGCGGAGACTTTTTTCAAATAAAAGTAAAATATTCCGAAAGTCATAAAAATGCTATAGTTTGAAGATTATGTTTATATAATGTTGACCTCATGACTCTGACAGATGTTTCTATTTCTTACCTCCACTACGTGTGTGTGTTTACCTAGGCATAATATCCTCACTACAAGTACTTAAAAAGTGTTTCAACAACCTCCTGATAATTATTAATAATTAATTAGTCACAGACTTCTTAACATATTTCAGTGCATTTTGTCTGCTTCATAATTTTGTTTATGCTGTATAACTTTGTACTTTCACAGTCAGTTAAGTTGCATATATATAAATTCATGAATTTTAAAATCAGTAGTTAATCTCTCCAGCATCTCAGATCATGATTATGCTCTTTTACCTAATAACTTTAAATCATAAAATTATGACATCTGAAACGGTTAAATTAGCAAATAATTAATTCCGAGTAAAATTAGTTCATTGTCAATAAAAACTCATTGTACAATATTTGTTATCAAATGTGATGATATAATATCCAGATGGTTTAATAATCAAGTATTGTATTTTAACTTTATGGTTAGACCACCAGCCCTTAAACAGAAATAGTTACATTTAACAAATATTCATTATAAATAACCAAACCCTGCATATCGTATGAGATGTGTACATATTCTTGCTAAGGCCACACAAAATTAATTTTTGGTTCTACGGATTTTTTTGGGAAAAATTAGGGGCGAGCGAGCGAAATATAAATTTAAATATTTATTTTTGAAAAACCCGTAATTGAGAGCGAGCGAAGGAGCGAAATAATTTTTTTTAAATTTATTTTTGAAAATGCCATTTTTGAAAGCGCGTGAAGGAGCAAAAGTGCCCTATTCATTTCTGATGCACCCATTTTTAGGAAATTGTGTCAATATTGAAATTATTACAATAGCTTTAATAAGAAATGAGGCCAAATAAATGATTGTTATATATTTCTTGTTATGTTGTGTAGGATTTATCAAATTATTTTACCAGAATACAGGTATTCAAGGTAATTGTGGGCAGACATTGTCACATACATATAAATAATAATGAACACAAATGCACTGAGTGACAAGTGGTTAAAGATTCAAATCAACTAAGCATCAAGCTAGTCAGTCTCAATGATCACCATGTACAGTTTTGTTCTTGTAGTGACACATCATGCTCAGACGGCTGTTTATTTAGCACTGTTAGTAGCGCACCGATGCATAATGCTATGCAAGGTCAGAGCTCCAGCTAGGATTGAAGAAGGGCAGGGTGCTGGGCCCAAAAAGGTCGCGGGGGAGGTTGCGGGAGGGGGTGGAAAATTTTGGATTTGTAGACCTTCAAGATTGCTTCTCCTGTGTTTTTTTCCTAAATAAACGTGAATTTTGTGTGACTGATTATGATGGTGTTTATATTTAGTTATAATTTATTTGAGCAAGTTTTCCATATGAATGCTTAATTTTTTACTACCTATCTATCTATAGCTATGGCTTGATGAATACCAGCCCAGATCAACAGCTTTTCTGTTTGGTGCCTTTCTGTTTATACCTCACTGCTATATTTGTTGAAATTGTAGATCATTAAGATGGCTCCTCTTGTTTTCTTACTAAATTTGGTGTAGTTGTAAGACAATATGTGTAGCAAATTTCATTTAAATCTACCCCCCTCATTATTTGGAGGGGCAAAACAGAACAAATCTATACAGTGACTGTGTGTTTATTAATTTATATCATAGGTCAATTAATATTTAACAAGTTCAAAGGTGGCATTTTAGTATATTATCTGTGTATGTACTTGAAGACTGACCTTGCTGACCTGGGTTAACCTTTTAAATATCAGTTACAACAGCTATAAAATGCTGGCATTTACTCTAGGGAGTCATTAATCACAGAAATCTTCTCTCTTGTGTGAGGTATTTCTTTTGTGTTGTGTTGTGTTGCATAACCTTCAAGGTTATGGTCAGACTTCTCCTACATATTTCTTAGATTTTGTGAATGATTCTGAAGTGTGATGATTTTTTTGTTGAATAAAGTTTTTCAATTAGTTGTCTGCCCCCTTCCCCCCCCCCCCCATTATTTTCTTGTTTTCGTTTTCATGCCATCTTGGACCACTCAAGCACACACGTGCTAGTCCTGTCATCAGTAATTGACGTTGCAAACAAATAGGTATCAAAAGTTTAAACATAATTGACTTTTAATTATTAAAGATCTAAAGCAACGGAGGCTGTTACGTATTGTTGCAAACGTTAAACAGAGTGTTTCTCACGCTTGTAAAAATTACACGCAACACTGTCCACAAATTGACAATCAAGAAAAACAAAAGTTTGTCTGCTAATTTTGTCTCCAGCTGAGTAGGTATACAGTATGGGATGTATCCATAGGTGTGAATGGGGCAATAAACTGGTCAATCCTCGTTTACCCAGCGTGTTTTTCCTCCGTAATACTAGGGACTTGACTATACACTGATTCATGAGAATGTGGATCTGTTTATTGATGGCTATCAGTGACATAATTAAGTCCGGAAGAGGGGTTCTTATAAAGGCTAATTACGCGAGACGGTAAGTTAACACTTAGGAAAAAAATCACATGCGCGTGGTTTTCTCAGGTGCGGGAGCAATAATTTAAATTTAAATATTTATTTTTCATTTTGGAAAAATCAGGAGCGGGCGCTCCCGACGAACGCATGATCAATTTGTTGTGGCCTAATCTGTAGGAATACTGAGTTACAATTTATAAATTAATGATTCTGACACTGTATGTATCGTTGTGGACCATAATAAAACTTGGTTTACCAATTATTTTATCCGCTGAAAATAAAGACGTTATTATTATTATTATTGCACTTTGATAGAATTCAGCCCCAGAGACTATGACCTCCTTTAGTTCATAATACTGCTCAGTATTTTCTGTTGCAATGTTCTATTTCGTCAAGTCTGTAGCATTCCCCCACCTAGGCCTATGACAGGGAAAATATCTGGGCTGCATTATCTAGTCGAAAATAAGAAAAAAAGTCTGTAGCATTATTGTGTTTTCTCTATGCTACAAACTCTGAAACTCATCATGTAGGTATGTACATATACAATCATTTGTTCTGCTTTGTTTTATTTATAAGTTCATTGTTTCAAGTTTAACTACCATTGTCACCAAATTTATCGTTTTTCAATGACTCACTATGGTAATCAGTTATTTAGGTTTTTGCAAACTGTCTCATTAACTTTATTGATAGCTTTGATAGTTTCTAATAAAACTTGGTGAAATGAGAAAGAAATGTGATTTATTTGAATTTCTAGCTCACTGACTGAAATGCTTCAGCAAAGATGTACTTTTTTTGGTTGCTTTTTAAATTTAATATCCATTATGTAATTACTTTTATTGAAAGGAGTGGAACTTACTTAAAAGTAAGTTAAAGATTTAATTTTGATAAATAATGCAGAAACAACTAAAAAGTGATGATTTATTTTTTATTTCGACTTTTTGATGTTGATTTTATTCAAAATTTCTTTGAAGCATAACTGTATCTAATTGCTCTAACTTTCCATTTTAAGCTACCAGTATTTTTATGCCCCCAAACTAGGGAGGCTGTATAATAGAGTAATGGGACGATATTCAGGTTTTTTAAAACTGTATTTGATTGTTTCACCAATGATATTTCAAGTAGTCCAACATCGATTCAACATAACATCGGCAACATTTCATGCATGACACCAATGATATGTCTGACACTGACTGTATTTTACTTGACACAATGATGTGTCTGACACCAACTGT
Organism: Spisula subtruncata; assembly: GCA_963678985.1. NCBI lineage: Eukaryota > Metazoa > Mollusca > Bivalvia > Venerida > Mactridae > Spisula > Spisula subtruncata. The sequence continues at coordinate 19,254,999 of OY787667.1, forward strand.
ATTTCACATGACACCAATGATGTGTTTGACACCGACTGTATTTCACTTGACACCAATGATGTGTCTGACACCGGCTGTATTTCACTTGACACCAATGATGTGTCTGACACCAACTGTATTTCACATGACACCAATTATGTGTTTGACACAAACTGTATTTCACATGACACCTATGTTGTGTCTGAAACTGACTGTATGTCACTTGACACCAATGATGTATCTGACACCAACTGTATTTCACATGACACCAATTATGTGTTTGACACCAACTGTATTTCACATGACACCTATGCTGTGTCTGACACTGACTGTATTTCACTTGACACCAATGATGTGTCTGACACCAACTGTACTTCATTTGACACCAATGATGTGTTTGACACCAACTGTATTTCACATGACACCTATGATGTGTCTGAAACTGACTGTATGTCACTTGACACCAATGATGTGTCTGACACCAACTGTACTTCATTTGACTCCAATGATGTGTTTGACACCAACTGTATTTCACATGACACCTATGATGTGTCTGAAACTGACTGTATTTCACTTGACACCAATGATGTGTCTGACACCAATAGTATTTCACTTGACATCAATGATGTGTCTGACATCAGCTGTATTTCACTTGACACCATGAAATATTGCTTATATATGTTTCAAGCCTAAATGTCACCAACTTTGATCAGTCCGTTTAGCTCAGTCGGTAGAGCATGAGACTTGTGATCTCTGGGTTCCCTGAACCCCATATCTAGTCGTACATCTTATAAAGTACATATCGCTGCCTTAGAATGAGAAGGTCTTAAACTACTCCTTACGACCTTATAAGACTGATACATATTGGAAATCTGCATCACAAGGTGCTTTGTATGAGTGTGTTTTCATGAGAATCGGAACTTGTTATGTTGGCCAACAGTTGTTTTACCATAAGTAAAGAGTAAATTTCAGACAGTTTTTTCTTGTTTCTCAAAATAATGGTTTTGTACTTACGACCGCTCATTCTAAGCTAGCGATATATCTAGATGGACATCAGACCTCAATGATAATCTATCCGGGACATGGATATCCGGACATGGATGCTATATCTATGTGTATCAGCAGCTTTGTTTGTTGACTTTTATCAGGAGAAGATCAATTATCCGCATTCTTTATTCACTAATTATAAACAATAAACTTATAATTAATTGAGTACACTTACATATTGTATACAAAACAATACAAGCTACAAGTGTAAGATAAGTGTATCCTGGAATGATCCTTGTAGGTTTGTACAAATCTCTCTTCATTTACCAGAAATCTAGGATTTATAAATATCATATACAGTAAAACCTTGTTATCCCGAGGACTAAATGCTCGAAATAAACCATGAGCTTGACATATCGGTGTGATCAGTATACAATATATAGAGCAAATTTGCTGGGACTTTCGCTTGAAATAAGCTGGGTGCTCGTTATATCGATGCTCGTCTTAACGAAGTTTAACTGTATGTATATTTATAATGTACAAAGTTTATTTTTTGTGCACATCTGCACACTAGAGAGTGTTGATGCTTATATAGTACTTACAGAAATGTTCAGTTTTAAGTGTTTTCAACAGTCTTGGGTGTTATTAATCCAGTGTCATTTAGAAGCTTGGTATTTCATGTCTGTGGATCTTTAAACTTGAATAACATTTGCAATAATGCCCCAGAGTGGGCCCTTGAAATTACTTGGAAGAAGAAGAAGTAATCTTAATACTTTTGTGTAATCTTTGCTATTGAAAGTAATTGCCTTTATTTGTCACAACCCAGTGACTGTACAGTCATGTAATGTATCACACTATATGGTATATATGTCTTCATCTGCCTTTAACGTTAGTACTTCAATAAAACAATGAACGTCATCCATTCATTTCATGGCTTACTTTACAATGTTTGCTGGAAATATCTTGACACTCGGGTCATTAGTCTGTCTGACTTGTATTATTTGTCCTTTTACCATGTTGGGAAATCGAAGATTTGACCAAAGATTTGAAATCAAAGTATTTTTACACACACAGCAGAATACCCAGATGTACATTAAATATTTAAATCTTGCTACAGTTCGGGTATAGTGCCCCCAGGATAACGAGAAAGGCGGGCAAATTTGGTATTACCCACAAGATGGAAAAAGAAAGCACATGCACGATTTAGCAGTGTTATTTTAGTATACAATTGACAAAATGTAAATTTTGCAACACTAGATCAATCATGATGTCAATGTTTGTAACTATCGAATTATCCTGGGTACACTACAGTATAGTTTTCCCTCAATAAAATAGCATGTTATATTTTTGAAATGAGTGAAACATGTATTGTGAATGTGGTACAATCAGATGACATGTGACTTGTGTTTTGTGTGTTGTCTCTATCATAAATCAATGTGATTGGTCATAAAATCTGGCTATACAGAACCATTCTCAGGTCATGGGAAGGTCAATATGACTTTAAAGGGAACTTAAATCAACCACTTAAAATCATTAAAAAATCATTTGTGTGATGAGCGAGTAAAGTAACATTTTGTATGTGTTTTAAGCTGGTGACTATTTGATACAGGTGTACTGTATACGGTATACCCATGAATAAACGCCGATGTGGGGCATGCATTTTTGCAAAAAATGTTGAAAAAATCATAATATATAGTGAAACCCCATGAAGCCGGTGTATCCACGGTACCGGTGTATGTAATTTCTCATGAAATTGTAGATTCTTTTTCTCGTGACATTACCTGCAGGATTGTTCACAATAACTGACGAGTAAATTAAATAAATAAATACGAAATGGACCAATTTCTGAATGAAATCACAACAAAAACTTGCACCATGCCTTCACTACGAGTAAATCCTTATTTAATCGGCAATGTTTGACATGCTTGTATTCAATGCTCGCTTGTTTATTTATCAAACATAATTTTGACAGCTATGATGTCATCCATTGATAAAAAGGGTCGTGTGCAACTTTTGGCGGGAAAAAATCAGCTTGTCAACAAACTGGACCAAATTTACTTGGAAAAAGTTATTGTTGCACCGGATAGATGGGGTTATTTCCCTTTCCTGAAAATTTACATGGTGTTTGTTTACATGTATTTTTTCCGATTCCAAAGGTCATTTGATGTGATTTCGCAGTTTTATTAAGGATTAAAGGTCATTTTAGCAGTTTCCAACAAAATATGTGTCGAGGAGTTAGTGATTTATATTTATTTTGACAATTTCCGTTTGATACACCGGCTGCATGAGGTTCAAGGCTATGTCTACTTTATTGATGAAGCAACAACAAAATATTGTCTGATAACCATCATATAAAACATCAATAAGTATATGATTTTTTAAAAAAACAGTAACAAAAATTTTCCAAAAAGAGGGGCTACTATTAGGGGGGGGAGGGGCTATTATTATGGGGAATACGGTATTCAATACATACATTACCAGGTTCATACTGACTGCTTAAGCCAGGTTGTTTGTGAATTCATTTGACCGACCAGTAACACAGGTATGACTAGGCTATAGTATAGATTTTGTCCGATTTTAACCAAAAAAGGACTTTGGTATATTGTTGTATTGGTGTGTTGTATATTAGCATAAATAATATGTGTTGTATGTTTAATCTACTTTCAGGTCGGACGTTACGAGGGAAGGCATTCTATAATGTACATGGGAAAGTTTATTGTGAAGAAGATTATTTAGTAAGTCTAACAGTGATATATTCATATATAACTATGCTGTGTGTTTGTATTAGTATAGCTGGTACCATTTGTTCCATCCTGGGATCAAACCTGACACCCCTTGTACTGAATGTACATGAGAATGGATAGATTTAAGTTTGAATACCCGATATGTCATATTTGGATGTTCATTCTGGAGTTTGGCAATATTTGTATTCTTCATTGTTATCAGTTTTTAAATGTACATTACAGTTCCTTCAGAGTTAAATGATAACGGTTGTAAACATTAGCTTGTCTGTGAGGTAAACTGTGTTTATCTAGGTCTAACTGGGTATACCAGTAGTTGACAGTATTTCCCCGCTATTCCTTCAAATGGGATAGTTCCCTCATTAGTATTACTTATTGAATCGACTATACAATGCAGCACAGTCATCTATAACCTGTTTCAATTGATGTTATTTTAGTAACAGAGTCACAGTGGTTACAAAAGATTTATGGCCTACCCACAATCCATGTCCAACATTTGGGATAGAAATAACTTCTCTCTTCCAAGAAATAACACACAACATCATTAAGTGGTTGTTTACTTTTTATCAGCTAATTAATTACAAGTAAAGGTGGGGTATTTGCACCCAAACATTGTTGTGCACTTGATCTAATAATAAAATGTTATATTTAAATAATGCTGAGGAAAAACAGTCTTAACAAAACAGTTATTTCCAGTTGAGCTAACCACATTTCATGACTTTATGATCGAGGGTTAATAATACACATTGGCTATTGTTAGTTTGTATTTGTCAGACTGATTTATATTATAGTAACACACCACTACAGATACCTTGGTATACAAGTTGTAGATACCTATATTTAGCGACATTGCTAATCTTTAAACCGTCTTAGTAAATGACTTAATGTCGAAAATATGTCTAATGACGCAAGTTATGTTTGTATCTAAGGACGATCGTGGATCGGCGAATACAAGTTAGAAGAAAAGTACAGAAAATGCCCGCATACATTTTCGCCTATCTTTTCCATCTCTCACTTGAGTCATTTTGTGTAAATGATTAAATAAGCTACAATTTTGGTTACTTAATTGCTTAAACTTGAACTCTGCTGTATTTATTCAATCTTTTATGGCAATAATGAACAACGTAAATTACTGTTTGCCACTTTTATTTTTTCCACTTTTTTGTGGAGCATGAATCAGCAGAATTTGAAGGTTAAGTAAGATTATCTCTGTGAGTCTGGTTTAGAATTGAAAGATATTAAAATGTTTGTGATTTTATATAAGGAAACATTCTCTCTCTTCTCATTAATACATGGTTTATAACAATTATCTAATCTAACATTTCCAAATACAGAATTTAATATCTGGTTTCCATGACAACACTTACTTCAGGTTTTCTTAAGAATTTGTGGTTTAGGCAGAGTTGTAAGACCTAGCCAGTATCTATAATTTAATGGACAATTGGGAATGTTCTATTGTTGAAATAAACTACTTCTGGTAGGAATACAGGATGAATATATCCCTATTTGAGAAATGCCTACCATAATTGCTGTGTTAGAATGAAAAGGTTGTAAGTACAAAATCGCTATTTTGAGAAAACAAGGAAATAACTGTCTGAAAATACTCTTTGCTTTTGGAAAAAAAGATGTTTCAAGTTCAGTTTGGTCAACATGACAAGTTTCGATTTTCATGAAAATGAGTTTATCAGAAGCGACTTGTGATGTGAATCAGTTTTATATCATTCTAAGCCTGCAAGATAATTATTGATTGCTGGTCAAATCTGCTTTAATGACGTTTTGTCAAGGACAGTCATCTATGTAAAATACTCTTAATTTGGGACTTGAACCCATGGTGCTTGAGCATAAATGTGGAACTTGAGCTAACCTGATGGTCACCTTACACAACAAACCCTTACCATTCAACAATGTGCAATATTGTTTTAAAATACCTCATCTATTAAAAATATGCACATTTCTAAAGTGTACATTTTACCTGTATATGTAAGTAAATATTTGTGGTTATTCTACAATCACATGACCAACCTGCATTATTTACTTGTCCGTCTGAGTATGCCAATACATCTAAACTGTGTGTCTAACAATTTCAAGATAAAAGCTCGTTATTTTGCCCAAACCTTGCTTATAGACCAAAATGAATTAATTTCTGAGCCAAAGAGTCATTCTAAATGAACTGCAAAAGTAATTGTATAAATGTTTGTAGAGGCCAGGATAAATATATTTAGTTTTCCCTTACTTAACATATGTCCTGAGATCTGCCACACTGACCTTTCAAATACTGTAAAATCATTTAATTTTGATGGGACGAAATTTTGTGGTTTTGGTAAAAAAGACCATTTCGTTGGGACATTAATTTGTGGATTTTGCATTTTATGTAATAAATACAAGGGTCAAAATTATTGTTTGATGAGATTTGATTTCGTGGTTAAAGGTGAACCACGAAATCCACGAAATGTAATCCCCCACAAAAATTAATGATTTTACAGTATTATCATTCAAACATCTATAGACTGCTCAAACATTTCAAAGCATAAAGGAATGACGACCTGACAAATAACAGTGGAAACACAATAAATATATTAAGTTTATGACAATAAAACATAAATTCCCTCTCCTATTATTTGACAAAAATGAAAAATAATTTAATGGCCTGAGGTAAATATTTGTAATTGTGAGAAATCGTACTGCACCCAAGCACCTTAATCATTGTTTGAATCATACTGTATATAACATGTTTAACATGTCAAATTATCATATTAGTATTCACTGACAGGCTTTAGTCTAGAGGAAGTTTATTATGTCATACGTTATTTTGTTTTTATTATAATAAATTATTTCAATAAAGAATTTTAGGGGAAGTTTATTATGTCATACGTTATTTTGTCTTCATTATAATAAATTATTTCAATGAAGAATTTTAGAGGAAGTTTATTATGTCATACATTTGATATTCATCCGCCATAATAAATTATTTGGATAGGAAGTGCATATAAGGTGTAGGTGTTGTGTTTCCTAGTTTCCATACTGTCATTTAGCTATTTGCCTAGCTGTGAATTGGCCTTGATTGTTTTCTCTGAAACTGAAATTGCTTGCTGTGTTTAAACATGCTAAAAATTGTGTATCTTCAAATGTATTCTTACCAGTAAAGTCTGTCCCCAATGGAAGAATTGGTGTTATATTGTTTTGAATATGGCATAGATGGGAAGCAACTTTTGATTGAAAAATACAGACACCTTGACCCTGCAGACCTGAAGCTTCATATGGATATGGCCTTGAGCTATAATGGATTCAAGGTCATGACAGCCTTTATAGGAAAATGACTGATTGGCTGGCATAGCTTTTCATGTTTAAAATCTGCAGTCTGTGGGCAGGAACATATGTTTAATGACGATTTATTCTGTCTATTTCAGTATTCTGGTTTCCAGCAGACAGCAGAGAAGTGTGTGGTATGTGGTCACCTTATAATGGATATGGTATGTATACTGATTCTTCCTAACAGCCGTCTTCTACGTGGGTATATCCAAAAGTAATGTCACTGATGCTATAAAATCGTGTATAATGTCAGTAAAACCACGAATTTTTTCACACCGTAACTTCAGTCTAATTTGAATATGATGACCAAATTTCCTAACAATGCACATAATAGTTCTGGAGATATGAACATTTACATGAGACATACTTACGAACATCGCCGCAAATCCGACGTCATCGACGTCACAATGACGTTACTTGCTGACACCTACTCATCCAGCAGAAGTTCATCCCTGGTGATTTCTAACGACTCATAAACCATGCAGTTATTTCCAAGCCCTTTATCAATGTGTAACCCACCCGACACTTACCCTCTGCGAAATCAAATTATTTATAAGTGTCCTCTAGGTAGTCCCAAGGCAAAATTTTTAACTCGCCACATAATGATTGCACTTTTGAGCGTCGATTGAATTGACGGCGTTAAAAATAGTCTTGGTGTTCTTTTCGGATCTACTCAAACCCGTCCATATGACTCATTATCGATAATGATTTAGTGATCAATGTCCCATTAAAAGCTTATACCACATGCACATGAGCCTTTGTTGTCGCCTTGTGTAACTAAAGTTTCAGTAGGTAACTTGGCATAACTTTTAGGAAAAGTGCATTTCTGCGCGCAACGTCTTTTTGTCGCAAATCTGCCGTGTTTTCGCTAAGTATTCAGTACGTTGAAAGTATATGGCGAGTTTCAAAGTAGAGTGACGTCAATAAATATTTAGCAGCAAACACAAAACATTTGCTTCATCACGTCACAAAAGTATTGTCTGCTTTCAATAATTATTTTTTATTAAAACGCATAAAAGAAAATTGTTATGATAACGAAAAAAATCGTTATTTTCGTGTGCGGCGATATGACGTCATAGGTTTATTTTAAATGTTCATATAATCCAGTTATGAAAATCGAATAATGCAGCACGTTGTATATTAATCAGAAATGAATTGCTGAACATTTTGATATCATATTTATGCATATCGGCCTATAAACAAATAAACCACGGGAGGAGTGACATTACTTTTGGATATACCCTCGTATATATGGCTTCCATAGTAGTTTTCTGTCGCATATTTGTAACACTAAAAATTCTTCAATATAAGTCCTGGCTAGGAACCAAGTTACAAATTTAAATTCACTACCAAATTTCTGTTAGGTGATTCAGTCTGACAAATAACCAATGGCGCATATTTTTATGCCCGGCCATCTACTGATGCGGAGGCATAAAGCGATTCACCTGTCCATTTGTCCGTCCATTACAAAATGTTGAAACTCATATATTATTTTTAAGTCCATTAAGGCACTGCTTTCAAACTTGGCATACCAGTAAATGTTTACCATCATAAACACAATATATCATCAAAGCCATGTAACTCTATCAAATATTTCAACAGAATTATGGCCCCTGAATGACTTGGCTAGATCTTATGGACGATGCTTCCACCGGGACATAAGCGTTTACTGTCACAGTCTTGTTAAAAGTATCCATTGTTATTTGATCTCAATTTCAATGAAACTAGATTTGTGACCAAGCTTAATGCATTTTTCAGAAAATTATGGTCAGATAATTTTTGTCAAAGTTATGGCCATTCTAGTTACAGATAAATTGAGTATTTATGTTTATGGGCATGAACATAAATTTAGTTATTCACAAGTCATGTAAAAGTTATATAGATACTGGCTCAATATATTTTGTATTTGCATTCCTAAACAAAAAAATCTGTTCACTACGATGATAGCTGTGTATAAAGTACAAACTTGTTTACATTTATCACACTAAATCTTGAATACATGCAGAATAATTGTATACAAGTTGAAATATGCTCTTGGTTTATGATAGAACCTACTTCACTACTCTACTTCAGACATACTTACAGAATATTGTTGCAATTTAACATCTTAAAGCATAGTTATGCTCACTCTTGCTAACAACAAGTACTCTTATAATGATTATACTTGATTAGATACATACTTTACAATGTTTGTATGTCAACAATGTCATTTACAAGTTCTCTTCATTGACTGCTTGATTGTTGGATTCACTGTAATTTATCGCATCAATTCAATCTTTGGAACTGTTCCGTTTCAGTTTTGAACAAGTATCAAGCTGTCAAAAACTTACCTTCCGTTGCTCCGTCTAGTTGTAAAAATCTAACAAACTCCATTCATTTCCGCATACCGGTACATTTTTTGCTCATAAACTGAAAGGTTACTCAAGAACCAGTGAGATATATATCCAAGGGAGAGCACTGTTTGACTCCTATCTTAGAGAAGGAGAGTTACCTTCCCTTCATACTACAGTAAGTTTGAACATAGTTTTAAATTACTGTGGTGCTCATCAGTCAAATTGATTGAATATGTGTATCTGCCTTTACTTGAAGAACTTTAGAAATGGTTTTGATGTTGATGCATCGTGCTTAAATATAATGTGACATGTTATTGTGGAGCACAAAAAAAGCATAGAGTCATTTGATTAGGCCCTGGTCTCCCGAAAGATCTCAGTCTGAGTTAAATCTCATCTCAAATATTGCCATGTGTCGTTTAGATAGTTTTCATGAGAGGATGAAGTCACAATTAGCATTAAACAGTTCAAACATCGTTCTTAGTGTTTTACAGTAAATTTTTTAAAGTTTTAAACTTCGGAATTTCTAAAATTCAGACCTTAGTGATGGGATTTCTACTTGAGATGCTTCTGGAGATCGGGGCCTGGTCTATTGACTATGTCTGTAAAACATTTCTTGGTTATATTTCAGATATTACAAGCTATGGGTAAATCGTATCATCCTGGATGTTTCCGATGTTGTATGTGTAATGAATGTTTAGATGGTGTACCATTCACAGTTGATATGGAAAACAAGGTTTATTGTGTAGCAGACTTTCACAGGTGCGTACCAACTGTTTATACACACGCATCCTTTCTGGGTGTAACGATATGCAAATCTGTATTTGTTTCTTGTTTCTCTAGAAAGAATGAATTTTTGTCCGAAAATAAAAATAATACTTTGATAAAAATAAACTGATTGACTGTCGGAGTGTGATGATCCTTAGTCATAACAATATTGATTTGACACAATTTCCTGGTAACTGCGGGTATACATTTAATGCAGGGTATATTGATTGCATTTTTCACAGGGTATATTGATTGCATTTTTCACAGGGTATATTGATTGATTGTATTTTTCACAGGGTATATTGATTGATTGTATTTTTCACAGGGTATATTGATTGATTGCATTTATCACAGGGTATATTGATTGATTGTATTTTTCAAAGGGTATATTGATTGATTGCATTTATCACAGGGTATATTGATTGCATTTTTCACAGGGTATATTGATTGCATTTTTCACAGGGTATATTGATTGATTGTATTTTTCACAGGGTATATTGATTGATTGCATTTATCACAGGGTATATTGATTGCATTTATCACAGGGTATATTGATTGCATTTTTCACAGGGTATATTGATTGTATTTTTCACAGGGTATATTGATTGCATTTTTCACAGGGTATATGCACCAAAATGTGCAGCATGTGGACAAGCAATCACTCCAGTGGAAGGTTCAGAAGAGACTGTACGTGTGGTATCCATGGAGAAAAACTTCCATGTAGATTGTTACCATTGTGAGGTATGTATCTGTCGACTGCTCTCACCATCTCCTTCAGTTTGTTTCCAGTATTTCAATTATTACGACTCTTTTATATTCCTGACAATAAAATGCTTCAAATTACTGTTAAACATGCAGGCAAAGTGGTTATGAAGGCTATTTAATTCACCAGGAGTTTTTTTTAATGAAATAAAATATTTATGCTAGGTTCCAAATTCCAGTATTCTTTCTGTATTACAATTAATTTTGACATTAATCATTACTATTTTTGTCCAAAATTTCTATATAGTGTAAAAAATAATTTTGAAAAAAGTCTTAAGAAAATATAATGAAAGAATTAAATGGCTACCATAACTAGAGCAGCATATTGTCTAATGTTTGGTTGTTATTGTTACTGTCAATGGGGATAATTGTTTTGTTGTTAAATTGACATGCAGAAGATTTCAACCATGTTAGACATTTGTTGATGGTTGCCTACCAAATCTAAATGATTCTTGTATACAATATTTGTATCATGTGTGCTGGCATTATTTGAATCATTATGCTCAATTTGGTGGGTGTGCATTTATCATTTTAGTGCAAAATCTTGTTATTGAATGATTTATAATGTTATTTAAAAAGTGTGATATATACAAATATGGTATGCAAGAAACTACAGTAAAACTTTGTTATCTCGAGCTGACATCGGGACAGGTAAAATGCTCCATATAAACCATGTGCTCATAATACTGATGCTCATCATAAAGGTCTAAATTCGCCAGGACATAAAAATTTGCTCAACGTAGACCAAGTGCTTGGGACTTAAAAATTTGCTCGACTTGGACCAAGTGCTCGTATTATCAATGCTCGTCATAACAAAGTTTTACTGTATATTATCTGATTGATTATATTTATGCAGAAGATTAATGACTTTGTAGTCATACTTTCAGCACTGTGCTTAGCTACAGTACACTTCTTATATTAACAGGATGCCAGTTTTATCATTTTCTGTGATAGAATTTTGGTTTAAAGATTTAGTTGAAAGTTGCCATTCCAAAGAAGAATGTTGGTGTACATTAAACAAATATCGATATAAACTAAACATAATTATTTACCTTCAGCATATTTGTAAATGACATTTCATGTTGTCTTTCAAAACATCATTTGTAAGTGAGGTATTACATAAAGGACAAAATAAAATCCCGTATGTTTGCAAGCAGAAGAAGCAAACATCAGACCATGATGGAGTCTTGTTATTTGCTAGTCTACTTTGTGACTCATGGATCAACATTTCAGCAAGTTTTTCAAACACTGCATAAAAATTGGCTGCATTTTTGTATATTCCAAATTATTTCAGGACAACTGTCAGTAAATTTCATGTAATTAACCATTTTGCGATGTTTGGCTGACACAATATTGAGACACCGTGTTAAGCAGTTAGTTGTTTAAATTTCAGACTCCAATACAAAGATGAATTTAAGTAAGAAAAAAATAACTTATTCTTGGGTTGGCATGTACTGAATACCAATGTGCATTTTGATTGGTTGATTTATAGTGATTAGGACTAAATAAACTCTCCACTTTGATTGGTCAATGCACTAGACTGGTTTCATAATCATATTATTCACCGCATCAGTATCAACATATCATAACAAATATTGGTCTGTGAATGTATTTACTATAAATTTGTTGAAGTTTTGGATAAGAGTAAAAGAAATAATGGGATCCAATAATTCAAGTGTTTGAGTTGGAAAATTTCGTCTTGCTGAAAAAATTATGAAACCAGTCCAGATTGCTTTCTTCCTAGGTATTGCAGTCTTTAGAATTTCTTTTTCTCACTCAGATGCCAAAAACTTGCTTTCTTTTCTTCTTTTTATTTCTGATTTTGATGTGTGAGGTCTTTAACAAAATTGTATGTAACACTAATACGTTTGGTTGTTTCCACAACTTGTGGATGATTTGCTGTGAATAACACATTGTGTAAATAAAAATGGATGACCTTATTTATTGTTTAATGTCAGAAGTTATCGCAGCATTAAGTATGTTGAGATTACATGACTTAGTCACATGATCCGTCAGATTTTAGCTCTTAACCCTTTACTCCACTGTTCCCACCTTTTCATGCCCCGTGCTGATCCCCAATTATTTTCCAATTAACTACATGGAGATTGTATGCAACCAGTTTCTCACGATATCCAGACACTGCAGGTAACTGAACTATTAATGGAGTAAACGGTTAATGCTTACTAGGCACAAAATCTTTCACTAAAACTTTTATCGCTATGGGAACATGGTATATTATGCTAATGATGTATATCTGTCGGGTCACTGTCCTAAAATAATGTCAGTCTCCTTCACTCCTAGGCTAGCTATCATGTCAAATATATGTATTGTTTGAGATGAGTATTATATGTCCCCAGGCTGTTAATCACTGGCACTGTCCATCTATATAATGCTGTAAAGTACTGTAAGTTATAGTTCAGGCAGACTTTGTTAGCAGTGTTGATACATTTTGTTGAAGTATTGTAATCAAACGGAAGAATCCTAAGAGGTGTGTCTCATGCAGGAGTTAGGTATCTGTATGTCATAAACCATCGTCTGATACCTACAGTTAGTGCCTCCGCACCGTTACATACATCTACCTAGCAGAGTGGAGGCACCAACCGTGGGTATCCGACGATGGTCCTAAACATGTAACTGAATATGTTTCTCATATATTATACTATTTGCACTGGATTAATTATATTGGTATTTTCTAATTAGCTTTTAATGAAACAAGGATCTGACGACTAAACTAAGCTACTTAGTGAAGGTAGTTATATCATTCACCATTCAAACCTTCGTTCTCTGCAGTACATGTGTATTTTTACCATCATCAATGTTGTCGTAAATTATGTATATATCATATTCCCGATTTCTTTCATGTGTCCCATTTGGTTTTCAACTATAATCCATCTTGCTTAGGTTCAGTTACTGGGGTCGGTTGACAAATATGTTATTGTAGTTCCCACTAACTGTATGAAAACACCTTTAATCATTATTAATGAATTAACTTTTGACAACCCCTGGTCCCTTAACCTATGGGACTTGATGACAATTATGGGAAAAAACCATATGTAATAAGGGCCATAGGGGCCAATTTTGTCCCCATGATTGTGGTGAGTTATACCGACACCAGACATTGTTAGTGCTTTGATTAAATCATCATTAAATTTAGTTTATTTATGGTAGTTAGAATGTTTTATTGTTTTAACAGTGTTTTTATGCCCCCGTATCGATAGATCGGGAGGCATATAGTAATTCACCTGTCCGTCCGTCCGTCCGTCCGTCCTTCCGTCCGTCCGTTCGTCCGTCCGGCCAGGTTAACCCAAATTGACCGTTTCTTCTAGCGTTAAAATGGCTTGCTACAAAGTTTTCAAACTTGCATGGATGTTGTATATGACCACTCTCCACGCGCCTGTATCACCTGACTCCATTTTGACCTTCACCTTGACCTAATTTTGGACTTAGACTTATTGAAAGGTAAAATTCTTGGTTAACCCAAATTGACCGTTTCTTCTAGCATTAAAATGGCTTGCTACAAAGCTTTCATACTTGCATGGATGTTGTATATGACCACTCTCCACACGCCTGTATCACCTGACTCCATTTTGACATTCACCTTGACCTAATTTTGGACTTAGACTTATCTCCACTTTAGTATTTTTACAATAAAATTTTGTCTGGAGTGTATCTTCAAAACTATTTAACGTATTGACTTGAAACTTGAAATATAAATAGATGGCAACTTGGAGAAGTGCATTGACAAAGAACTATAACTCTGTCTGTCTTAAATTTTGAATTATCTCCCCTTTAGTGTTTTTTTATAGTCAAATTTTGCTCTGAGTATATCTTCTAAACTATTTAACATATTGACTTGAAACTTGGAATATAAATAGATGGCGACTTGGAGAAGTGCAATGACCAAGAACCATAAGTCTGTCTGTCTTAAATTTTTAATTATCTCCCCTTTAGTATTTTCAGAATCAAATTTTGACAGGAGTGTATCTTCAAAAGTGTTTAAGATATTGACTTGAAACTTGGTATATGAATAGATGGCAACTTGGAGAAGTGCAGTGACAAAGAACCATAACATCTGTATCACCAGATCACACATGAAGTCGATCAAGGCACTGCTTTCAAATGTGGCATTACTCGTTTACCATCATAAGCCCCTTATAGTTCAAAGCCATGTAACACTATCAAACATTTTAACTGAATAATGGCCCCTGATTGTCTTAGCTTTTTATGGACATGGCTTCCACGGGGGCATAAGCGTTTATTGAACGCAGTCTTGTTATTACCATATAATCAAGTTGTTTTGTTATACCATTTAGACAAAGCTTACATGCCATACAAATGTGTTTATTCAGTTTAAGGCTAGGATATAGTGCCTCTTTAAATAAAGTCTTTATTATCATTATTATAAAGTTTATGAGTCTATTTTGTAACTCCACTTAAGCCGACAATTTGGTTTCTTTTCCTTTCTAACTGTGTACTGTTTCAAAATATGTGTTAGTACCTAAATGAATGGTGCCGTATATGTTCTGTTTCAATGATTAGAATATGCATGTTTGGCAGCGTGATGGTTCCCCAACCTGTCTCATATTTTACGCTTGCATGAATTCCGTACTTGTCAACAAATAATACAAAATAGAAACAAGCATCAAAGTTGTAGAGGTTTCTTGTTAAACAAGGCGTACATCTAGCTGATCACTCCTTTTGTTCCATGTTCTCTCTGCTTATTTTTCATGATCATTGTAGATCTGTGAATTTTCTAATGTGCTTCATGATCACAGTCTATACTGGCTGTCCTTCGTGATAACTTTACCACTTAATATGAGAAATACAGAGTTCTCCTGCTACCAGACTGATTTGTCTGACTTACATTTGTGTCCTTACTGTACTGCATGAAATTCTACAATTCAATACAGGGCTTTTTCAAGGGTAGGGAAAGGGGCCTTTTCTTTAAATTTGGGGAAAAATAATTGACATTTTTTGCAAAAGGGAAGAAAAAACTTGATGTAAATTGGATTTTAGGGGAAAACTGCATGATTTAAAAGAATTTTCCTGAGGGGGAGGGGCCTGTGAACGGACCCTGCTATAGAAGGAGAAAAAGCCCTGCAATATGAAGTTTCACTACAAAGTGGAGATATGCATTCATCATTGAGCACAGAATTATGACCATTTGATGATTTCTATTCATGTGTCAAATTTACAATCGAGAGAACACAGTTGATCCACTGGTTCCTTGTTAAGAGTTACTCAGAAATCTTGTGGTTTTAGCAGTTAATATATAACATATGTAGGCTATGATCAGATGTTATCTCTATGCTTTGTCATAATAATCAATGCTTTGTTCAAATGCTTTTTTGCCTTATTTGACAAAATTCTACTTTCAGTTGTTAATGACATTGATACAGCTTTTAATCAGTTTTCCTTGTAAATGGTCAGAAATTGAATTAAGAATACTATTCAATGCAATGATTAGGACATAATAGGATAGATAATGTGTTTTGTTATTTTAATGTGAAACAAGTTATTTCTATGATTGTTCAATTTTTCTTTCATGTCCACCAAAATCTCTAGTGTAATATTTGTTAATATATATATATGTCATAAACTGTGATAAACATGTGTGTAAATTGTAAACTAAACTGTTTCAAATTTTATACATTTTGTATTGTAATTTATTATAAACTGCAATAAATTAATTTATTATAAATACTGTTAATGCCATTATTTTAGTGAGTGCATTATTTTGTGAAATTTTATGACTAAATTATTTCAGAAATTCACGACTTTGTCATTCAGTAAAATAGTCGGCAACTTCAGAGAGACGAAACTTATGAAGATTATCTTTGTTGCAAATTGTAAATATAAAAACCTGGCTAAATCGGTGGCTATTACAGACAATGTTTGATTATAGCGTATGACAGAACAATGCTGATAGATGGTTAATGTACTGTAAAATCATTTAAATTTCGATGTGACAAAATTTGGTGGTTTTGGTAAAAAATACTATTTCAATTGGACTTAATTCGTGGATTTTGCATTTCACATAATAGATACAAGGGTAAAAACTATTGTTTGATGGGATTAAATTTCTCAGTTGAGGTGAACCACAAAATCCACAAAATTTAATCCCCACGAACATTAATGATTTTACAGTAGATTGTTGGTGGTATATTATAATGTTGTTACACAGTTGATGGTATATTTCAGGAGTGCGGTGTACAGCTAACTGATGATCCAGACAAACGATGTTATCCGCTAGATGATCACTTGTTCTGCCATATGTGTCATATCAAGCGTCTACATCTCGAGTACCCGGATGAACAGTTCTATATAGATCCATACACGTTCAACATTCTCAACAAGACATCCGGCAACCAAAGAGATAGCATCGCTATAATGCCTGCCCCTGTGTCGGCGTATCCCAATATCCCTGCCCCCATGATTATGGGTAGCCAATCAAATGTCTCAGGCAGTATGGGAACTCCGCCCCCTCCGCCGCTATCTAACGATGCCCCGCCTCCTATACCTCCACATAGGAAGATGAACGTTACTATGAATGGGTTTGATACTAGTCCGTATGCCAAACAGCCGTTGTCCCAGACATCCTCTGGCTCATCAAACTCTATGAAGAAAACAATAACAGATTTGTGATAAAGTATTTTGTGATGTGTTTTATTATTAGGCCATACTAAACCTTGTCTTCGTTAAGTGTCCCAGGACGGATAGGTTTGGGCATCTTTGGGGAAAGAAAAAACAACAAAGTTTGTACCCTCTAAATTCTTATATTTTTTATAATTCATTTAAATATTGCTTTCATACTTATCATACTTATTCACCATCATGTCCACAACCCCTACACTGGAGTAGATTCAACATAAACACGTTTTCAGTTATATTCATGAGATATTATGATTGACAATGTGTTAAAGCTATATTCTTTAGCCGTATAATGATGAACATAGAAGTTGTTGTGACTTGTTTTTGTCCGAGGGTTTTGTTTTTTGTCTCAGGATAGCTAAATAGGTTTTCAAACTTGACGCTTGATGCTAAACGAAAATACGATTTGGTATGGCCATATTTTGATGCTTGTGTTATGTTTGTTGAAATATTTTTTCTAATGCTTGCTTTGTTGCAAACCTGAATCTGAATTTATTAATTTAAACTTTCAAACTAAAATCTACAGTACTGTAAATATGAAGACTTTGTCTTACAATGTTACTGCTGAAAGTGTGGTTTGAAATAAGACAAGGTGGTAGTTCTGTTAACCTTCATATTATTGTCAGAAATAGATTGAATCTTGTCTCACTGTTATTAGTTGTGAAAAGAATAAAGGGTCTGTGATTTTCATGTTTAGGGCAAAAAGTTTGAGGTAATAAACTTACTATTCATATTTTAAATAACCGTATCTACTGATTACAAAAAAACAACAACATTTTTTTAACAGATTTAAATCAGTTTCTAAATTTTTTATCTTTTCTAGATAAGCTTGTTATTTAAACACCATACTTAAAACACCTAGGCTTGTATGATTAACTTTTGTATCACACACTAACTTTGCAAGCAGATTGTCAAATAACTATAAATATGTGTTGTTATTGTTTTGGAACATTGTCTGCCATTTTGTATAGTGGTTTAAAAACTAAAATTATTTTTTGTTCAAAAATGTTTTTGAAATCAAGAATGTTTGTTAATTTGTGTGTATATTATATTTGAATCATTAAGAAAAATAACACCCATTTAAGTTTATTCACTATTTCAATGGTATACAATTTATAAGGTTATGAATCTCTCACCGGAAGTGACTATTTTCCAACCTATTTTTTCATAATAAATGATTTATTTATTGTTTTTGTTTAATTATAATTTAAAGTGCTATTTTTTAACAGTGAAAGCAATGTTTATGCATGCTAAATGATTGAAGCAATATTTGTATAGCTCGGCTAATTTGACACGAGCCTGACCTATTGATTAGCATAATTTAACAGTCGATATATTGTCTACGTTTATAACACCGATTGTATGTTTTCATAATCGGGGAGTATTACGAAGATGCTCAAGTTGTAATACAAACACAAATTTGAAATACCGATATTGCGCGATTTTCTTGCAGAAATTGATATATTCAAAGCAAGAACCTTGTAATATATTCTTGCATAAAGGTCAGGCTTAGGTCAAAATAGCTAAGCTATATTTTGTTGAAAGTATAGATTACAGGTGTGGATCTCCAATATTTACCTGTATGGAGATGTTGTATAAAACTTAGACTGTTATATAAGGGTAATACATTAAGGGCCCTGTGGAGTAAAGGGTCAACTTACATTAAGCTTGCCACTTTGTGAGCGTTTTTCCTCCATTTGCTTGTTTTTAAAGTCCAGCACTCAACATATGATTTTTTTTATTCAATCTATCAATGCAATATATATTGATCTTTTATATGTGTGCTTTCACACATTTAGGATATTTTGACTTCACACATTGAAAGAACTTTGACCTCGCACTTGGCAATATATTTGGGCTTCTAGTATTTGAAGCTTCAGATTACACAGTTTGTCGTGGTATATTTAAAAATTTGCAATAGATCTTTTTCATTTTGTACTTTTCTGTCTCAATTTGCAATATTTCTCATGTACTTTGACATGTTCCATCTGTTTTCTCTCAGACTGTAACTCTTATAGAAATTCTCCTAGAAATTCTCCTAGAAATTCTCCTAGAAATTTTCCTAGTTCAGATCCAGTCTAGTCTGTTTTACAGTTGTCATTGTAAACCAGTCAGTTTTATTTGTTGAGGGAATCTTATGCTCCATGCACTGCTGTTGTCAACACTGTTTTTGTTTAGCTTTGCTTAATTAACCAGTTTGATTTGTTGCCCACTAAACCAGTCTGATTTGTTGCCCACTAAACCAGTCTGATTTGTTGCCCACTAAACCAGTCTGATTTGTTGCCCACTAAACCAGTCTGATTTGTTGCCCACTAAACCAGTCTGATTTGTTGCCCACTAAACCAGTCTGATTTGTTGCCCACTAAACCAGTCTGATTTGTTGCCCACTAAACCAGTCTGATTTGTTATTCTAAACCGTCTGATTTTACCATTACCTACAACCAGTCGGTTTGTTTACTTTCTAATTTATTTTCCTGTATGCAAAACCAGTTCACCTTTGCCTAATAAACCAGTCAGTTTACTTTTGCTTTCTCAATTTGTTTTATTTACTATGTTTTTAAACCAGTCTGATTCATTTTGTCTACTGTACAAAATTGATAAACTAGTCTGATCCATGTGATCATTTAACCAGTCATAATTGATTGCCAGATCATACATTAATATACACTATAAACAAGTCTACATGGTTCTTATTCTATCAACTGCCAAACTAGATTGTTTTCTGGCTAATCAAACTTACACAATGTTTATCATGCAAGTATTTTATGTTAAAGATTTTCTTTGAGTATATCAGAAGAACATCTTGTAAAGATTGGAACTTTAAAGGGACTTAACTCCATTCCGATGATAAAAACACATTTTGTAGACGTTTTAATCACAAAAGTATGTTTTACGAATACTTAAAGTATTCCTACCACTTACATTACGATCAACGGCGCTATTGATGAAAATTCCTAAACATGTTTTACTGTCCGTTAATTAGGTGACGGTTTTTATCGGCATTTATACTCTCCAACGCTGAATATATATTTTATTGCGTTGGTCACACAATAGTTTTTAAGGGTTTTAAATATAATAAATAGACTTTATGCGATTATTTTTCTTCAACATAAATAAGTCTAGATTCTTATGTAAATGTATTAGGTCGGTCAAGCCAAAAAATGGGATTTTAAGAGAACTTTTTGTAATTTACCAACTGGAGTTGAGTCCCTTTAACCCATGCACTTAGTGTAGTTAGCACTGGTATGGAAAGTTTCTTTTATGAGCCTATTTTATTGAAAATCGGAACTTGTCATATTCACCAATCTGACGTTGAAAAAGCTTGTTTTTCCATAAGTAAAGAGTCATTTTCAGACGGTTGTTCCTTGTTTTCTTCAAAATTTTGTACTTACGACCTTCTCATTCTAAGCCAGCGATATGTTAGCATGTTCTACTTCTTGTGAAGATTTATTTTGTTGAACACAAACTTCTGGTTTGACTATGTTCGGTGTAAAAACTTTCTTAACCATGCTTATAGTTTTTGCGTATGGAAGTGTGTACTATTCTGTGAATCTAGACTCGTATTGTACAAACAATACCACTGAGAAGCCCCTGTACTCAGTTTTTGAGGGATTTTTTATCATGAAGCTAGATATTAGACTGATGAACATTACATTTTCTAAACATGACATTTATATCGATGCCAAAAATATTTACGTTGTTTTTGAATACATTTTTGTATATGATAAACATATTTATATATTCTGTTAAATATCAAATGCTTGTTTCTGCCTTGACGAGAAACATCTGGTTACAGGGGGTGTCAATTTTCAGGATTAATCCGGGATTCCGGATTTACATATCCTGGTGACCAAAATATAAGTTATTTGATGAAAATATCTTGAGAAATGGCAAAGCTATGGTCATTTTAATCTGTTTTGGAGGAATTTCTTAATAAAAACTTAATTAAATATGAAAACAATGTGGTTCAATGCCTCTTGTTTGTCCAAAAATGGTTGACCCCCTTTTGTTATCCTGATTTTAAATTTGGCTCCATTGTCACCCCTGTGATTAGTATAAATTGTTGATTTCAAGCTCAGGTGTTTGTATAAGTTGTCAAGCTAGGGTATAATATATTGGCGCTAAGTGAGATACTTTAGACATGTGTTGAAGTTCAGCTTCCTTAGTCTATTACTGCTGTTTGCTTGACTACATCAACATCTTAAATGTGTACCAAATTATAGGATAGGTTCACTTTGTTGTGCATATAATGTGATCAATGCCAAAAACGTGAATTCACACGCTGGAATTTCCAACCTTCCAAGTTCAATCTCTTCTTTTTAAAGACGTTGAATTTCTGATCTTCAATTAAGATTTCCAATCATTCAAACATTATGTTACATGTTTCTTTGAGCTAACTGTTCAGACATGTACCCGTTAGGGTATTTTCCCATGTTCTGTGCTAATCTTCTCTATTTATGCTACCTTCTGTATTCAGTCTCCTACATGAACTGCCTTGCTATATCCACCAAGGGATAATTATGTAAGACTTTTAGTATTATTCAAAATCTTTTTACATTTTGAGAATAAATCAAAATCTGTTAATATTCCATTACATTAGTGTATGTCACACTGACAGGGTATATTTTTATATTGAAATTGTGTTCATAGTGTTACATAGAACATTTATCATTCATACGTGGGTGAATCAAAAAGTTCGTAGAATATTGCCATAACTTTTTTATTTTCGGAGTTATTGTCGTCATATTTATGCTGTATGCATGCATTGGTATTTTCTTTTCATACACAGATTTATGACGACCTAATGATAACCGTTTTAAAAATATTTATATCTTAAACAAGGGCGATAACGTATACCGGAGCACACGGATAATTTGAAACACATTTTATTAAATTTCCTAAAATATCTCGACTGTAGGACCTCCAAAAACCGTCAAAATGTTATGTCTGATTGCATGATATCATTCATAAAGTCTGTTAAAATTTCAGACGTCATAAATAATGTTTTAATCGACATAACATAATCGTACTATATAGAAATATCGGTGTAAAACGGGTTTACTGGAATTTACGGAATCACGGGCTGCTATCAAAATCTGCGTGAAACTAAAATATACGTACGGTATCAGAAACTATATATGGTTTAAAACGTGAAGGTATATATCCTGAAATACATAGACATCGATTTATAAGTGGAGTTAGTGCTAACGTGTAGGATACTCGAGATTGACAACCGAATAAAACACATCCGATTTTGGTGACGTTGGTTCGCAGCGTCGTCGAAGAGGACCAGCGCTATATAATAGCGGATATAGCAAACACTTAGAATAATCTTCTGGGACGGCGCACACTATATTAAACAAACACTTGAAAATGCGGAAACTATGTTCACGATGGGTATCCAAAAATACCTACATATTAGTCACTTCAAAAAGCGAAACTGAGTCTAAAGGTTAATGTAAGCATTGATGATATTGGCTTAAGTTAGACGTCGTTCATCAAATGACACTAACGTGCTCCGGTATGCTGATACACTTTGTGCGCGTGTCGGTGTAAAAATCATGTAGTTTTGACTAATTCAATAAAATTTTACAAAATGTTTTGTTATACTTATGATCACGATATACTAAAATTTGAAAATATTTGAAGCTGTGGTTTGTGAGTTATGATATTTTTCTACGAACTTTTTGATTCACCCACGTACATACGTATATATTTATACTTGAGGACTTTAAAAATGTCTCAGACATAAAGACTCTTAGATTCATTGATCAGAAACATCAACATCAGCAATGAGGCATTTTTAAAGTGTTCGAGTATGTATATATACAGTACTCATTTTTTTCATGTTTGATACATGTATAACATTGTCTCACTACAGTTTGGATGAATATAAATGATACTACTGCTACTTGAAAGTGTGAGGAGTATGTAAATGGAGCATGCAAGCATGTATGACAGTGTTGTATATCACCACCATGACTGGCACTGTCCATTGTTTTATGACTTGTATAACATTGTCTCATTCTCGTTAAATGAATAAATGATGCCTAAGATGATTGTGTTAGGTATGACAAGTAACTCCACTGTTTTAACTAACCATATACAAGTATGTCCTATCACCAACATCCCGACTGACTCTTTTTCTCTGATTCTGTGGTCTAGGGGAGACAATCCAGTGCCAGCTGTTTAAAAAAAATCATCTGGATTTCTGAATGGAGGCATTTTAGCCTGATTACCGGTTACTATAGCTTGGCAAATTTGTATGTTGTATGTTTTCATAGTCGCTCGAGATGTAATGCATACACAAATTGGAAATACCGACATTGTACGATTTTCTTGCGGAAAATTGATATATTCAAAGCAAAAACCTTGTTATGTATTCATGCATAAAGGTCGGGGTCAGGTCAAATTCATCAAGCTATACTTGATTTGATTCTTAAGCTGGATCTTCGCATAAGCTGCCTGACTTCACAATGTCTTATTTCAAGCAGAAACTAACTTTTAAATGATAACCATTTTTCAACAGCAATACCATGGACTTATGACACCATATCATTTACTGACATTGATTAGACTATGTCTCAGTTGTTCACTTTTATTACAATATTTGTAATAATTTGCTTAATTTATTTGAATGATTATCCTACTGTGTGTATGATGCATATGTTGTCTGCAATATTTGTCATATGAATATTTGTCGGCCATTTTGTACACTGTTATAATAGAAAGATCTGTCAATATTTAAATTTAGAATTTTATGTAAATAAAGCTATGCTCAAGTGACATGTTGTTTGTTGTTTCTGTTCAATCAAATTACAGTAGGTGTAGGTGTACATGTATACATTTGCATTATGTTTAATAGAAGAATATCTTCTTCTATTGGTCTTTACATTGCAAAATCTGTTTTCCTTTGGTGTGTTTGGAACGCTGTTCTGCACATTCTGGACAATAGAACACACTTACAAGCAAGCTGGAACACTGTTCAGTTCATGTTCTCTCTGTTGCGGAGAAAGAGGTGGTACAGCCAGATACAGTCACATACTTACCACAACAACAATGAAGAGTTAAACAAGTCTTATCTCATTTACAAATACTGTAAAATCATTAATTTTTGTGGGGGATTAAATTTTCGTGGTTCACCTTTAACCACAAAATCAAATCCCAACGATTTGTAATATTGACCCTCGTATTTGTTACCTGAAATACAAAATCCACAAATAAACGTCCCATTGAAATGGTCTATTTTACCAAAACCACGAAATTTTGTCCCATCGAAATTCAATCATTTTACAGTATAGTGAAACATGGAATACATCAAGTTTATCTGATTAAACCAGGTGGCTGCCTAATACAAAAAACACCCACTAAATGTTGAGTATTTACATTGGTTGCTTTACACAGGCATGACGGTGTACACTGTAGATTATACAGTAAAATCTCATTAATCTATGGTGTCCTGTTAGGGCCTTTGCGGCATATATGTAAACCAAAACATGAAAGTTGATAATATGATAGTGAAAAGTCAATATTATATTGAGTTTTCTCTATGATTGTTCGATTGACTTTTCACCATCGCATTATCGTTGTTTCGTACTATCAACTTTTCATTATCATATTATCGACTTCACTATCATGTTATCAACTTTTCACTATTGTACTATAGATTTTTTCACTATTGTGTTTTAAAAAGACGATAGCAAGATAGTGAAAACTAGACAACATGATAATGAAAAGTCAATAGTATGACAATGAAAAGTCGATAATATGATAATGAAAAGTCGATAGTATGATAATGAAAAGTCAATAGTATGATAGCGAAAAGTGGATAGTACAATAGTGAAAACTTGATAACACGAAAGTGAAAAGTAGAGAGTACGATAGGGAAAACTTGATAACACGATAGTGAAAAGTCGATAGTGCGATAGTGAAAAGTAAATAGTAGGATATTGAAAACCCGATAGTCAAAAGTCGATAGTACGAAAAGTCGACAGTATGATAATGAAAACTTGGTAATACAATGGTGAAAAGTCGATAGTTGATATAATATCAGAAAACCGTATTAGTCACATAGTGACATGAAGAGCTTTTGTGATCACTCTTCATCCGTCCATCAACAGTTTGCTTGTGTACTCTCTAGAGGCAACAGGTTTGATCCAATCTTCATGAAACTTTGTCTGAATTTTGTTCTCCATGCATTCTAGGCCAACATCGAAACTGTGTCGTCTGGGGTAAAAAACTATGTCATTTTGTCAAATATTAGAAAAACCTTGTGTTCACTCTACAGGTCACAATTTTGTTCCAATCTTCATGAAACTTAGTCAGTAGTTCGTTCTCCATATAATAAATATAGGCCGAGTTCTAAACCCGGTCATGTTTGATCAACAACTAGGTCAACAACTAGGTCATTAGGTTGAATCTAACAAAATCCTTTTGATTACTCTAGAGGTCAAGTTATTTGAGGTCAATTGTGAAACAAGTTAAGTTTTTCTAACTTATATTAATCACTCAAAACACCTCATTCCTGATGTTATCTATCACCACAAGGGTATGAGAGAGGAGAAGCCAGTTTCCCCTATATGCTGAGCGTCTAGCAAGGGAATTTCTGGTACCATTTTTATTTCGTCTTTGATATGACGCAGCCTTAGCGATCGAACCTGGGGCCTCCAGCACTCAAAGCAAAAGCTCAACCACTAGGCTATCGAGGAGGCGGGTTTTCATTCAATCTTCACAAAAACTTGGTCAGAATGTGACTCTCTATTTAATCTCAGCCAATTGTGAAACTGGGTCATGTTGATTGCATAGCCAAGGCGCTTTTGAGCGCTCTTTGATAGCGATTTACTACCTCTATGCTACCAGCAAGTAGTGTTCGCCGATAGCATACCGTTTCTCAGCACCACTGAGCGCTTTGCTGTGTAGCGCTTTTTTAAACAAGTAGTTTCCAAACATAATGTTACTGAGCTTGCTTAAATTATGCAACGGCCTCCAGTGCAAATTATATTAAGGGGAGATAATTTCCTTCAGCTTCAGATGAATGCTAGGTGCTTGACTGTATGAGTTTACTCTCATATATAGTTTTACTAAAAGGTGTATTCGGGTGTAAGTTCAGTGAATAATGAACATATTATAAACCAAATTCAGTAAACAAGAGGGTCCAAAGGGCCCTGGGTCGCTCACCTGTTTGGCCTAGTGACCTAGATTTTGGCCCAAATGACACAGTAACTGACTTGACCTAGATTTTATAGAGATAAACATTGTGACCAAGTTTCATAAAGATAGAGTCAAAATTGTGACCTCTAGTGTGTTCACAAGCTTTTTCAATGATTTGGCCTCGTGACCTAGTTTTTGACTCCGGATGACCCAATATCGAACTTGACCTAAATTTTATAGTGATGATCAGTGTGATCAAGTTTCATAAAGATTAGGCTCAAATTGTGACCTCTAGTGTGTTCACAAGCTTTTTCAATGCTTCGGTTTTTTCACATCGTTTATATTACGGCCTATGGCCTTCTTCAGAACAACTGAAAACATGTAAAAACAAACTTTTAAAAATACATACATACATAATTAATCTAATTACCTAAAACAAACATACATGTACATAACACTTTATATGACACATAAATAATTATTGTAAAATCTAGATATGCTTTCCCCCCCCCCCCCCGTAAATTTAATAAAAAAGTACATTGTTCATTTAGTTTTATCTTCCAACTTACTTATTTTTCCCGTGTAAGTTACATATTTAATCTTCTTTTAATATTGTGACTGTTCAAAAATATTCAAACGTTTTTTTCTCTATATTGTTGACCGGACGTTACGTCATGGGACGTCATTCAGTAACCGCGCCAACTAGCGACGTCATTTTACGCAAACAAAATCGTCGGGACGTCAGCGTCCTTTACGTTACAACCAGCAGGTCTAACCGTATTCATCCTTTTGATCCACATAGACTCCCTTATTTGTCGCTCGGTCCTCGTACCATTGAAAAGCCTCTCTAGTACCCGAAACTGCAAATCTGTGTGCGAATGTAGGCTGTCAAAATGTGCTGCAATCGGGACGTCGTGTCTCAATCGAATCGATCTCAAGTGCTCCGTCATTCGTTCCTTTAACTGCCTCCCCGTTTCCCCCACATATGCAACCACATCACACCTCGTACATATTATACCGTACACTACGTTTCTGGTGCCACAATTGACATCTTTTTGAGTATTATAAGAGTCACATTTATTTGTGTCCTGTATAGGGCCACACGATATAATTTTACAGTACTCGCATTCTTCCGGGCACGATCGCTCATTCGTTTGTATGGACCTGTTTGTTTTTGAGTGTACAAGCGCATCGCACAGGTTAGCGTCACGCCTGTATGCCACTAGTGGGGGTTCACTAAATATTTCCGTCATACGTTGAGACCGATACAATACGGGCAAGTGCTTTTTCACTATATGGTGGACATTGGGAAGGACCGATGAAAACGTCATCACCAGTGGGACTCGATTATTTTCCCGCTTTTCCTGCTTTTCTTGCTTTGTAAGTAATTCTCTCCTATCCTGTTCATCCACTCTCTGCAGTTGACACTCTATCTCTCGACTACTATATCCCCGTTTCCGTAATTGCGACTTTAGTGCTTTGCGATGCCTTTGATAGTCCTCGTCTTTTTCACATATGCGTTTGAGTCTGACCCCCAGTCCATAAGGTAGGGCTCTTTTCGTGCTGGGTGGGTGGCTGGAGTTACGGCGTAAGTATAGTTGTTTATCCGTGGGTTTCGTATATAAGTCTGTGTACACGTGTCCGCACTTTAGTATGACCATTGTGTCCAAAAATTCGATCCTATCGCCGCTATATCTTAGTTTTACTTTAATATTTTGGTGTATGTTGTTAGCATACTCTGAAAATTGCATTAGTTCATCCTCCGTGCCCAGCCAAATACCGAATCCGTCGTCAATAAACCGTTTGTAAAATGCGGGTTTCTGTCCGTATTGCATCAGCTGTCTATCCCAAACCCTCATATAGGTGCACGCGTAATTCTTGCCCAGTCTCGACCCTATCGCAACGCCATCAGTTTGTTTGTAATTGTTTGATCCTAATTTAAAATTATTGTTTTCTATAACCGTCTGTATCATATGCAGTACATCACCACTAGATTTTATTAAAGGATTGGATCTGCTATTCAGTGCCTCCTTACATGCTTGAAGACCCTCTTTCTTTGGGATAGATGGATACAATTTTACGACATCAAAGCAGAATAGCAGGGCCCCGTCTGGAATAGGCTCCTGGATATTTGATAATTTATTGATAAAATCTGTTGTGTCACAGATGTATGAGGGTGTATTCTGTACGAATTCTCGTAGTTCAAATTCCGCTAATTCCGCTATTTTTTCTGTTGAAGAGTTGATTCCACTCACTATAGTTCTCATTGGGTATCCGGATTTGTGTAATTTAGGATTACCTTTAAGCTTTCCAGCCTCAGGATATTTAGGTATCAAGTATTGCTTTGTGTCCAATGGTATCATACCGTCCCTGTGCATTCTATTAACCAATGTCTTAACTTTCTTCTGGCTTTCTCGTGTAACATCCTTATCTGTTCGGACGTACGCTCTGTCGTTCTCAACCTCACTTATTAATGAATTTATATATACGAGGGTCAGTCAAGAAAAACTGAGAGTTGTCAAACTAAACCTTCAAAACGTATTAACATTTACATTTTCTACCATTTATCGTCAACTATTATCCATTGCGGATATTCTGATGAATTCCGTGATCGGATATATGTTTATAAATAAAGTTGCCAAGCAACCAAAGAACATCACTAAAGGGTATGCGTTCGCGCCAGCGACTGGGAGACTGATTTGGTTGTCAATTCGAGTGTTTATTTCAACTTTATATAGCGTAATTTAGTACAACTAAAATGTGCATCTTGTAGAATCGTCTTTTTCAAATATTAATGGGCGTTTGTTACAGAATGGTCACAAATGCTGTATTGTTTAGTTGCCTAGCAACAATTTTACCCGTATTTTATCGATTTTCTCGGCAAGTGTTCTTTGCGTTGCCATGGCATTCTAAAACTACTCACTGAATTTAAAATTTTTGCTCAGGAGGATTATGATTGTATCTAATGGAGTCCAGTGACCGTAATAGAAATAAAAAATATAACTTCGCTTTTGAAAAACATCATGCGTTCTTTTGGGTGGGGTAAAAGAGTGGTTTCAATACCAAAATAAAAAGTGACAATTAATAGTTCCATCAAGTATATTTATTATATTGGAGGAACAAATCGACCGTAATCAAGTATATTTGATAGATTAATGTATTAAAAAATAAGTTTGGAAACGTTCGATATAACTTTATGTTTCCATAGCAACGCGCAATTGTGCTCGACAGACAGCGCGAACGCATGCCTTCGGGTTGTCTTCTCCGGTTGCTCGGCAACAAGAATCAAATTTTCATACATAAAATTGGTATTCGCCATAACATCGATGAGATACCATATTTCATGATAATGTATAGACAATATACGAACACTTATTCGCCTGATCACTATTCACCAACTCTCAGTTTTTCTTGACTGACCCTCGTACTTCCTTATCTACAACAACAACCCCCGAACCCTTATCAGCGGGTCTTATAACTATATCTTCGGCATGCATAAGTTCATAGAATGCTTTATGTTCATCCT
Organism: Spisula subtruncata; assembly: GCA_963678985.1. Classification (NCBI taxonomy): domain Eukaryota; kingdom Metazoa; phylum Mollusca; class Bivalvia; order Venerida; family Mactridae; genus Spisula; species Spisula subtruncata. Next base: position 19,285,202 of record OY787667.1, read on the forward strand.
GCGTAAGGTTCATTTTACCCTGTTTCTTAAGGTTCATCACTATGTCATTCTTTACTAATTCAATGTATAAGTCCATACTCATATCCCGGCCTTCATTTGGTGTGAATGTACTTTTGTCACCGTCAGCGTCCTTTACGTTACAACCAGCAGGTCTAACCGTATTCATCCTTTTGATCCACATAGACTCCCTTATTTGTCGCTCGGTCCTCGTACCATTGAAAAGCCTCTCTAGTACCCGAAACTGCAAATCTGAGTCTATGTGGATCAAAAGGATGAATACGGTTAGACCTGCTGGTTGTAACGTAAAGGACGCTGACGTCCCGACGATTTTGTTTGCGTAAAATGACGTCGCTAGTTGGCGCGGTTACTGAATGACGTCCCATGACGTAACGTCCGCAATCGTAAAAGCTCGGCCATTTCCGTTTGTCTCCGGTAAATAATGGTATTTTCCATTGGATAAAAACCGAGGTGATCAGAATGGTAACGTCCGGTCAACAATATAGAGAAAAAAACGTTTGAATATTTTTGAACAGTCACAATATTAAAAGAAGATTAAATATGTAACTTACACGGGAAAAATAAGTAAGTTGGAAGATAAAACTAAATGAACAATGTACTTTTTTATTAAATTTACGGGGGGGGGGAAGCATATCTAGATTTTACAATAATTATTTATGTGTCATATAAAGTGTTATGTACATGTATGTTTGTTTTAGGTAATTAGATTAATTATGTATGTATGTATTTTTAAAAGTTTGTTTTTACATGTTTTCAGTTGTTCTGAAGAAGGCCATAGGCCGTAATATAAACGATGTGAAAAAACCGAAGCTTTTGAATTCTTATTTCCCTACGGAATATATATGAAGATTATTATTACCTCACCTTGGAAACATATGAAGATAAGGTAGAGACGAACGTTTGGAATGTACATGCTGTAATGACGTCTAATAGAATACCTGCACATGAACATACTAGAATATGACACAGAATCAAGTACGTACTATGTTTGACAATTATAAATATCAACTATATAAATCAACAGAGAAAGTTATAAGATACAACAGCCATTATGAGTTCTTACAATCTTGTTTAAAAGATTCGATAGTGCCCAAGGGATTCAAATTAAAATGGAATATACAGCTAGATGCAGACGCCATTAGTCTATTAAAAATTGAGAGCGTTAAGGAGGATGCTTCGCGGAAGCTAATGACTGTCGCTATGGATGCATGTGCTCACAAGTTAAACAACCTGAATAAAGAAATAAATGAACTGAGTTTTAAGTGTGATTCAACTTCGACGAATGAGATTAAAAAGTGGTCTTCAAGTCAAAAAATAGTATGTGAGTTGAATAAATTGAAAAAGTTGAGCAGGTTAAAACATGAATGTAGAGCGGGCGATAAGGATATGAATCATGGAAAAGACACATTCACTGTAATGGATATCAACCGGGATGGTAACTGCTTCTACAGGTGTATTTGTCAATATCTGTATGGTACACAAATGTATCATGAGTCCATACGGAATGATTTAGTAGACTATATGAGGAAAAATAAGATTAAATATGAGATGCTCATTGATGGAGATTTTGAGACACATGTTAAGTTACAAAGTTTGACGGATGATCGAGTGTCTTCGTGGGCAACGGAAGCGGAAGTGAAAGCTGCGAGTGATCGATATAAACTAGAAATTAACGTATATGAAAGTAGGCAATTCAATCATAACCAGAAATTCATATGTGAAAACCATGTAGACCAGCACTTAATGGAAATGAACATTTTACTGGAAAATCATCATTTTAGTTTGCTACACGATCGAGAGGTGATAAGGAGCATGAGAACGGATGTAGATTGGTTTGAGAATGATAGTCGAGAGATAATGCGGGAAGATGTAAGACCTGTAGCAGGCGAGAGGGAAGACGTAAGTACAAACATAATGCCAACACGACCAAGATCCACCAATAAAATGGCACAGAGAACTAAACGTATACATCCGCCGAAAACAGATGTGGGCATAGATCAAGACAAACCAGAGAAGTCACATGAAAAAGAAATAAGATCAAGTGTCGTCAACACATCTAAAAGACGATTGAGTAAAGCACAGGTTTCGCTGCTCGAAAAAGGTCTGAAATTCGTCCCAAGTAGAAAGCATATAGATAAGGTAAAGTTGATTGCGGATTTAAGTGAATGGGAAAGGAGGATGCGGTTGAGAGAATACTTTTTCGTTAAAGAGAAATTAACGCAGAAGGAGGACGTGTTTGAAAAGTTTAAGACAAAGAACAAAAGTACATTCACACCAAATGAAGGCCGGGATATGAGTATGGACTTATACATTGAATTAGTAAAGAATGACATAGTGATGAACCTTAAGAAACAGGGTAAAATGAACCTTACGCAGGATGAACATAAAGCATTCTATGAACTTATGCATGCCGAAGATATAGTTATAAGACCCGCTGATAAGGGTTCGGGGGTTGTTGTTGTAGATAAGGAAGTATATATAAATTCATTAATAAGTGAGGTTGAGAACGACAGAGCGTACGTCCGAACAGATAAGGATGTTACACGAGAAAGCCAGAAGAAAGTTAAGACATTGGTTAATAGAATGCACAGGGACGGTATGATACCATTGGACACAAAGCAATACTTGATACCTAAATATCCTGAGGCTGGAAAGCTTAAAGGTAATCCTAAATTACACAAATCCGGATACCCAATGAGAACTATAGTGAGTGGAATCAACTCTTCAACAGAAAAAATAGCGGAATTAGCGGAATTTGAACTACGAGAATTCGTACAGAATACACCCTCATACATCTGTGACACAACAGATTTTATCAATAAATTATCAAATATCCAGGAGCCTATTCCAGACGGGGCCCTGCTATTCTGCTTTGATGTCGTAAAATTGTATCCATCTATCCCAAAGAAAGAGGGTCTTCAAGCATGTAAGGAGGCACTGAATAGCAGATCCAATCCTTTAATAAAATCTAGTGGTGATGTACTGCATATGATACAGACGGTTATAGAAAACAATAATTTTAAATTAGGATCAAACAATTACAAACAAACTGATGGCGTTGCGATAGGGTCGAGACTGGGCAAGAATTACGCGTGCACCTATATGAGGGTTTGGGATAGACAGCTGATGCAATACGGACAGAAACCCGCATTTTACAAACGGTTTATTGACGACGGATTCGGTATTTGGCTGGGCACGGAGGATGAACTAATGCAATTTTCAGAGTATGCTAACAACATACACCAAAATATTAAAGTAAAACTAAGATATAGCGGCGATAGGATCGAATTTTTGGACACAATGGTCATACTAAAGTGCGGACACGTGTACACAGACTTATATACGAAACCCACGGATAAACAACTATACTTACGCCGTAACTCCAGCCACCCACCCAGCACGAAAAGAGCCCTACCTTATGGACTGGGGGTCAGACTCAAACGCATATGTGAAAAAGACGAGGACTATCAAAGGCATCGCAAAGCACTAAAGTCGCAATTACGGAAACGGGGATATAGTAGTCGAGAGATAGAGTGTCAACTGCAGAGAGTGGATGAACAGGATAGGAGAGAATTACTTACAAAGCAAGAAAAGCAGGAAAAGCGGGAAAATAATCGAGTCCCACTGGTGATGACGTTTTCATCGGTCCTTCCCAATGTCCACCATATAGTGAAAAAGCACTTGCCCGCATTGTATCGGTCTCAACGTATGACGGAAATATTTAGTGAACCCCCACTAGTGGCATACAGGCGTGACGCTAACCTGTGCGATGCGCTTGTACACTCAAAAACAAACAGAACCATACAAACGAATGAGCGATCGTGCCCGGAAGAATGCGAGTACTGTAAAATTATATCGTGTGGCCCTATACAGGACACAAATAAATGTGACTCTTATAATACTCAAAAAGATGTCAATTGTGGCACCAGAAACGTAGTGTACGGTATAATATGTACGAGGTGTGATGTGGTTGCATATGTGGGGGAAACGGGGAGGCAGTTAAAGGAACGAATGACGGAGCACTTGAGATCGATTCGATTGAGACACGACGTCCCGATTGCAGCACATTTTGACAGCCTACATTCGCACACAGATTTGCAGTTTCGGGTACTAGAGAGGCTTTTCAATGGTACGAGGACCGAGCGACAAATAAGGGAGTCTATGTGGATCAAAAGGATGAATACGGTTAGACCTGCTGGTTGTAACGTAAAGGACGCTGACGTCCCGACGATTTTGTTTGCGTAAAATGACGTCGCTAGTTGGCGCGGTTACTGAATGACGTCCCATGACGTAACGTCCGGTCAACAATATAGAGAAAAAAGCGTTTGAATATTTTTGAACAGTCACAATATTAAAAGAAGATTAAATATGTAACTTACACGGGAAAAATAAGTAAGTTGGAAGATAAAACTAAATGAACAATGTACTTTTTTATTAAATTTACGGGGGGGGGAAGCATATCTAGATTTTACAATAATTATTTATGTGTCATATAAAGTGTTATGTACATGTATGTTTGTTTTAGGTAATTAGATTAATTATGTATGTATGTATTTTTAAACGTTTGTTTTTACATGTTTTCAGTTGTTCTGAAGAAGGCCATAGGCCGTAATATAAACGATGTGAAAAAACCGAAGCTTTTGAATTCTTATTTCCCTACGGAATATATATGAAGCTTTTTCAATGATTTGGCCTTCAAAGGCTTGTGACCTAGTTTTTGACCCCGGATGACCAAATATCGAACTTGACGTAGATTTTATAGAGATGATCATTGTGATCAATTTTCATAAAGATAAGTCTCAAATTGTGACCTCTAGTGTGTTCACAAGCTTTTTCAATGATTTGGCCTTGTGACCTAGTTTTTGACCCCAGATGACCCAATATCTAACTTGACCTAGATTTTATAGAGATGATCATTGTGATCAATTTTCATAAAGATTAGTCACAAATTGTGACCTGTAATGTGTTCACAAGGTTTTTCAATGATTTGGCCTAGTGACCTAGTTTTTGACCCCAGATGACCCAATATCGAACTTGACCTAGATTTTTCAGAGATGATCATTGTGATCAAGTTTCATAAAGATTAGGCTCAAATTGTGACCTCTAATGTGTTCACAAGGTTTTCCTTTGATTTGACCTAGTGACCTAGTTTTTGACCCCAGATGACCCAATATCGAACTTGACCTAGATTTTATGGAGATGATCATTGTGATCAAGTTTCATAATGATCAGGCTAAATTTGTGACCTCTAGTGTGTTCACAAGCAATTGTGAACGGACGGACGACGGACGGACGGACGACGGACGAAGAGCGATCACAAAAGCTCACCTTGTCACTTTGTGACAGGTGAGCTAAAAAGGCAAAGTCAAAGCAGTGCAGTGGTTACACCAGAAAGGGAGCTAACTACGGTTGGTAACAAATGACCGCATTTATTATCTGTGGTGAAACGTCACAGAACACCGGTTGTTTTACACGCTCATATTGCCGGTTAGAAATACCGTTGTTTTTGGCATAAACAAGGAAACTACGGTTTGTCATTTATTATTTTTGTCTCCTGTAATTGAATGACGTCATTTTAGCAATGTATGTACCAAATATAGTCGCTGAAAGTGAACCTAGATGATGCAATTTTGTCTCAATATGGGCCAATATTCGGACATATAAATTCGGATAAGATCTTTTATTAATTCATGGTTTGGGTGTAATTGCTGTAGCCACGAGGATATAGTTATATTTGAATTGTTATTCATAATTTTTATTTCAGGTATTATCATGTCATATCATTATTCTGCTGGCTCGCAATTAACTTTTTTCATGTCTTTAACTGTTTTTAAATGATGATCAGGTCTAAGAAAGTGTTATATTTACACAATATCTATAAATTTACACAATATCTGTAAATTTACAGAAAATCCAATCTGTAAATTTACAGAATAGAGGCCTCAAATTTCAAGAAAACATGTTTAAATCAAAAATCGCAGTTTTATTTGGTTTTATATTGAAAGTAAATCATTATGAAGACAGAAAATGTGCTTCATTTTCAAAAATATTGACTTTGAAATATTGCATATTTTTCATTTTTGAAATTAATAAAAAGCACATTTTTTGACGAAATACATGATAATATGTCTAATAAATACCATCCCGATTGAAATAAACACGAATCAGTGCTTATATGCTAAAATATATAACTTTGATTTTCATAATCTGTAAATTTACAGAATACAAAATCTATGATTTTACAGATACTGTGTAAATTTAAAGATAATCTGTAAATATAACACTTTCTTAGACCTGATGATTGAGAATGGTGACATTAGATCTTTTGACTAAACCAAAGCAATTCTATGTACAATGTTAACAACATTTGTAATCAATAAACACCAGATTTTTTGTGCCTTAGGATTGCATAGATAATTAAGCTGACCAGCTCACCATTACACTTGCAGTGATTTCCCTGATGCAGGTTTTCTGCGTCCCAGACGCAACTTTGTGGCTAGGGACCCTTATTTCTGCAATACTGTGCATCATTGGGACCCCCAATAGGATCCCTCAAATAGACATTTTTATTGCAGCTAGAACATTTTTCTTTCTGCTATTTATTGCACTTAGTCTTGTGGTGAATTGAGCAATCTGAATTTACTGTTTCATTTATTTATAAATTTGATCCTCACTAATAATGAGCTTGAAATACATAATCGTATAGTGAAGGGACCCCCAAAATTTCCCAGGGACTCCCTAAATATAAACCTTAAGGGTCCTGGGACTCTCGTATGAAAATACAAGGGAAATCCTGCACTTGTATTCTTACACCACTAGCCAACAATTAATAATATTGCTAGTCCAAGCTCTTCGAATATTATCATTCCATTTCATTGTGAAAGACATTTCTTATTCTCAAGTGAACAGCTGTATGACTCAGATTGAGTAGTGTTCATTTTATGACAAAACGCATGTTGTCAACAAAATAAACATTGTCTCCCTATGAATTGAACTACAGTGCTCCAGATAAATTTTAGGTGCAATGAGTGGTTCACTCCCTGTTTTCAAAACTAATGAGTGAAACACTACGGTGAGAAAATATCAATGACTCCGGCTTTAAACATATAGAGTGATAGTCACATTCAATAAGTAAGCAATAAAAAGCTCCTTTTTCCAAATGCCTGTGCTGTCTCATTGAAATATGTCCGGTAGCTAAAGTTTAACTCTTATCAATATATTGACAAAGTGGAAGTAAAATGCATCTTTATTTGCCCATGACATGATGTGTAAATGAACTGTGAAGCATTTATATTGAATGATCTGCATTCAAATTTTTGTTAAAGTTTTTTTTTTTAATTGAATTACAATAAATCTATCCTTAACATCGACTTTAACTAACCGTGAAACTCGCAATTTTCGCATGTTGTCAATTGCTTCTGTCGATATCATGAATGTTTTTTTTTCAACTATTTGGAGTCGGAAAGTTTCCATTCAAGCTTTTATCAAAGCATCTTCCATGATAAATTATATGCAAGGTCGTACATACTCTCATGTGTTACCACATCTGGTTTAAAATACACGCATATGAGAGTTTTATTCCTGCATATTTACCGATTAAAACTTTTTATTTTCGAAGTGACATTTGTCAGTGGATTTTTCTACATGTACTCCGGATTGGTAGTGTCTAAAACCAAGACAACTGACCGGATTATGGAAGAGTTACTTCCCTTTGACGCATCGGAATCAATCAGAAATGCGACGCACAGAAATATTTTTTAATGCATTATTTGGTAATTTCAATGCGTAATCACGCTTTTACGCACCTTATCTGGAGCTCTGGAACTATATTCTACCAACGTACACCAAAAAAAAAAAATTTTTTTGAAGAAATACCATCAAATTCCGTCGATTGTTTCAACCCTATGGATTTCACCGTTTTCCGTTGCAATTTGCCATTATTTGAATGCGATAATAACAAAGTGTTCCGAACAAAACTACATGATTCATTTTGGGGTTTCCCCAGACTGTCGTCTGTGAAAAAACTTAAAGCATTATTTTTTTGTGGATTGAAGCGAAATAATTCATAAAATAACATGTAATTTTCTTATTAAATGGTCTATCTACATATAAGGGTTTGATTTACTTTTCATGCATTTCACATTATGTTTGGTTAAATCTTGAATATTTGAAAAACACTCACATGCGCACCTGCAAGAAATAAAATATATATTCACAATGGTTGCCTTCGCTGAGTAAACACAGAAATAAATTGAAATTTTAAGAATTAGATGGTGATAAGTTGGTGTCATATTGATTTTTTATAACAAAACATTTGAATAATATTACATTCATAGGCGGGTGATACTTTTTTGGTGAATTTTGAACCGTGTTAACTTGTATTCAATGCCTTTATCTTAAATAGTTGACTTTTGAAGAGGACAATGTCATAACTAAAAGATCGACGTCAGTCTCAATAAAAGATCATTTAGTTACCAAGGTATAGATGCCTTAACCAACCAATCTCTGTTGGAAGGTGACCATTAAACCTGATATCAGACTCTGGACTCGACACTTACATTGGTCTGCTGGCCCGAGGCCATTGAAAATCAGGAAAGACCAGTGAAGTCTTGAAGGACCAGTAACTGTTTTGTTTACATATTTTACACTGCTTTTCTGTCAGACCAGTGACCAAAATAGTTAGTGTCGAGCCCTGGATATATATATGTCTTGTTTTCATTCAATCATTCATGTATTTACAGATATTGTAAGCATGGATACCTCACTGAAGGGTGATCAGATCCGGGATATATTTATCAACTTCTTCAAGGAGAAACAACATTTATATGTCCATTCCTCATCTACTATACCGCTAGATGATCCCACACTACTGTTTGCCAATGCTGGAATGAACCAGGTATGTATTCCCCTATTCGTACAAATTCTCTCATATCTCTTGATTGTTTGAGAAAATGAATGATCTAGGTAAAAAACTTCAACGTTAAAACTTTGTGTGATAAGTCAAATGATACATGCTTTAACATTTTCAAGCCAATTTCTAGGTGTTTTTAGAACAGGGTTTCCTTACAAAAATTCAGAAAGATTTTATTGCATGAGTTTCTTTGTATCCCAGTTAGTATAACGAGTATGTACATGCTTATTGATGTTCGTATTATAACATCAAGTTTATCAAAATTAGGCTACCTATTTAACGGAGGACTTATAATAAGATAAAGATTTATTTTGTGCTCAAATGTTCTTAAGTTATTTCAATATTGTATATTTGTGCAGCAGACTGTTTTCTTATTAAGGATTTGTATTAAGAATCAAATACAAAATGTATGAATATTGAATCCTTGGTATTGTTGAACTATTGTATTCTTAATAATTTTTGCCCATGATCCATTTCAGTTCAAACCAATATTTCTGGGAACAGTTGATCCTAACAGTGATCTAGCCAAGTATGTTAGAGTTGCTAACTCACAGAAATGTATCCGAGCAGGAGGCAAACATAATGACTTAGATGATGTTGGCAAGGATGTCTATCATCATACCTTCTTTGAAATGTTGGGTAACTGGTCCTTTGGTGATTATTACAAGGTAAGATCCAGTGGTGTGTTACTGTATCAGTTCATGTGGCTAGTATATGATTCTTCTGGGAACCGTTTTCGATTTAAATATTGTTCAAAGTAAACAGTTCTCGGTTTAAATATTATTCAAAATACTTGGTTCCCAGCAAGTAAGCGTATCGGGTTGCGCAGTCAGGGTACCAGTAATTCAATATTTGGATTTATCACTTCCGTTGATTGAGATTATGACTGCTGAGCTACATTCTTTTTTATGCAAGTTTATTAAATCGATTACACCGTGTGTCTGAGCATTAAACCACTCCGCTTATCGCAACAACTTGCAAACAGATTGTGTAAGTTACCTACATCTCAGCAGACAAGTAATTAACTGGAGGGATATCCAAATTGGCAGTGCTTTACTGTACACACATGAGATTTGAGTCTTATTTTATCTTGTATGAGTTACATAGTTGTGGCAAAATAAATGTATATCATCATTTTTTGGAGGGAATTTCAGATTGTCATTGCTTTTCTTACTTCCTTCACTCAAAATCTATTGGGTTTTAAGAAAATTAAATGTGCAATTACCCCAATACGCAGCTATATAATTATCTGTAGCTCTGGACCGTCTGTAAGTTTTACATATTGATAAACTATCATACAAAATTATGTTGATGTTGTTTCAGAAAGAAGCATGTGCCTGGGCGTGGGAGTTACTGACTGATAGAATTGGTATGGAGAAAGAACGATTATATGTGACTTACTTCGGGGGAAACAAGGACGCGGGACTTGAACCTGATCTCGATACAAAACAGATCTGGCTTGATCTAGGGTAAATTCTGAATCTATATGCTTTTGTAAAGTCTGTATAATGATTTATGTTTTACAGAATTTTCACAAATTATCAGCTGTTATTTTGCTCCATGTTATGAAAGAAATCATTTGTGGCTGCTATTGGATAGCCGAACCTGATTATTTTGGTATTTAACGAAGATTTTAAACATTTCAACAACCTTAATAATTACTTGTAGTGGCCGGGTAGTGGTGTCATCTACTTTGAGATCAGAAGGTCAATGGTTTGAATCCAAGCTGGGTCTGTTTGATATGGCGGGTTATTAAGCAGTCAACAAATTAAATAATTGTCAATATGGGTCTTCTAACCTGGCGTCCGGCCTAAAGTGAGATGAATTAATGAATGTGGACATTATTGATTATAACAATTGCTAGGTACTAGGAATACAGCATAATGGTCTGGGATTGTATTTATTCTCGTCTCTTGCAGAGTTGCTGAAGAGCGTGTGATGCCATTTGATATGAAGGACAATTTCTGGGAGATGGGTGAAGTTGGTCCATGTGGTCCATGTACTGAGATTCACTATGATAGAATAGGTGGACGTAATGCCTGTGAGTTTGTCAACATGGATGTACCTGATGTGTTAGAAATCTGGAATCTTGTCTTCATTCAGTATAACAGGTAATCAGCTTGTGTTCGTATATTGTAGAGTTTAACTGAAAACAGGGCCCAAAATTACAACCAATACTTACACTTAGCACTCAAAACTCAAATATTGAATTTGTCATATTAATGAGCCATTATTTGTTCTAGATTGCTAATCTAGGTGGGGAAATGTATAGAATTATTATTTGAATGTTGAAAATAACATTTGAACCATATTTTTGCTATTTTGTACTATTTATGAAGTAAAAAGGTAAGTTTTGTATCTGAGTGCTCTCAGACTGGTAAATTACACATATAGTTTACAAATACACTAAATTTCATTTGGAAACAACCAAATGATAATATTTACCACCTTGTTAACATAACCTCAACTTCTCGTTCTAAAAAAATGTCGCTTTGAACCTCAAAGAAGGAATTTCAATATTTGAGTGCTGAGTGCAGAGTGTAAGTTTTGGTTGTAATTTCGAGCCCTGGTCTTTATTGACAAGTGATTTCTTTTTACTGGTTATAATAAGCTTGTCTTCATATATCTAGAGTTAAACTAAAAGTGGCTTTGTTGGCAGGTGATTTCTTTAACTGTTTTTTTTTCTGATTGTTTTACATGGAGTCGGAGACAGAATTAAGTTGTTACCTAAGGGACATGTAGATTGTGGTATGGAGTAAAGGTTCATCATATTATCTGATTGTTTTACAGGGAGTCGGAGACAGAATTAAAGTTGTTACCTAGGGGACATGTAGATTGTGGTATGGAGTAAAGGTTCATCATATTATCTGATTGTTTTACAGGGAGTCGGAGACAGAATTAAAGTTGTTACCTAAGGGACAGGTAGATTGTGGTATGGAGTAAAGGTTCATCATATTATCTGATTGTTTTACAGGGAGTCTGAGACAGAATTAAAGTTGTTACCTAAGGGACATGTAGATTGTGGTATGGAGTAAAGGTTCATCATATTATCTGATTGTTTTACAGGGAGTCGGAGACAGAATTAAAGTTGTTACCTAAGGGACAGGTAGATTGTGGTATGGAGTAAAGGTTCATCATATTATCTGATTGTTTTACAGGGAGTCGGAGACAGAATTAAAGTTGTTACCTAGGGGACATGTAGATTGTGGTATGGGCTTGGAACGTTTAGTATCAGTTATGCAGAGAAAGAGTTCTAACTATGACACAGACTTGTTTATGCCTTTGTTTGACTTCATACAACAGGTTTGTTCAAACTATCATATGTCTATCAAGGAAGACATTTCCTATTTCATCATTAAGTCTACTTCAATGGCCTAGTTGTCACAATAAGTATGTCTGTTCAACTCTCGGTGGTATGGGTCCAATCCCTGGCCTCGTCACATCATAGACCAGGTAAAAATGAGTAACATTTTAGAATTTCATCGGAAGTCCATTCATTACATCATTGAAGTCTCACTTATATTAGATTATTGTACTGTATAAGTGGTTAAGTTAATTATATGAAAGTGTTGGCAATTTAGCGAATTTACCAAGGTTTCCTTTTAGCATAAATTTTGGCCTACAAAGAAAAAGCTCAAAATCACTGAAACGTAATTTGTCAGCATAAATTCTTGTAATTCTGATTTAGTATCTATAGTAGTGAAATTAAGAGATTCCCCATCTTGTTGTTTTCAGGATCAACAAAGACAACATTTCTTAATGTCGTCAAGAAAACAAGTCTAGAAAACACAGGTTATCAGGGTAGCCTTTCACTTGCTTAAGTTAATAACCTGTGTTTTCTAGACTTGTTTAAGAAATGTTTTTACCTCCACAGCAACTTATGGCGGCTCCTATATGTATGTTGTATAACTTGACAATTTTTACCTGACCCTGACCTTTATGCATGAATATATCACAAGGTTCTTGCTTTGAATATATCGTGCAATTTGGTATTTCGAATTATAATACTAATTTTATTACATCTCAAGCATCAGCGTGATACTCCCCGACTATGAAAACGTGCAACATAGGTTATTAATGCAGACAATTTATCGACTGTTCAATTATGCTAATCAAAATGTCAGGTTTTTGTCAAATTCGTCATGCTATATATATATATAACGGCGAAATGCATTGGGTTTACTAATAAATAATAATGTATTAAGTACCCATTTCATCTAATTTTATTTTTAATATACATTATAAGTAGACACCGAAGTGTAAATGTAGCTACACGATCAACGCAGGTTAAGGTTATCATTATTTTACTAAGACCGACGTTTTGGCTTTTACAAAGCCTTCATCAGGGTACATGTGTTATAAAAATTTTGACCGAAGTAAAAAATCTGGTGCTTTTAGTCACATGACCGTGAGCTAAAAATAGCATCCGGTGCTTTTTGAAAAAAATGAGTCAATTGTTAGATGTTCATGTAGTGAAAGATAAAAATTGTTCGTAATGAAAAGTAATTAAGAGTTATTGTCTATAATGGTGTGTTGTAAATAAAAATAAATAGTTTTTTTCTCTGTATATTTACATGTATATATATATATAACAGACTGTTGGATGCATGTATGTTGTATTTATAACAGACTGTTGGATGTAGGAAGTATGAAGGACACGTAGGAGAAGATGATACAGATGGTATAGATATGGCTTACCGAGTACTTGCTGATCATGCTAGAACATTAACTATCGCTCTATCTGATGGTGGTCGCCCGGACAATACTGGACGAGGGTATATATACATTGTTTATAATGCTTTCATTTGAATTTTGACTCTTGAATTTGACAAAAATGTCTATTTTGACTTTAGAAAATTTAAGATGAAGACTCAAATTACTATACTTATAATACACACTTTCTTGCAATATTTTGATGACTCTTGTAAATTGAGAGTCAGGAGTCATTTTGACTCTTCACTTATTGAGCTTAGTGAAAGCTACTTGATCATCTTCTCATTTATATATTGTCTCCACTGGTTACTCATAAACGTAATATAGACAGTTCCTGCAGGAGAATGTTTATCATTTTAAGCTTTTTGGAGAGGACATTGCCTGATGAATCCATTCCAGACACCTTCCTTGCTGGATATCGAGGGTTGCTAACTGCTTATCATTAAAGAAGGATGTACTACAGTCTTGCGAGCAAGCCTCGATATGTGGCATTGTACGGCATCGTACAATTTCATTTCATCTTGAGAATCAAACTTGAGAAATTCAGTAGTATTTGATTTCCTTGGCTATGTTTATTCATGAAATCAACAAAAATTGACATTACGCCAGAGCAGAGATCGCTCCACATGATAGTTTGTCGAAGGCTGCTTGGCGAAGGTTTATAAGTTAATCCATTAGACTATGACGTATGTGATTATGTTTTACGGTTAAAATTGATTGAAAGGGTATTGATTGACAACTGGGGTAATGTCAATTATGCCATGAATGATTTGTATTAGCTGTCTCACTACTTTAATATGCTTTAATTGTATTGTAATGTGCTTACAAAACTTAGAGATGTATGTTTCATTGTAGGTATGTATTACGAAGAATTTTACGCCGTGCAGTGAGATATGCTACTGAGAAGATTGGAGCCAAACCTGGATTCTTTGCTTCCATGGTGGATCAGGTTGTACTGTTACTGGGCGGAGCATTTCCTGAAGTTACCAAAGATCCAGAAGAGGTAATTCTACTTTTTTACCAAATGATCCTGGTTTCAAGCTTCCAGATGATATGGATGGTTTCTTCTATTCAAGGCTTTTTCTGATAATTTTGGGGAAAATATCAGTGTAATTTTCGGTTTTGGGAAACAAAAAAGTTGATATAACTTGTGATTTTTGGGAAAACTGCATGATATTAAAGATATTTCCAATTGGGAAGGGGCCTTTTACAGGTCTCTGTTATATTAGTAGAAAAACCCCTGTACAGTATATCATCATATACTGTAAACCATGAAACCATTTTGCGCTATTTGAGTTCACAGATTGAAGAAGTTCGCCGATTGAAAAAATTTGTTTAGATTAATTTTCAAAGGGACGAAGGATTATCTTGAGGTGGAAACTTTGATAAAGATGCAATTATATACTGAACGAGCAGATTGTTATAATTTGTCACTATGCGACATAGTTTTTGTGGAGTTTGCAGGAGACTTAAAAACCCGAAACTTTAAAGCAGAAAATATGCCGACTATCGGCAAAACGCGAAAGGTAAGACCGCGAAAGTTTCTTGGTTTACAGTAAATTGAGGACCGAGTTCTTGATTGACAAATGGCTTCTGAAACGACGGACATACATTACAAGGGAAATAAGTTTCTAAGTACCTATTTATGGTTGTCTTGGAAAATGTATCCATTAATAATAGGTAAATAATATATTTATTTGATTTCAGGTGAAGTCAATCATCAATGAAGAAGAACAGCAGTTTTTGAAGACACTATCCCGTGGTAAGCGATTATTGGAGCGAACCATTCACAAGTTAGGGGATACGAACGTATTACCAGGTGATGTTGCCTGGAGATTGTATGATACCTATGGTTTCCCAGTGGATCTGACCTCATTGATGGCCGAGGAGAAACATCTCTCTGTAGATATGGTCGCATACGAAGAAGCAAAGAAAAAAGCACAGGTAATTATCAAGTTATTTTATTAACAAGGTTTTCACAAAGAAGCCAAGATTTCTAGAGTACTGTGGTATTAAAGCCTGGGAAAACCTGGTTTCGTGGCACTTGAGTGCATTTCTTGTCATTTGGACCTTGTAAACTTGTCTTTTTTCTGAAACACGTGTAATGATATTGTAAGATTAGGTAGAAGTTTGGTTAAATCCATACCCCTGCTCTTGCTTTGATAAGTGGATCTGTGAGATTACGTTAATTGTTGAGTGCTTGTATTATAGGAATTATCTCAGGGACCTGGAGGTGTAAGGAATGATGAGATCAACCTGAATGTACATGCTATAAGTGACCTACAGAATCGTGGTGTACCTCCCACAGATGATCTACCCAAATATCTCTACAATGCTGATGATAATGGCAACTACAGTAAGTTCTTCTTTCTTCTTCTTCTTGCCGTTATGTATTATTGAGCATCGACATACTTGTAATTGTCTGTAGCTGAATATTGAAAATTTATAAAACCAACACTGTCTGTTACTGGAATAATTTAAATGAAAATTATTTAATTATCCAATTATCCAAATGGCAGCTTGTTGAACATATTGAAGTGTGTTGTTTTGAATTTTTGAAATTTGCTCTTTTCTTATGGAAAAACAAGCTGTTACAGCTTCATGTTGGTCAACATGACAAATTCTGATTTTCATGATAATAGGCCCATCATAAGCGCCTTATGATGCACATTCCAAATATGTATCAGTCTTATAAGATCGTTAGTAGTAGTAACGACCTTTTAAATCTAAGCCCGCTATATCTTACAATAAGTTAACTTGAATTTCAGCATTTGAGGGTTGTTCGGGCAAGGTGATAGCTCTACGTTATAACAAAGAGTTTGTTGATAGTGTAACTACGGGTCAAGAGTGTGGTGTATTGTTGGATAGAACACATTTCTATGCTGAACAGGGTGGACAAATCTTTGATGAAGGTTTCCTCGTGAAAGAAA
The DNA here is from genome assembly GCA_963678985.1 of Spisula subtruncata. Taxonomy (NCBI): domain Eukaryota; kingdom Metazoa; phylum Mollusca; class Bivalvia; order Venerida; family Mactridae; genus Spisula; species Spisula subtruncata. The sequence continues at coordinate 19,301,774 of OY787667.1, forward strand.
ATGAAGAGGTATGCTTACAAATACAGAATTAGACTGTACAATCAGACAATGTTGTGAATTGATGTTCATGAACTTATCTGTGTGAGTTTATATAGTTTATATTATGCGCTATTGTGTTTAGTTTATATTATGCACTTTTGTGATACCGAGATGTCATCAACTTTTGACACTCTAGAGGCCTCAGTTTTGACTCAATCCTTTTGAATCTTGGTCACAATGTTTGTTGCTTTGAAATTTAGGTGAAGTTTGAAACTGGGTCATCTGGGGTCAAAAACTAAGAAAAGCTTTAGTCTCCCTATGATTGCAATACAACACAATACAATAGTTAGACTCATAACAAATATTTCATTGTAGCGTGAGTAAATGCAAGTTTTGTTGATGTTTATATAGGATGTAGAATTTCGTGTGAAGAATGTACAAGTGCGAGGAGGCTATGTCTTACATATAGGGGTTATAGAAGGTACATTAAATGTTGGAGATACTGTCAAACAGTCCATAGATGAGGTATGTACATACTATCAATATTTCAAATCACTATTTTCTGTAGTATCACTATTTCAAATCACTATTTTCTGTAGTATCACTATTTCAAATCATTCTTTTCTGTAGTATCACTATTTCAAATCCTCTTTTCTGTAGAATCACTATTTCAAATCACTATTTTCTGTAGTATCACTATTTCAAATCACTATTTTCTGTAGTATCACTATTTCAAATCATTCTTTTCTGTAGTATCAATATTTCAAGTCACTATTTTCTGTAGTATCACTATTTCAAATCACTATTTTCTGTAGTATCACTATTTCAAATCATTTTCATTTTATTTCCACATTTTCTGTGGAGTGGGGTAAAGTTTCGTTGGATTTATCAATCCCCAGAATTAGTAGACTTCCCAAATATGAACAAGTGGTTTCTGGGTGGGAAAAAATGTGCAGTCAATACTTTGCAACCCTGTTTTTCCCATTATGTTTTAAAATGTCACCCCACAAATCTGCATTTTACAAAAATCATGTCCATGTGCTGAGCTATCTAAGGCAGTTATGGTCCTCTTATCTTTCGAAATCCTTGAATTTACAAGCCCAAAAATTTCCACCGAATTCCGCGAAACATTTTTACTGACAAATAACAGTTTCACATTATTTGTATATATTTAAACCCATGATGATATGTTAGAATTGTAATTGTTTGGTCTTGTATTCTGCAGTCTAGAAGATGTGCTGTTATGAAGAATCACACGGGTACTCATGTACTCAACTTTGCTCTACGTGAAGTATTGAAGGAAGCTGACCAGCGTGGATCACTCGTTGCTCCCGACAGACTCAGATTTGATTTCTCTGCAAAGGTTAGATTTATAGACTGTTTACAGTGTGAACCACTTGATAAAACCGTTGTAAAACTAACATGGCATTGGTTAACACATGTTTGTGTTGCCTTGATACAAAAAATTCAACAAATATTCGTGGTTATAATCTGCATTAATAAATATATGTCTGCTATACAAACTTTACTGAGCTGCTGAAATCTGATTGACTTATACAGTTCCCACCAAAATATGTATACACTTTTTGACAGATACAGAATTATAATGTGTTAAATTATTCAATATTTAATTATAAGATGGTCGCAATTGTAGTAATTTCTGAAAGTACAGTTACAGTCTCCTACTGTATGATTATATTGGACTTTCAGGGTGCTATGTCTCTAACTGTATGATTGTATTGGACTTTCAGGGTGCTATGTCTGTAACTGTATGATTGTATTGGACTTTCAGGGTGCTATGTCTGTAACTGTATGATTGTATTGGACTTTCAGGGTGCTATATCTGTAACTGTATGATTATATTGGACTTTCAGGGTGCTATGTCTGTAACTGTATGATTGTATTGGACTTTCAGGGTGCTATGTCTGTAACTGTATGATTATATTGGACTTTCAGGGTGCTATGTCTCTAACTGTATGATTATATTGGACTTTCAGGGTGCTATGTCTCTAACTGTATGATTGTATTGGACTTTCAGGGTGCTATGTCTGTAACTGTATGATTATATTGGACTTTCAGGGTGCTATGTCTGTAACTGTATGATTGTATTGGACTTTCAGGGTGCTATGTCTCTAACTGTATGATTATATTGGACTTTCAGGGTGCTATGTCTGTAACTGTATATGACTTTCAGGGTGCTATGTCTGTAACTGTATGATTATATTGGACTTTCAGGGTGCTATGTCTGTAACTGTATGATTGTATTGGACTTTCAGGGTGCTATGTCTGTAACTGTATGATATGACTTTCAGGGTGCTATGTCTGTAACTGTATGATATGACTTTCAGGGTGCTATGTCTGTAACTGTATGATATGACTTTCAGGGTGCTATGTCTGTAACTGTATGATATGACTTTCAGGGTGCTATGTCTGTAACTGTATGATATGACTTTCAGGGTGCTATGTCTGTAACTGTATGATATGACTTTCAGGGTGCTATGTCTGTAACTGTATGATATGACTTTCAGGGTGCTATGTCTGTAACTGTATGATATGACTTTCAGGGTGCTATGTCTGTAACTGTATGATTGGACTTTCAGGGTGCTATGTCTGTAACTGTATGATATGACTTTCAGGGTGCTATGTCTGTAACTGTATGATTGTATTGGACTTTCAGGGTGCTATGTCTGTAACTGTATGATATGACTTTCAGGGTGCTATGTCTGTAACTGTATGATTGTATTGGACTTTCAGGGTGCTATGTCTGTAACTGTATGATATGACTTTCAGGGTGCTATGTCTGTAACTGTATGATATGACTTTCAGGGTGCTATGTCTGTAACTGTATGATATGACTTTCAGGGTGCTATGTCTGTAACTGTATGATTGGACTTTCAGGGTGCTATGTCTGTAACTGTATGATTGGACTTTCAGGGTGCTATGTCTGTAACTGTATGATTGGACTTTCAGGGTGCTATGTCTGTCAAGGAAGTGAAGAAAGCAGAAGACATTGTCAATGAAGTTATCAGTAAAAACCAACCGGTGTATGCTAAAGTATCGTCTCTAGCAGATGCAAAGGCTATACAGGGACTTAGGGCAATATTTGATGAGGTACGTGCTTCGACGACTAATTGTCTTTATTTGAGGTTTAGTGCAGAGATATTTATCTAATCCTGACCATTTGTATAAAAATATAACAAGATTCTTTCATTGGATCTTACGATTTACATTCATGAGTAGACCGTACGGTGCAGGTTCTTAAAATATGTATTCTTGCTTAATATTTCCCACCATCAGGACCTTGGATTTAGGTTACTAAAAATAGAACAAAGTAATTATTCGAAATAACTGTTTTGAATGATGAGACGTGCTGTGTTAGGTACTTTTTTCGAAAACTACACGTGGAATTGAACGAGGGTCCAAGGTCACTGGAATTAATATTTGAAAAGGAAAACAGTTCTGATTGATAGTTTATATATTATAGGTATAAGATACCATTTGTGGAACTTGCTGTGTATGTAGCTTTTGTGAAAAAATCTGCTTTGGATTTAACATGGGGCTGGTCCATGGATTTGGATTTAACATGGGGCTGGTCCATGGATTTGGATTTAACATGGGGCTGGTCCATGGATTTGGATTTAACATGGGGCTGGTCCATGGATTTGGATTTAACATGGGGCTGGTCCATGGATTTGGATTTAACATGGGGCTGGTCCATGGATTTGGATTTAACATGGGGCTGGTCCATGGATTTGGATTTAACATGGGGCTGGTCCATGGATTTGGATTTAACATGGGGCTGGTCGGGTCAGGTCCACTGTTACAAAATAGCATGAATCCATTTCTGCCAATTAATGCTGGGCTGACAGGAGAAATCTGTTTTTTCTGAAATGTCCATGTCTTTTAATTAAAAATATGAACCCACAAAATTGGTGATTAACTGAAATCTACAAAATTATCTAATATTTGTGTATACAGACATATCCCGATCCTGTGCGTGTTGTATCTGTCGGTATACCAGTAGAAGATCTGATAGCTGATCCAATGGGACCTGGTGGATCTATAACATCACTTGAGTTCTGTGGAGGAACGTAAGTGTTCATCTAATGACATTCACTTCACTGTCTGCTCGATAACATCTCTATTAGGATTAATAATACCCCGCTAAGACGAATGGGATATGGTAATGAACGGCGTCATTCCATCAGTCAGTCAGTTTGTCTGTCTGCCCGTCCAAGCTTCTATGTTCAACTCATTCATTTCTTAAGGGATTTTGTTGAAACTTTCACAGGATAACAACTATGTTGACCTACAGCAAATATCATCAGGAATTTGTGATTCAACCATTTTTGTTTTGAGTTATGGCCCTTTGTTGATTATCTTTTCTTCGTCCAGGGGAAGGGGTGGCTGTCTTTGAATGCTTCTTGTTGTTAGTGTTTTTAAGTGTCAAACATTAAGACTTTATTTGAAATAAGAGCTGGTGTTTGTTGCCTAAGGAAAGCGCTACTTAGTGCTTCCCACAGGAGGTAATCCATACTACTGTATAGCGGGTATATTTCACGGTGTCCAATTTTCGCGTTAATTGGATCCTTTTGAATTCACGATGTCTTGATTTCGCGCTTACGGCCTTGACCGCGAAATTAAAACCTTGTTGGTAAACATGGAAAGGGAGGTAAACGTTAGAATATGAGTATAATCGTCACTACTGATCTCGGGGCTGTGTGTTCGAATTCCGGCCTGGCCACCTAAAATCACTGATAGTCTTTCGGATGAGACTTTAAACCGAAGTCCCATGTATTGGTGCTATACATATGGCATGCAAAGAACCAGGAATGCTTCTGGAATTAGAGCATCTTCTGAATCATGCATTATCCCCCTACAACTAAAAGTACTAAGTCTTCTGGAGGCCTCGCCTATAAGAATTATCCGGTGGCGAGGATAAAGAAACGCAATAAACCAAACATACTGATCATTAACTGCTAACATAAGAAAAACATGTAGATCTATTTACAAACAAACAATTATTTCGGCAAACATTTACACGTTCCGCAAACAAAACTGTTATTAATTTTGAACAAGTGTGATGAAACGGCTTACAATTCAAACCTTCAGACGATATTGATATGCATGTATAGAAATTTAAACACGTTCTTTACAAGCATCCAATTTCTAATTATATTTCATACATGTCGTAGTTCATTTATTATTACCGTATTTTACTCAAGCGACACAATGTGTCTTGTTGTAGGTCTTGCAAAGTAATGTTGGATTATTTCTTAAAGCTCCTTGGTGCCTTGTCTCCCTTTGTAAAATTTGTATATTTTTGGTGATTATTTCGCGGGGTTAAGATTTCGCGCATTCAATGTAAACCGCGAATATAGCGAAAATTAAACCCCCGCGAAATATACCCGCTATACAGTATCTCTATTTAATTGAACGGGAGGTAACTGAATGAAGGCGCTCAGTAGTGCTTGCTTATGTAACGGACACTTGGTATGTCAATGAAATAAAAAGAATGAATGATTGTGACATTCTATTATTGCTTTCTCAAGTAAGCACCTCTAATATCCACACTGGGTATTCCACCAGACTATATCTATCTATCTATCTATCTATCTATCTATCTATCTATCTATCTATCTATCTACCTACCTGTGCTGCCGAACACCTTGTCAGAGTATTATTTAAGAAAGAAAAAAGTAAACAATTTTTAAAAGAAAAGAACAAAGAACATAGAACAAAGTTAACAAAAACAACTGATGTATATGTAAAAAAGAAGGGTGGCATTGGGCCCTGCCTGCTTGACTTAAGTGATGTTAAATTGATTGTGAATTAAGTGAGTATATGTTACAAATGTTTAAGTAAACAATGATGGTATATTTTGCAGACATTTACTACGAGGTGGACATATTGGTAAGATGGTGATTGTCTCAGAGGAAGCTATATCTAAGGGTGTGCGTAGAATTATTGCTGTAACTGGCTCGGAAGCATTGAAGGTTGGTTCATCAAAACTGTTTCATATTACAGGAATAAATCTGGTCTTAACATTTATACATAAATATGTTTATTCAAGATGGCCACCGTTTTTCTGCGAAAATGATTCTGTGCACTTATACGGACCCGTATTATATAGTTTTCACAAATATGTTTTAAAATGTACTTATAAGTTGAAAAACAGAACAAAGTGATGTTTAAAACTGAAAGAAATTTTGAAATATATATATTAGTGTTGAATATTTCAGGCTGTTCATCGTGTTGATGTATTAGATAAAGAAGTCAATGAACTGACGAAAAAGTTAGATAACAACACTAAAACACAGGAATATTCAGAAAAACAGCTAACACGTATGATTGTGGAATTAAATGATGTAAGTCAACATTTGTGTCCATTTAATGATACAGTAGTTTGAGCAGAAGGATGTTACTTTTGCATTTATGGAAAAACTGACAATGGTAACATTTTGATAAAATGTATTGAAAACAAATTTTCATTTCCAAATTTTTTTGTCAAAGGATATTTTGGTGACTAAAATCATCTGTAAAAAACATGTTGATCAAATGATGGATTGCATTTCGTATAGTTCATTTGTACTGTAAAATCATTTAATTTCAATGGGACAAAATTTTGTGGTTTTGGTAAAAAGCACATTTCGATGGGACGTTAGTTCGTTGATTTTGCATTTTAGGTAATAAATATAAGGGTCAAAATTTCTGTTCGATGGGATTAAATTTCTTGGTAGATGGATGATGAATTAGAAAACCACGAAAATTAATCATTTTGCAGTATGAGGTAACTTTCACTGGTGAAATTGTTATAACGATTGTCATTGTCAGTATGTGGTTGGAAGGAGCGGTATTTAAGCTTTTTTGAAAAAGCACCTCTTATTACAAAAGACACTATGGTGGTTATTTGGAAATGGGGATATATTGTTCCACCAGATTAAACTGAGACTTCTTGCATAATTTGTTAAAGTCTGAAAAATTCCTAAGTTAAAATACAAATATTTACAATTATATTTGGCCATATACGGAACTAACAGTATATAATAAATAAAGATAAGAATAGAATACAGCCGAATACAGCTGGATGCGCTTACAGATTTTGAGGAGTGTCAGTTTAATTTGGTGAAGCTATAGTAAGGATTGATTGTATTTATCTTATTCTATACAGGAATTATCGCAATCAATGATATCATATTGGGAGAAAGATCGTCTACGTACAGCACTGAAGGGTTTGAAGAAAAAGATGGATGATCTAGATAAAGCGAGAAAAACAGCAATAGTTGCTGAGGTTACAGCCAAAGCTCAAGGCATGATAGCTGAGAAACCTAATGAGAAGTTTGTGGTACATGAATTCAAGGCAGGATCCAATGCTAAAGTATGTGAACAACAATTTTAACCTTTATCAGTATAAAAAAATCCTACTGTTCACAGAAATTGATGTTTTGAAATTATAAAGCCTGTTAAGGAACAATTTTATCCTGTTGATCTCTAGTTGATTAAGTTTTTTACCATTTTCTGTGTTTGTTTACCTGCATAATATTGTATTGTTAGTGAATATATCTTTGTAAATTTGAGCAATAACACTTTGATATAACAGTTTGTATACTATGTATTCCACAGGCTCTAGATGCTGCCATGAAACAGTACAAGGCCTCCAGTCCCGAGACCTCTGCCATGTTCTTCACAGTGGATAGTGATAATAACAAGATTATATGTATGAGTTGTGTACCAAAGGTAGGTAAATCTTGTATGCTTGGTAAATCTCTGATACTATGTTAACCCAACTATAGCATGGATGATTATGCTTTCCTGATAATTCTGCTATTTCTGTTCTTCCCACATTCTTTCCTAGCTACCCTATTTGCCAAGTCTTGTGTACACAGTGGTCAAAGGGCTAATCTCTCAAAAGTGAAAGATAATTTCCTAGGCTGGACGAGATTTCTTGGTTAATTATGTAATAAATAAGTAATCTTATTTAGTCGAAATCAAAAAAACTTTTAAGTTTTCCATAGAAGATGATTTGTGAAAACAGGCCTTGGAAGTTAACTCGGTATGCAATTAAAATAGTGGAATGAATTTTACAATTCATTGGTGTTGTTATAAGTGCATCTAAAAAAGAAAGCAGATATATCATTGGTGCTCATTCTTCAATTTATGTTTTGAATTTTGTTTGTGATAAAAATGTTGAGTAAATTTTTGATGAAAAAATTACTTGAACTTATTTGTTTGCATGATTAATTAATGTTTTCTTGTCTTTGTAGTCTGTGGCATCCAAAGAATTCGGAGCTGATAAGTGGGTGCAACAAGTGTCGCCTCTGATCAATGGCAAGGGAGGTGGCAAGGACCTGTCTGCACAAGCTACTGGAACCAATACACAGGCAATCAGCAAGGCGTTAGAAGTTGCAACTGAGTTCGCTAAATTGAAACTGTCGTGAAATTTGTGAAGCTATTTCTGACTATTTATTATTACAATATGGAAGGATCTTTAAAATCATGAAACTACTCTCTGCCTGTGCTTGGGCAATATTGATGTTATTGTATGGCTAATTTATTTCTCTCTGGTGCCTATAGTTGAGTCTAATATTTGCCAATCAATGTTTTGTCTCTCAGTATACAGTAAATCAGCAATGTTAATGGTTTCACCATATACTACTGCAATAGTGAATAAAATATATGTTAATTATGATTCTCATTTATTGTGAGGGGGGGGGGGCGATATATTGTTTATTGAGCTGGATATCTGACTGACTGGATGGACGGATGTCACTAAATTTTTCTGCTTTTGTTGTCCTTAACTTCTGGTTGGATTTCAATGAAATTTCACATGAATAGCTTGTACCACGCCTAGTTGTGCATATGGTTTAAAGAGACCATTTCGCTACGTCAATGGCGTAATAGAACTACAACAACAACAATTGTCAGGAATTTTATGTCAAGTGATTATTGCCAGTAATGTGACTATGTCCCTCAAAATGCATCTACTTTTTTACTCTTGTTTGCGTACTTGACATCAGAGACGATTAATGACATTGTTATTCTTATAGCATTGACTGCAGTTATGTACTCCACATGTGGAGAAGTTGTCTGTTGTTTGTGGAAGAGCAAGTTACTAATGGTTGATAATTTATAATTACTGCTAGGCAAACTGGTTTGCTGAACTGACAGTGGTATATGACTAAACAACGACATATAACCCAATGAAAATTTCATGATACTGTTAAATCATTAATTTTAGTGTGGGATTAAATTTCATGGATTTCGTGATTCACCTTCAACCACGAAATCAAATCCCCTCGAATAATAATTTTGAACCATGAGTTTAAATGACCAGAAATGCAAGATCCATGAATAAACATCCTTTTTAACAAAACTACAAAATTTTAGGGCTGTAACGGTACGCTCACCTCACGATATGATACGTACCGTCAACGGTTCGGTATATTTCGGTATGATACAATATTCTCTAACAGCAGCTTAAAAAATACAATTTTTAAGTGCCAATGAATTTGTTGATTCTATAACAGCAATTATAATGTTGCTATCAACTATTTTAAATGAATTTCGACAATATGAGGCATATATTAATACAATATGAAGGAGTGAAGCATGGTAATTTTACATAATCAGAGGACTATCAGACATTTTTTATCTCTGAATATGATTTTTCTCATGAAAAAGCTTTTACCGAACCGTACCGAAATTCACAACTCTTGTACCGTGAACCGTGTGGAACTGAAGTCCGCGGTCTTTCGTGAACCGCGGTATACCGTTACAGCCCTACAAAATTTCATCCCATCAAATTAATGATTTTGCAGTGCATATTTTTGGTTAAGACATGTACCCCAAGTTATAAGGATTATAGATATAGTGATTTAAAGATCAATAATCGGAGTATTGGTGCATTTGAATCATTTTATTCTTGGAAGTTGGATTGTTGTTGGTAGAGTGTAGTATTGCACAGAATTGTTCACTCTAGTAAAATATGCTTACAATACTTTGTGAAACTGCTGTATTTGAAAAAATTCCAAGATGTTATTTTCATTGATAGAAGAATTCGATAACACTATTGGTGTGTGTTGGTGATTACAATATACATATATCGCTGGCTTACAATGAGATGGTCTAAACTACTGCTCATACATATTTGAAATCTGCGTCATAAGACGCTTCTTATGAGCTTATTTTTATCAAAATCGGAACTTGTCATGTTGACCAAACCGAAGTTGTTATGTTGACCAAACTGAAGTTGTAAAAGCTTGTTTTTCCATAAGTAAAGAGTAAATTTTAGATGGTATTTTTTTGTTTTCTCAAAATATTTATTTTGTACTTATGACCTTCTCATTCTATGCCAGCAATATAAAATGCTAAAAGTGCTTTAAACAGTGTGTACTGAATGGCAAAACATTTCTTCTTCTCTTTTCAACTATAAAATCACTTATTTTTGTGGGATCGTAAATGTGTTGATCCGAGGGTTCAAGACACCAAAAATATACCCCCTTGAAAAATAACTTTATTTAGAATATTTCATTGAAGTATGGGGTGTTCTTGTGAAAAGTAAATACAGTTTGGGTTATAATTTCAAAGGTAAGTATGAATTGTTGCATTTCGTTTGCCATTCAGTATGTAACTATATTTATAATAACCATATTTATGCACAATTAATGTGTTCACAATTCAAATAAATACACAAAACCCAAAAGTCTGTGTTGGTTTGTATATATTTTTAATACTTTTTTCTCAGAAAAATTATATAACACATATTTTTATCACATTTTACCTATTAAAGAGCAAATAGATTGAGATAACATAACAATGGATCATTTATAACAGTGCAGCAAATAGGTAGTAACACATAAAATATTTAAATAGAAGAACATAATATGAAAATAAAGATTGCATTGAAAATTAATATGGATCAAGTAATAACATACAGAACAATGCACAGTAGAAACAATATCTCTTAGAGTGACCCTCCTCCGAGCAATAATAACTTGAGAGGGATCAGGCCCAACAATATCTCTTAGAGTGACCCTCCTAGCAATAATAACTTGAGAGGGATGAGGCCCGCTGATATCAAACATTGGAGATCGTACTCCATGCTCCAACTCATACTCCGTACTCCAATTGGAGCATTTCTTAGTTACAAAAACTGCTGTAACTTCTTTATTACTTAATGAAAACATGAAATGGGGGTTCATTTTCTTAGTTAGACCATTTGCTACAAGATGGTGTTGGTTTTGATGCAAAATTCTAAGAAAGGCTGTTTTTCAAGTTTTAGCACGGAACAAAGAGTTGGAGTATGAAATTGAAAAATGTTTATGATCACCGGGCCAGCAGCTCCCTTGAGCAACAAACTCTCACAATAAACCCTCCCTGGAGAAACAACCAAGTCTTTATTCAACCACAGTGTAATTGAGGCACAGACTGATTTTCTTGTTTATGACTAACTTTCTTTTCATGTAGTTGAAAGAATGCTATCTCGACACAGGTTACAGTATCATTGAAAAAGAAATTAAAAAATGAAATGGAAAAAAAAAATGGGAAATTAATTTTTATGCCCCCGTATCGATAGATCAGGAGGCATATAGTAATGCACCCGTCCGTCCGTCCGTTCGTCCGTCCGCCCTGGTTAACCCAAATTGACCGTTTCTTCTAGCATTAATATGGCTTGCTACAAAGCTTTCAAACTTGCATGGATGTTGTATATGAACACTCTCCACGCGCCTGTATCACCTGACTCCATTTTGACCTTCACCTTGACCTAATTTTGGACTTATACTTATTGAAAGGCCAAATTCTTGGTTAACCCAAATTGACCGTTTCTTCTTGCATTAATATGGCTTGCTACAAATCTTTTATACTTGCATGGATGTTGTATATGACCACTCTTTACACACCTGTATATTCTGACTCCATTTTGACCTTCACCTTGACCTAATTTTGGACTTAGACTTATTTCCCCTTTAGTATTTTCACAATAAAATTTTGTCTGGAGCGTATCTTCAAAACTATTTAACATATTGACTTGAAATATGAAAGATAAATAGATGGCAACTTGGAGAAGTGCATTGACAAAGAACCATAACTCTGTCTGTCTTAAATTTTGAATTATCTCCCCTTTCATGTTTTTTTATAGTCAAATTTTGCTCTGAGTTTATCTTCAAAACTATTTAAGATATTGACTTGAAACTTGGTATATGAATTGGTGGCAACTTGGAGAAGTGCAGTGACAAAGAACCATAACACCTGTATCACCAGATCACACATGAAGTCAATCAAGGCACTGCTTTCAAATGTGGCATATTCGTTTACCATCATAGGTCCCTTATAGTTCAAAGCCATGTAACACTATCAAACATTTTAACTGAATAATGGCCCCTGATTGACTTAGCTTTTTATGGACATGGCTTCCACGGGGGCATAAGCGTTTATTGAACGCAGTCTTGTTTTTTATATTTCCATTTCAATAATACCGTTACCAGTGATCCTCGGCAACAATGATAGAAGCTGTTTCAGGAGTTGACTTCAAAACAATAGTTTATGTAGACTAATGAGGTTATCTAATGAATTTCAAAACTTTTGGCATCCATTACAGAATTGATGTGAGAAGTGCCTGAAGTGCAGATAGTGACTCTGTTTTGAAACAAACCATAAAAAGAATGAATTATATTTGGCAACAGCTAATAGAAGACAATTTGTTTAAGTATGTGTTCGAACGAGGGGAGAGAATGCATAAAATGGAGACAATCTGATTGAGTAAAACTGATAGTTCATGCATATTTTGATTGTCATACAAAAACTCATTCTCGTTCATCAAACCTTGATGCATCAATGTAACACAACATAGGTATACTGTGCTTCACTAGTTGTACATGTACCTTGATCAGAATGACAAAATGTCAGTACACAACATCATTGTGAGATCTAGCTTTGACCTCATAAGTGAAGTCATGTTATAATACTTCTTGTTCAATACAATACAAAGTCTCAAGGCAATACTTTCAGTAATTGCAAGGAAACATTAACAATGCATGATTCATAAACATTAATAATTCAATATGAAAGTGACATAACGCTTGAATTATGTATGGATGAGTAAAGGTCAGGACCAGGTTAGCTTACAAGATCAAACAACCATCAGATCATGTCACCTCAGACCTAGTTTTATTCTACAAAGTTGTCTGTAGGCTTGTTGCTGTACCGGTGTCATATCTCCCACCCGATCCCTCAGACATCCGGACCTGTTGAAATTCATACCATACCACTGCCGAGTTAATAATGTTTTCCAACATTCTTTCACAGGACGCTAATTCATGGAACCATTTTCCTGTGACCACTTTAAGCCTGGACAGTATGGACAGTTTCAAAGCTGCTGTCCGACCTTGGATTAGGGATTAATTATTAATGTGCCATTTATACTGTGAGTGTAAATACACGTTGGACGTTTTGTTATTGTTAAACTAGTTTTAAGTTAAAAGTTCAAGTTAAATGTTCCTGGTGCCAGTACCGCGCATTTGCTGCATCAATTCCTTCACCAATATGTCAATTAGGATTTTAAGTGAAGCATTACATTGAAGTCGAAATGACTAGATAAGAGGGCCTGAAAGGCCCTAGGGCGCTCACCTGTTGCACATTGGTCTAGGTATCAGTACAACCTACATTCTGACCATATTTCATGAAGATTGGATCAAAACAGTGACCCCTGGAGTGAACACAATGTTTTTCTAAGATTTGACCTAGTGACCTAGTGTTTGACCCCACATGACCCAGTTTCCAACTTGGCCTAGATTTCATAAAGAACAACATTCTGACCAAGTTTCATGATGATTGGATCAAAACCACAACCTCTGGAGTGAACACAAGGTTTTTCTAAGATTTGGTCTATTGACCTAGTTTTTGACCCCACATGACCCAGTTTCAAACTTGGTCTAGATTCCATAGAGAACAACATTCTGACACAGTTTCATGAAGATTGGATCAAAATTGTGACATCTAGTGTGAACACTAGGTTTTTCTAAGATTTGACCTAGTTACCTAGTTTTTGACCCCACATGACCCAGTTTCAAACTTGGCCTAGATTTCATAGAGAACAACATTCTGGTCAAGTGAAATGATGATTGGATCAAAACCACGACCTCTGGAGTGAACACAAGGTTTTTCTAAAATTTGACCTAGTGACCTAGTTTTTGACACGGCATGACCCAGTTTCAAACTTGGCCTAGATTTCATGCAGAACAACATTCTGGCTAAGTTTCATGAGGATTGGATGAAAATGGTGACCTCTAGAGTGTACACAAGGTTTTTATAAGATTTGACCTAGTGACCTAGTTTTTGACCCTACATGACCCAGTTCCAAACTTGTCCTAGATTTCATGGAGAGCAACATTCTGAACAAGTTTCATGAAGATTTGAACAAATTGGTGACATCTAGAGTGTACACAAGATTTGTCTAAGATTTGACCTAGTGACCTAGATTTTGACCCCCACATGACCCAGTTTCGAACTTGGCCTAGATTTCATAGAGATCAACATTCTGATCAAGTTTCATGAAGATTTGATCAAAACTGTTGCCTTTAGAGTGTACACAAGCCATTTGTTGACGGACGACGACGACGGACGGACGGACGACGAACGAAGAGTGATCACAAAAGCTCACCTTGTCACTATGTGACAGGTGAGCTAAAAAAGTCAACCATTTAGAAGCACCGAATTACCCCACATTAAAATGAATGCCATATGAATTGGTTATGGTTTTGTGCTGAGTAACCCATGCAATGAGTAACTCAGAAACGTTTATTGCGGTTCGAAATATTAATATGCAATAAACAAATACACCAGGGTATCCTTACAAATGGAATTGCATGTAGGCATAATATATTTTAACAGAATACACAAAAATGTAATTCATTTATAATTTATGCTGATTGATATGTGTCGAATTTTACTCTAGCAGTTGATAGAAAAATACGTGGCACAATATTGTTTTTGAAAGCAAACATATCGCATCCAAGGCGACTAATTGCTTTAAACAAACTGGTCTCGATTACCAGTACATATTGATTATTTGATGAAAATTATATGAGCTCACGGATACATAGGAGTCTATGATGTAATAGTGCTCACAAGTACGTTTGTAATAAAACCTTGAATCAATGTTCCTTTCTCATTGTATCCATATACTTGTTCAATTAATTTACCGAGTAACATGTTATAATGTTCCTGTTATAATGGAGCATTGTGGTTAATGGACCGGTGATTGATAAAATGGAATTTATTGATGTCCCGCTTGGAAAAAACATCATTTCCAACTTTCATATTGATCTCTATACTTCATCTATACAACAAAGTTTGTTTCCATATCGCTGGCTTAGAATGAGAATGTCGTAACTACTACTTACGACCTTATAAGACTGATACATATTTGAATCTGCACCATAATTCACTTATTATGAGCATATTTTCGTGAAAATCATAACTTGTCATGTTGACCAAAATGAAGTTGTAAAAGCTTGTTTTTCCATAGGAAAAGAGTAAGTTTCACAGTTTTTTTCTTGTTTTCTCAAAATTACGATTGTTATAGTTACGACCTTCTCATTCTAAGCCAGCGATATACAGTATAGCATTTACAGACATTGCTTTCAGCAGAACACTGCACGTGGTGCTACACTGTTAGAAATTGTTGATTTTCAAAACGGTCAAACATTTGCTGAAACTTAACAAAAACATACTCTATAAATATCCTTCAAAGGCCAGGTTACTGAATTACTCGTTAGTTGTTAATCAATGAAGTTATATTTTAAAGTACATGCTTGAAGAACTATACAGTATATCCCGACTCTATGAACCCTGGACTTGCATACACCCAGATAGACATGTAGACACGTTGTTCGTGACAGGCTTTTAAAATTGAATGTATGCTTTGCACTTGTAAGTTTTATAAAAAGAATGATTTATGACATAATGTAGAGGAGGTTAAAAACTTCGTGACGAGTATAAAACATAAATAGAACACCAAATCATAAGTTAAAATACCCTGTTGCCGTACAATAAATTATGCTGTGACGACGGCAATAAAAAAAGGCATAGAAATCCATGCATATGTAAATTACCCAATTCGGAATTGTAAATCACGTTGTACAAAGGCAATTATGTACAAGTAGAGCTATAATGTTACAAATATGATTGTTCAAGCTTTTACAAGTACATGTAAGTACACAGGTAAATCTACCCGATTAGCTTCGATTGTTGCAAGTTTTAACTATAAAAAAATAAATATGATTATTGTAAATAGATGTACACACAGGTAACACTATCGTTGAAAAAGAAATAAAAAAATGAAATTGAAAAAAATATATATATAATACCTAAATTTCGAGATTTTTTTTTCAATTATAATTTTTTTATATTATTTTTTCAACGATACAGTTACATGTGAATGTAGACAGATCTATACCAAACGTGTGTTGGACGGATATACATGAAGGTCCTACGTTTTGAGCAATACAACAAATAAGGCATCAGATCTACAACAACTGTATAAATATGGACGGAATGTTGTATGTAGAATATGAATCGTATCTAATGCCCTGAACGTATTGATTTTATATAATGCCCTAAATGAATTAAGGTGTGGCTAGGGATATGGAATTGCATTATCAGTTGTAAATTGAGATTCATTTTGATTATCTCGCATATTTGCATTATAAATGTGCATGTTTATGTGTAAAAACTTGGCACAATTCTCTTACAACAATACGTCTTTGTCCTCAAAATTCTCCTTTGTGGCGTCATAGTTTGTGACGTCAGAATTATCATACGGAGGAGGGGCACTATGTTCTTCACTTTCGCGTTGCTTTTGGGCTAAAAATAGTTTTCTTTGCTCTTCAAAGAGTTTTTCTTGTTGTTTCTGTAGTTTGGCTTGCTTTAAAAGAAGTTTCTGTTGCTGATACGCGGCGTCGTCCATGCCAACTGACTTAACAAACAGCACGTTTTCCTCAGGATCTAAATCCAATTGGCCGCCATTTTTCACAGACGAAGTTGTGCTTCCATGACTCGCGGCAAAAGACTGAGTCATTGATTGTTTTCTACTCGTGATAGACATGCTTAATTTGTCCGACCCTGCGACACTGTCACCATCAGACAATAGATTATCTACATTGTTCTCAGATTTAGATCTACTCCGGGGAGTCAGGTTTGACACATCAAGATGATGTTTCTTGTGTTTAGCTTTACGCTTTCTTCTTTCCCGTTCGTCATTTTCCTGCGTTTCTGTGTCTGAATAGATGGAGAATACTTGACCATTCATATTGTCTGGTGGTTGCAGTCCAAGTTCTTTCACCATGTTCGGCTGAGATTTAGAACGTCTGTGTGTTTTCCTGTGAGCCATTGCAGAAATTTCTATGGTGGTTAAGACATGCCCACCTTTATTTTGAACTTCAGACAAACCCGTGTCTGTGTGGTTACTGCTTTGTGGTGATGGCGTCTGTCGGTTGTCAGATGGTGCAACAGATACCACAGAACGTTGTCTGCGCGTGCGCAGGAAGTTAATCATGTGATTTAATTTAATTCCAATATCATTGTTTAGCTCTGCGTCAATTAAATGAGAACGTTTTGCGAGGAAGACACTTAAAACAATTGAACAACAATGTAGAAGAATTAAAACGATTGCCATAATCCGGTTTGACGTCATATTGTGGTCATAGTAACACATTTGATCCTCTATACATATTCCGTTCACTACAGTGAATACCACTCCCATCACGTTAAATAGCACGAAAAGAGACGAGGATACTGAGTAGGCTCGAACCTGAAAACAGACGAACATTAATTAATTAATTGAACAATTTACACAAGCACGCACCAAAACATCTAGCTGGCGGCCATCTTGTATAATTTCAAAATGCCAGAGGGTGACATAAAACAGTTTCTTAAAGAAAATATATCTTGAAAATTTGATACCAAAACATTTATGGTGTGCTTCAAAGCTCGAAAGGCAAACCCCTCTGGTAGCTGGTCTACTGATGAAGTTGCATGTTTTGGGACTTTGAGTTTATGACAGTATAAACTGTTTAAGGTTTACTATCGATTCTTATAAGATAACTGTCCAGAAATGATTGCAAGAAATGTATTTGCGTTTGAAATAATAGAATTGTTGACGAACGGTGACCAAAACGGCAACATACTGAATGGCGGTTTGACTTATAATACAAATATTAATTGTTGAACATACAACGAGCAGTGAAAGCACACATGGATTAACTGACTGAACAAACACACATAATTAGAAGGTTATAATGGAGAACTGACTGACGTATGTAAAACACGTCAGCAAGGCCCCGATCTCCCGAAGCATCTCAGGTAGAAATCTCATCTCAAACAGAGATTTTGCTCAAATCAGAGTTGGAATCTTAGATAACTGTGAAGTGCAAACTCTTTGAACTCTACTGTAAATTAATAAACTAAGAATAGTGCTTCCTGTCTTGTGATGCAAAATTGAAACTTTGAGTCAAGTCTCCCAAGTCTAAATGACACATGGTAAAGTTTGATATGAGCCTTTTCTCAGATTGAGATGTTTAGGGAGATAGGGGCCTGTTCTCAGTGCGCAGCCCCAAATACTTGTTACAATTCTAAAAAGGTCGAGACATACTAAGTCTTCCTAATAAATTCAAGTTAATTCGAATTTGAATTCACTTTAGGAATAATGATATAATATACATGATATAATAAAACATTAATGTAATGATCAATCTGCTGATTTAAGTCTTCAATATGGCACGTACTGTATAACAAGTCTGCGGAGCTTATTTAGGTGTATGTCTAATAAAAATAGATAACGCTCATTTTGCATAATGGAACAAATTGTACATGCAAATTAGAAATAATAACGGAACAGAATAGAATATAAGATAACACTTGTCATGATCGGACATATATAAAATGTACAGGGATAGCCATATGCACTGTGTCCTCCGTTAGCTATAATGGTCCCATGGATATCATGTTTTTATTACTCATGTATCCTATAGATATAGATTATTAGTTGGCACATTGATTAGGTGGTCTCCCTTATAGGTGTTTATGAATTTCTACCTTAACATAATATCATATAACTACTGAAACTCGGACCAACATATTGACTTAATAAGATAAAATATTTGTGTTTACTCGTTGACTCGCATGTTTTGAAACTAAATAAATAAACAGTATTCAGGAAATAACGTATGAGTCATTTTTTCTGTTAACCAGGACACAAAAAATAAAATCTTTAATGATCGATTTTTAAGTTTGAACATTGATAAAGCTAAAATGCTACTACGTCCTAACATATTATCTATGGCAATTGAAAATCACACAAAAATGCAAATGTATGCCTTCGGCCGTGTATCGATTTCTTGTTCATGTCAAAGAAATGGAATAAATTGATTTTCAAAAATAAATTTCGACAACTTAATTTGTATATATAATGTTGGGTGCAACCAAGCGATTTAATTGAAATAGTCTGCAGGCATAGTAATTTATTTAATGATACATAAACATGATATAACTTGATCAAAAAACGAATAAGCTGTTGAAAATCGTGATTAAAATTTGACCATGATCAGGTATTGACATTGACTTCGATATATTATGGTTACATGATAAGCTTTCAATTATATTGAATTTCATGGACAGCTATTCATTCCAAAATCCTTTCTTAGTATGTAAATTAATCCGGCTAACAACTATGTATGACGGTTTATAAGGTCAAAAACTGGTTTTTAATACGGACTACTAGTTATAATTATATAAAATTATGTCATGAGAAAAACTACTTTGCAAATCCCGAGTTTACGAGACATGCGTACATTTTACTTTGAATGAAGAAGTGTGATCTTCACGAGCATCGATCACTGTATGGCTTATTGGGAGACTAAATCAATATGTACGACTTTTGTGATAACTGGAAGTTGGCTCACTTATACGCTACGGGAAATGGTAATATAGAAATGAAAGCATTTTTATATTTTGAACATTATATGAAAGTGCGATTTTTCATATTCATGTTTCCAAAATATCGTTCAGTTAGACACACTCTCTTGCAATCACGTGCAGTATGATACTTACCCAAGTTGGGGCACCCTGACCTCGATTTCCATCCTCGGCTAGATAATACATACATACTTGACATATTCCCACGAAAATTAGGTGCTGAAATAATGGAAAATAAATGTATTTATACTAGATTGGATATAAATACATTATAAATGTGACGACATTCTACATGCATTTCTGAACGAAATACATGTAAAAAGATGTGGAAAATATATGTAAGACGCACCAGGTAACATTTGATTACCTACATATCCGGTGCAGATAAAATATGACCAACTCATCGGACCGAAAATTGTACCTGCTAATTCAGGTCATTCCCAAAGAAACATTTCAAATGAAAAAATTAAGTCAAGAGTATAATAATAATACTAATATATTATAGATTCATAATATCAAAAGGGCAAACCTATGTTGCCGGGAAAATAGTGACACATGTGCAGAGGACCAAATTGAAGGAGTACCTCGGGCATCCTGTACATGTATGGTGTCACAGTTTGAACGTTTACTTACCCAGACTGCAGCTATAAACGCACTGAAGAAGTAAGGTACTTGTGCAGATCCGTTAGATCCATTGGACAGTAGTAGTGATGCTATACCTATTGCTATCAATAGAAAGGCCAAGACAATATGTACGATTCTTGTGTTCTGGAAGAATCTTCGTGAATCGTACATACATCGCTGAATCGTTCCTGTAAATAGGGGATGTTACAGTTAAAATATTTTCAACATTTCAGCTTCAAGTATATCACATGCACTGTTTCATTACAATATTCCCTATATCCACGTACTGATACGAGATACTTGGTGTAAAAAGTATTATAGGAAGCCATTAGACATTGTGTTGGGGGAAGAAAGTGCAGTTGACGCCATACCTACGGCATTCGTGATTAATACCAACGCATATTAACTCCAAACCGTGATATATTAGCCGGTATATCACGGAAAACTAAGATATATTTCCTAAATATATTAGTTTACTCGTACATCATGTTTAATCTTTGTAACTGTTCTTCTACGGTCGAAAAATATCAAAATAGAATTTACGAGGCTTATTCCAAAGGAAATCGGATAAATAAATCGAGGAATAAAACACTAGTTTTATTGTAGACATACTAGTTAGCTACCTATGTCTACATCAAAACGAATATATAGAAGTTAATGTACAAAGCATACGTCAACCCCAAACACACAACGGAACAGGTGCACCGTATGTTTTGTCTTTTTAAATTCAAACCAACGTAGATTCTTTTTTTTCATTTTATATTTAGGAAATAGATCTTAGTTCGTACTCGTCCAAGTTATATTGTTGCTATCTGGTAATCAACATTTTATTGATCATTTTCTGTAAAATAAATCTTAATAATACATGGTCATTGTTTGTTCCGTGTAATAATTTATATCTAGTAACATTCCGGAAATTGTTTTATCCCACCAACATGTTCAGTGTTGACACGTGTTTCGTATACTTCAGTAGTGCTTCGAAACATATCATAGGGTCAACACTGCAGAGTTTTGTGTTTGATCGATCGTGGAACCACTTTTTTTAAAATTTATACTGATCACAGTTCTTAACACCTCATTCCAGATCGTATTCGTCGCCACGAGGGAGCATGAGGAGGAAGGCCAGTTTTCCCATTGTTATATGCTGAGCGTCAAACAATACGGATACTGGTTCCATATGTGTGCCCGTCAGTGGCTCCATTAGCCAAAACGTATGCCGACTGATCCATTAGCCAAAACGTATGACGACCGATCTATTAGCCAAAACGTACGCCGGCTGATCATCGTAGGGTGACCGGGCTTGATTTGTGATCTATGTGTAAGATCTAGGTCCCTCCTTAATCACTAGATAGGAGACTGCTTGTTGTGTTACTAAGCTACATGGAATCTTAACGTCAATAATGAAAGTACGACGGCTAACAAAGCAGTATTATTACACTGTGTCCTTAGAGACAGGACATGAAAGGGACAAATAACGTGTAAATATTGTATAGCTCAACGATCGATGTTCGCACAATACGACCAGAGAATGAAACAGGCTCATATTAGAAGTTAGAACTGATTCCAAAGTAAGCAAATTGTCAATCCAAGCACTGACTTTATAAGGGGTACCTGAACTGAGAATGCTCCAATATTTCACCCCACCACCCGTATCCCCTTGTTGTGTTGTTCAGGACCGGTTGGTGCACCACCACTTAGTTTAGTACCAGGAAGCTATCTGATATTGAACGATAAAAGTCGTCAGAAAATATGTTTCATTTTGTTGATCTAGAATCAATAATTTAACTTGATAAATATTGAAAAGATGTACTAAAGTATGTTTTTGTATGATTGCCGAAAAATCTAAAGATTATTATCTTCATAAGTCGGTGAGTATGTGTGGGTGAGTGGATGAGTCTTTTTTCAACAAGCTGTTCTTTCTCTGTACGACGTACATGTATGGCCTACAAATCTTCATCGATTTTTATTATATTTGCTATTCAAATATTATTGTCGATTATTTCTCTGTGTTGTAGTTTAATATTTACACGTCTTAGAAATGGAACTGTTTGTATTTTGTTATTTTGTGAAAACAAACTTTTGTTTACCTTGGATATTGATAACACATGTATCGGTTATTTTATATGCATGTTTATTGTCAAGGGTCGTTGTTCAATACATAGATAGTTCTATAAATATTTAACACATGGTGTATTTACGACAGTCGAACACTTATCATTTCGTTATACATACGTATTTTTAACATATTTACATTTGCCAATTTTGCATTTATATAACTTACAACTTATATAATTATGGTCAGAGAATAGTGGTTAATTAAATTAATAATGTATAGAATTTGACACTATTCTCTGATCATAATTGCCCCCCCCCCACATTCTTTCAGATATGAAGTCACTCCAATGATGCAACCAATGACAATTCAAGTTCTTCATTGATATCATTATGTAACGTTACATTGAACCACACTTAAATATCACCCAAATTATACGAACAACTCAAAATACTGTACCAAATGTTTTGGTCACTCTCACTACGACACGTTGATATTTATTCAACTTTGGCAAGAACCCTTAGGATTGTACCCATAGGGTGTTACTTTCAAGGGCCTGTTCATATAACACACTTCGTTGAAAATTTGATTTGGAAATATTTTAAACTTCCTTAACATTCATACATTTTAACATAGAGCTACATGTAGCTCTATGGTTTTAATGACCCTTTTATGCAGACCCTTGTACCATTTCCGATCCCAGCTAAGCCAAAAAATATATAACTTCCCTTACCTTCTAGTTTATGCATTTTTCCTCGTCAGGCCAAATCCGCTTGCATAACACACAAGTCACCCCCTTCCAGCTCAGCAAACCCGAAACTCCTCATAGAATTTGAACCTTTATTTTATTTATGCGGTCACCATGCTGGATATTATGGACACACTTTATAACACTCCCCCGGTCCGTTCCAATTCTATGTAGGAATTCAGTAATTGCCTTCACATTGTCAGTAGTGATTTGACGAAATCTTCGATTACCTCAAGGTAAATAGAACTTAAACAGTATTCCCTTTATATTCATATACCCTGGTAATAATCTATAAGTATTTAACCAAACAATTTCTATATACCGAAGACGGTATCACAAGATCTTCAAACTTCAAACTATTTTACATATAGAGCTATATACACTTAAGTCCATTTTGCTCAATGGTTTATATACCTATATACCTATACTTTCGTCCGTAGAGAACCTTTTAAAACTATTGTATTGTACATGTATTAAGTATAGGGCGCAGAGTGGGAGGTTAAACATATTGAATTCCAATAATTTCTAGCCGACCAACCACCCGGAACCATTTGACATGTTCATACATGGCGTATTATTTCTGTTAATCGCATTGTTCTGTTAATCACGAACCATTGATTAGGTTACAATTCAATTTGTCGCACTGTTTGATAGTTCTATTCAACATACGTACTGTCCGGGAATCGTGTCACTTCGGCTATTGTTTTCAAAACTGCGGAAATTGCCGAGTTTCCATTGTTTGTGGACTTGATTTAAATCACAAAGTACGGGTATATTGCACATTTCCTATTTAACAGGACGGACATCCGTATTGATATAAACTTTATTACCTTTAATGAATCACCTTCCACCGATAAAATACAATTTATCAAAGTTCAAACAGAAACGTTTAATAAAGGTGACGACGCACTTTATACACACTTGTAAGTCCGAAATAAAATTGTTACATTGGGTTCGAGCTTTCAGTCACTTCCGGCTTTCAGGGTAGGTGTCTCTCGATGAAATGTACTCGTCACATTTACATAACGCCAGCTTAGAAATTTGTAGATTGCAAATATGCATAAGTCTTATGAGGTCGAAAGTGGCATACGACCTTCTAAGATTAATGTACATTTGCAATCTGCATCATAAGGCGCTTCTTATGAGCCTATAATTATTAAAATCGGAACTTGTCATGTTGACCAAACTGAAGTTCCAAAAGCTTGTTTTACCATGAGTAAAAAGTAATTGTCAGACAGTTTTTCTTGTTTTCTCAAAATATTGATTTTGTAGTTACGACCTTCTCATTCTAGGCCAGCGATATACCGATACATGGCAATGCCTTAAATATACATATACCTGTGTTTAGCCGTGTCTCGTCTTAAACAGGGATAATTTATAAACAACTAATATTTAACAAACTAAAGTTTAGTAAACATTGATTTTTGGTCCATTTGGACTGGGTTTCGTTTCGGGCCATATACCATTATAGCCCAGACTGCCCAGTCCGTAAACTTCCACATGGACCGAAAAGCCATGTTTTATTTGTTAAATAATGTCCATTGTTTCAAAAACCAAAGACCTAAATTACACTGATTGGACACTCCACTGAAAATTTAGAGAAAATGCAAAATAACAGACAGCAGATTTAGTTATTGTGCATAAAACTTTTTTTAATCATCCAGTTTTAAGGGACAATGTGTCATGTTGAAGAGCTAAGTTTCTCCTACTAGATGAAGTAACTCTTTTTGTCTACCTTTTATAAAACACAGAAAATTAGGAATTGAATGAAACAAATCAGGCATTTTGGATAAACTTGGAATTTACATTTATTTGATGAACATGACAGTAGGTCTGGCTCATCGGGGTCTAAGGTCTGGCTCTTCGGGGTCTACTGTTTTATTCAGTGACTGATTTCAATAAATGAGGTATCATTTTATAGCTGAATAATAAATCTATTGCATAGACTTATTAGATTTTTTGTAAATTTATTAGAACAGGAGATATAACGTTTTAAAAACGGACGAGATTTCGCGAGATTTCAGAAGACCTGCCACGAGATATCGTGAGACTTGGTAAATGTTTCCAATCTGTGTGATTTAGGTCTTTGCAAAAACCTACATGTATATGTAATGCATGATGTTTAAGGTCTCTAGCTTAGTTCCAACCATATTAACAATTTACAATATTAGTGCATATACCATATATTCATACACTTATCGCAGATGTAATCTGTAAATGCATCTGTTGATAACACACATTCATTTAAGTAAATATCCACCACGTTGTTTGCTTGGTGATGAACTTATTTGTTTACGTCAATAAACATTAGGCTTTCACTTGATTCACTTCGATCATAAATGTCCTTGTTACGACGTACCCGGCATGTCGAACCGAAATC
This sequence comes from Spisula subtruncata, assembly GCA_963678985.1. Classification (NCBI taxonomy): domain Eukaryota; kingdom Metazoa; phylum Mollusca; class Bivalvia; order Venerida; family Mactridae; genus Spisula; species Spisula subtruncata. The sequence goes on from OY787667.1 coordinate 19,327,529, forward strand.
AAGAGAAACACATTTTATGAATACATGTATAAAGGACACGCGCAAAAACTGACAAACGGATTGACGACACAATCTCGGGCAATCGGAACTCCTCGGCGTTTAGATAACGCACGTGCTTATTTCTCAGTTACGGAAATCCCCGAGCAGTTACGATTGAATCTCGGGTTAAGAGTATTTCAAGCTCATACTGATTGGTATCGCTCATTTCATAGATCAACAAATAAACCATAAACTATCATGCATTTGACATATTTATATCAATAATTCACCAAATGATACTCATATATTCACGATGATGACTTGCAATTTCCGCGGAACAAGGGTTTCCTCGTATAGCTTAAACCAACATATTATCGGAGAACATACAGCAGTTAGGCTATTTTTCCAATGACGTAGCCGTTTATGTGTACCCGAAAGATAGAAACCATTGCCAGAACAGGTAGAGTTTAGTTTAGCATTAAAATAACACAAACCTGTTTGTATAAGCCTTTATAATTGGTTTTACACCGTAAAAGTGGATTCTACCCCAGCGTCACTGTCACCTTACTCTAACTGGACTTTACGCACGTATAAACCAAATTCTTCTGAATACCCCCACCTTCTTTTTCTCGGAGGAGATTGATCAAACTGCATTTAGATCAAAGATGTCCAAAAGCGGTTATTTGGACCTCTTTGATTTAGATGCAGTCCGTATAAAAGTACATGTATATCAACTTAGATACCATGTCATCCTTTAAAGTACAGTAATTGTTGTTCGTTACGGCCATTTAGCAGCAAGTATTCTATCCACAAAGTGATGTTTTATTAATGAAGATACTAAAGTGGTTTGTAGAATATAATCCAATTATCGTTAATTATAAATTAATTTTGTCTGACAGGTCTTAAGTGAAATGTTCTCTTTGATATGTGTTGATCTCTTGTGATGTAGTTTGCTGATGAGGCCCTGCATGACCGAGTCGCTCCACATGTTTGGGCATGCGAAAATGGCCTGAAGTCATGGTGTGCGCAATCTAGTATGAGCTTCAGCAGTAAAGTTCGAGAGTTTTCATAAGGCGTTTGGTTCGACAGCTGGAAATTAAGGACACACTAGGACAAACTGTTGGAGATCCTCGCCTTTCTGTTCACACAGAGGACAGATGTAGATGATTCAGGGCCATTGGAACATGTTGTAATTGACTGTAAGACATATGTGCCTGTTAGTACTCGTGCTATGAGTTATGCCTTGTGAACCTCAAAGTCGATAGAGACTCTTCCAAAGATTATAGGGTGTCCCAACTGGGTTTCTCTGGACCTGCAAGTACATCGAATGACGGTGATATATTCTTGCTCTGCTTCCCATTCTCTCTTCCGGTATACCGACGCTGCTCGCTTGACAGCTGTTGCATTAGTGTTTGTTAGGGGGCTTTGAATAAGTTGTTCAGGGATTGGAAGAGCTAATTTGCTGAGAGTTTGTCTAACTTTGTTCAGGAGACTGTGTTCCGTTGTGGTACATAATTATGGTGCATGATGATTTGATATTTACAAGTGTTAGAAAGTCTGAGTGTGTTTGAGAAGAGTAAGAGTACTAGTATATTTCTATCGAGGATTGACTCTACTGGCTTGTTCCCCTGCAGGACGAAGACAGCTACTGCTGGAGTACGTATGGGCAGGGGGCCAGGGGCTGGATTGCTTTAGGATCTCAAGCTTCTCGACGTCGGACCATTTCATCACGATACAGCATAAGTATACCGATGTAATGTCGCGAGTAGTGAGATACCTTTCCTTGTGAATAGGACTGGACCTAGCATGGCACTACACGGTGCAATTTCCTACCTGGGTCATATTGGCGGTGTCACAGGCCCTCGATGCGATTTTATGGTCCGGAAAATAAATATTACTCTTACTACATACGAGTAATATTTATTTTCCGGACCATAAAATCGCATCGAGGGCCTGTGGGCGGTGTCAAAGGCATTGCGATTGCAGCATATGACTCCTAAATATTAGGCGCCTTCCTCATTGTTGGTGAATGTTGAGAAAGTGTGACTTCAAGCTTGCTTTTGTGATTGTAATTTGTCTGGGTTGATCTTGACTCGGTCCCTTTTGACAAGGGAGTAAAAGTATTGAGCATTTGCTGGAGTTCGTGCACATTTTTTGCCATAAGTGCCGTGTCGTCCGCACAAGTGGGTACGGGAATTCGGATCTGTCCAATATTGCTTTTGATGCTGTTCAAGAGGGTTGCTGTGGTACATCGTATTAAGTGTCGTGGAGAGTTTGGCCCCTTGCATTGTCCGTTGCTTCGGATATAATGGGTTGGACAGATTGTCGTTCGAATTTACTTACAGAGTAATATTCCTATATATACAAGATTCATAGCAGGACCCAGATCATGTGAGGTGACCATGGATTCAAAAGTGAAAGAGCTTCGAATGTGGAATCTCATTATTTACCCGGTCAAAGATATTCTGTGCGTTTAGTGTGGCAAGGGGACGGTTTGCGTTGACGTTTTGTGGTGTTCAATTGTTTCTTAGATAAAGAATGCGGTATTTAGACATGGGCGTAGGAGCGTCTTCAACATTGGGGGGGCCAAACATTTGGCAACTTGGGCTAAAATTTTTTTTGGCTCGCTTCGCTCGCAAAGTACCAGTAACTTCCATGCACATGTCTAAATTATCTAAACACCCGTTGCAATAAATACAGTCCTGACATCGATTATACTCTTAAACGTACCCAACCCTCCTATAGTTATATAATAACTGATAGTTTATGGTTCTGTGGCAATTTGGTTCATTACGTGGCAACTGGAAATTAATCTAAAATTTCTAAACAATGGACCGATCTGGTGCATTCTGAGTGTTCTGAGATACCTAATTTTAGGTTAAAAAGGACCTATTTTATTACTAATTGCAGGAAACTTAAGTTCTTGGATTAAACCCAACTTAAAAGTGCTTGCACAAAATTTAAATTGCCCGATTTTGAGATTGAAGCTTAATGTGCAAATGTTTGTTTGAAAAGCTTTATGATATACTTGACAACCTGATATAGGAGGGTTGGGGGACGTTTAGAGTACATTTGATGTCATGATTGTATTTTTTTTTGAAATTTTTTTTTTTAATATTTTGATATAAGGAAGTTTGTTTGCGAGCGAAGCGAAATTACGTTTTCACCAAGAACTGAAGGCAATTTGCCTATTACGAGATATATTAGGCCGTGAATTATACTTTTTGTCTGAATTATTGGGGGGCCAAAAGATATGTTGGCCCCCCAGGTCCAGACATTGGGGGGGGGCCTGGCCCCCCTGCCCCCCCCTTCTCCTACGCCCATGTTAGACACCAGCTTACTTTTATATTGGTGCGAAAATTTGCTCTGTGCACTTATCACTGTTCAGTCCCTCTCTGCATATAGTACAGACACTGTACAACACCATCCTTTGGAATCTGCAAATATGGGTCGTTGTTAAGATGCTGTTGATCTACATAGGTTAAATTTGAGTAAATAGCGTTTAGTAAATTTTAGAAGTATTGTTGTGCACGGAGGTTGTTGCTCTACCTAGGGCCGCTTTGGACAGGCCGCACAGGATGTTGTACTATTTCTTCTGGACATTTACAGAAATTACAACTTAAGGGAGACAATCCTAAGTTAACAAATTCAATGTTCTCTGTGAGTTACCCCCCTTTCTATACTCTGATCACGCACCTCGGGTGTGTTTATGGGTGTGTTCGTAGCGTCTGTTCTGGAACACTCAGAACAGTGTTCCTTCTGTTCCTGTTCCAGCATCTTACGAACAAAATAAAACTGTTCTGAACAGTGTTCCGAATGTTCCACTCCAAGCACCTTACGAACAAAATGGAACAGGGACAGAACAGGAAGTAACAATAAAATAAATAAATAAATGTAGAAAATAAAACTTTTAAGGTTGACGATATTGTCAGGTGCAGCCGTTATATTTGTTGAAGAAATATGACACAAGAAAATTTCCAATAATAAAAGTTCGGTCATTTCCGTTATTCTCCGTTGACATACTATTGTCAAGGTGATCTGAATAACACATTTCGTGAAGTTTCCGGTTGTCTCGTTTTCGTTGTAATCACGTGACCTGTTCTGCCTGCACCACCTTTTATTTGGGAACAGATAGAACATGTCCGGAACACTGTTCCGGCCTGTTCGTAAGACTGTTCTCTGTTCCCTATGTTCCGGAACAGAGAGAACTGACGTTTCGAATGCACCCTATAAGTGCTGTGCAGAACACTGTTCTCACTGTTCCTGTTCCAAGTACTTACGAACAAAATAAAACTGTTCCGAACAGTGTTCCACTCCAAAAGACTTACAAACACTCCGGAACAGGAACAGAACAGTAAGTAACAACAATACAAATAATGTTAAAGAAATCATATTAAGAAATAAAACTTTTAAGGTGGCCGAGTTTCAGCCTTTAAATTTGTGGAAGAAAAACGAAACTCGAAAATTTCCCGTTGTAAAAGTTCGTCATTCAGTTTTACCCCGTTGACATACTATTGCCAAGGTGATCAGAATAACACATTTCGCGAAGTTTCCAGTTGTCTTGTTGTTGTTGTAATCACGTGACCTGTTCTGCCTGCACCACCTCGTTCACGGGAACAGACGGAACATGTCCAGAACACTGTACCGGAGTGCTCGTAATGCTGTTCTGTGTTCTGGAGAACACTGCGTTACGAACACACCCCTCATGTATTTTTTTTGTTTTTTGTTGTTGTTTTTTTTAGATATGTTTATTTTCCTCGTCTATAGGTAGATGTGGGTCGAGGACATCCCACATACTACCGTACAAATATAACGTAATTATCATCAATAATATGCATATGCATTCATACAAAACATACAAAGAAGATTATGCAAACGTTTACACTATGACGTTTGTGTTGTGTGCAAAACAAGACAAAATAGATGAAACTTTTTGTATTAGATAACACAAAACCTTCATTCTCCTTCTGTTACCACACACGCACTTACATTAACATTCACAACTTGTAGCACACATGTGCATGCGCACCCTCACACGCACACACTCACGCATGCCACTCAAAAGTACAGATTTGATGAATATACAGACGTGCATACATAAAAAAAAGGTTGTTAATTTAAACATTTAAATTTCCTATAGTTGTGGTTAATTTTGGTGGACATTAGTCTGAGAAAAAAGTAAGGATTTTTTGTATGTTTAGTGGTTCTTTCCTTTACGTTAATAGGTATATGTATCTATGCAATAACAATATGTTTTCTCTGGGCTACAAAGATTTGTTTGACAGTTGATTTTTAAATGAAGATATTTATATATTTTTCCCAATTTTTATCAAAAGAATCACAGTTTCCTGTTCTTACAGCAACTTCTTTTTGTACTTTATATTGGTAATTTACATAATGTTTTGCGCGAGATATGGTAGGTATGATTTCTTGTACCTTGCAGTTATAAATATATCTTTTGAGGTATATAAATAATAAGTTCGTAACAATTTCTTTTTTATCTCTGATACCTAATATAAAAGTTTCACAATTGAGGTATACTTCTATATGTTCATGATTTTCAAAGAAATTTAAAATGAGTTGTTTTATTACAGGACAGTCCCAAAATAAGTGTTTTATTGTTTCCGGCATATTTTTACAGAAAGAGCAATTCGAATTATCTATGAAATTAATATGGAAAAGGAAGATTTTGTTCCAATAATTCTATGTATAATCCTATATTGAAACCATTGCATATTTGAATCTCTTGTGATTTCGAATGGGGTAGAGAAAATAATATTCCAATCTTTTTGACCTAATTGCTGACCTAATTCTTCATTCCATTTTGATATGCATGTTGGTTGGACTTCTGTTTTAATAAGTATACCGTACATTGGTTGAGTTCCTTGTTTTAACTTTAAAATGTTTTTAAATAGCGGAGGGACATAGGGTCTGGTTAATTTTGCTTTACTATCACATTTGTAGTTTTTTAAGAAATTTGAGATAGATGCAATAATGCCTTGATATTGAATGTAATTGGTTGTAAGATCGTATCGTTCTTTAAATTGCTCAAAGCTGTAGAAGTTTCTATTGCTATCTATTAGGTCTTCAACATTTTGAATCCCCGCTTTAAACCATGATTTGTAAAATATGGGCTTATTGGCAATAAGGATATCAGGATTATAGAAGAGAGGATGTGCAAGTAATTCTGTTTTATCTATTTCTTGTTTTTTGCATAGTGTTACTAATGCACTTAGCGTATCTTTCCAGTAATCATTTCTAATTTGTTTTGCTAAAGTTTCTACATAATAATGTCCGCATTTTAACAATTTTTGTATATCAAACAAAGATTTTGCTATGTTAGCCCAGTTTCCATTGCTCGTTATCATTCTTCTAACGCATGTCAACTTTAAAGATTGTATAAATATGTAAATATCGGTAATTCCCAATCCTCCTGTTTGGTTATCTTGTATTAAAACACTTTTCTTGATTCTTGCTTTACCTTCCCATATAAATTCATTTATTGAGTCAGACAGGTTTTAAATAAGAGCTTGCGAAGGGTTTGGAAGGGATGTAAATAAGTGTATTAGTGTAGATATCACAATTGTTTTTACTACTTGTATTCTACCGATAGGAGTTAAAATTCGTCGTTTCCAGTTAATTAACATTTTCTTGATTTTTGATAATTTATTTTTATAGTTCATTTCTATCATTTTATCTAGGTCAACGTGAAAAGTTATTCCAAGCATATCAAAACTCGTTTGGTTCCATTGCAGTTTCCATTTAGTTTTAATGCTATTTGTACTATACTTTTGTTTTCCTATCCAAACCACTTTGGTTTTGTCAAAATTCACTTTCAGCCCAGAGAGTGATGTATATTCAGATAAAACTCTTAGTGTCTCGTTTAGAGACTCTGTAGAACCATCAAGGATTATTGTTGTGTCGTCTGCAAACTGTGACAATTTGTGCTCGATTGTATTGACTGTAATTCCCTTTATCTGTTCAGTATGTCTTATTTTTAGTGATAATATTTCTGCACATAATATAAAAACATAACAACTTAACGGGTCATGTTCATGATGTTTAAACAGGGCGAGTAGCAACCTGTTCATTGTAATGGAATTCTGAATACTGGCTGATTCTTGATGCTAAAATAGATAAAAGTGGTCATGCCAGGGATATCATGCTTGCAGCACTAGTGCATTTACCGAAGAAAAGCCAAAGTATCCAGCAAAAAGGTTTATAAAGCTTTCGAGATCATGCTTATATAATTATGTTGTGTAGGCAAGGTTACCTTCCAGTCCAGCTCCCAATTCCAGGCGCCTTTATTCAGTTCCTCTCAGCCAACTAATACTAGTATAGTGGTCACGGATTACATCTCATGAAAAGTTCTATATATACTAAGAAGGGCTTGGCTGAATAAATAGACTACTAGTATTGACTTCAGAGAAATATTGTTTTAATTAATTTTAGGTAATAAATACAAGGGTTAAAATTATTGTTCGATGGGATTTGATTTCGAGGTTGAAGGTGAACCACAAAATTTAATCCTCCATGAAAATTAATTATTTTACAGTATTAACTTTAAAAAAGTAAATTTATGTACAACAAAATACATATATGTGTATAGGAATAATTTATTTGCTAACAGATAAGTAACAACTAAAACATAATCACAATGGTTTGAAGCGCTCACATGGAAGTGCTTGGTTGGTGTGTGAAGTCAATGGTACTAACACCACAATCATCTACATGTATAAATACAATGATTAACACCACAGGTGCCAGTATCAGTCATAGACTTAAAAAAATAAGACTTATTTTTTTCACTATTTTTACTATATAATCTGGATTAGAAAATAGTGAAAAAAAAATTAAGTCTATTTTTTTCAAGTCTATTTTTTCAAGTCTATTTTTTTAAGTCTATTTCTGATACTGCCTCCTGTGATTAACACTACTAGTACTTCCAAATACCTAAACATTTATCTCAACAACCATTCACTACTATACATATCAAATCAAAGTTTACAAGCATAAACATATAAAATGTAAATAAAAATAGTCTATGAAAAGGGTATCACATTCATAAATAATCATCTATTAGAAACCTTCTATTCAAACAAGCTAGCCTAATTAATATATTAATTAATTTATGTCAAAGTTTAGTATATAACGTTATTTCTAGTATCACAGATATGGCCGAGTTCGAGCAGTGAAGTCATCACATACTGTAAAATCATTTAATTTCGTTGGGACGAAATTTCGTGGTTTTGGCAAAAAAGACCATTTCGTTGGGACGTAAATTCGTGGATTTTGCATTCCAGAAAAAAATATTATAAGGGTAAAATTTCGCGCAATTCATAGAAAATAATGTGTCATAAAATTACCACATCGCTTATAAAGATGCGACATAGATATACACAGGATGTCATTCCAGTTGATTTCACCTAATTTACGTTTTATTGCCCAATTAAATGTTACGTAACTTGTATACAAGCTCAAGTGTCAACAAAACATGATTGTATTATCGGACTCGTCTGAGCGCTTTATTATTTAATTACAAGCGTCTACTACGTGTCACGTGATACGGATTAAAAAGACAAGGTTAAAGTTCGCTTAATACGGGTACAGTATTACTTAAATGCCGATACGCGATAAATCGCTTGGTTGCACGTATTTTTTGGTCCGAAAAGATAGGACAAAAAGTCGTATAATTATTTGTTTGTGATAGCGGATGTCATCGCATTCTTAATTAACATACAATACGCCAAATAAAATACGATAGATAGACCGCATCGTTATTTGCTTGTTTATTGGAAAGAAAGTTGTCTCTGATGTCCGAAACATGTTTTCACACCATGTTTTCACACCTGATTAGTTAGCATAACTTATGGAAACAATAAAACACATGTTCAAATAGCAGTTTAGCAATCAAATTACAATAATTTGCCAGATCGCATATTTCGTAATTGTTATAGAAATGACCAAACAAAAAACAAAATGGCGGCCGAGCGAAACATTGATTTACCAGTTTGAAGGTATAATTGTTCGTTGGGATTTGATTTCGTGGTTCAGGCCAACCACGAAATCCACGAAATTAAATTCCCCACGAAAATTAATGATTTTACAGTATACACATATACAGCAGATGTTCACATGAACAATGTCTTTCATTCTATATAGATAATAATATAAAACAACAGAAATTGATAAGATCACGAAATTTTGCTGTATTCATTTAATAAATCTTTACATATGAGTTAGAGTGATTTTGATCCTAAATTTTGTACAAATTTTGATATTTGACGTAAAAAGGATGTTCACCAAATTAAAAAAATTCTGTTCCTATTTTTTGCAAATTTTTTACTTTCTTACTTGTAGTTAATAAAGTACCGGGTATGCATCTAAGGGGACATGTTCTACAATGATCACATGAACTGGTATTTAAAGTAGGCGGGTGGAATGAGCTTTCATCCACGTTACAATGAGATATATGCTGGATAGATTGTGATATGAAATGTGTAATGATCAACATCATTCATGTAAAACATCAAAATTAATCAGCAATAAATGTGCCGACACATGTACTTTAAATAAAACATAATTCATAAGTAGAAAACCTACATGTACGTATAATATGTATATCATAAAACGTAGAAATAAAATAATGGACGGAAATTTCTGTTCAAATTCAACACAGTTCACATATCACAGTTTACTATATTAAGCAAAAATATATTAAAGTCAATGTAAAAAAGACACAATCTAATAATTAAATTAAGTCAATATTGTACAATTACTAGTATACCTATGATACAGAAATGAGTGATGGTAAACTTCTACAGTGTTTAACATCCAGAACACCAGGTACGACGACATGTTCTGTTCTGTTCATAGTTTTATTCTTGCATAATGATACTACATAATATATAGCAACTCCTTACACTAATTGCATCATATAAAAGTGAATATTTTGAGCAACAGAACTTCTTCATCAAATGCAAAACATTGTGTAAAATACTAAGGTATGTCAATGATCAGATATGGAATGTAACATTTCCTATTTTTGTAATGTTGAGCTCGCTTCACATAAAGTAACCATGTTTTTGTACATGTATTTTGATTATTCACTTATATAAAGAAGCCTGTTAAATCATACAAATCCTATTCAATTGTTGCATGTTGGTAGAGATTCTGATATATGTCTTTATTTTGGTAACACTATTTTCAAAATTATGTCGAAGCTCAAAAGCACATCTAAGATATAAGTCTGGTTTATATTGGATGTTAATAATGTACGTCCATATATCTATTGTTATAATAATGTCTAAGATTCCCTCCTTATTTGGTATCACAGAGTAAGGCTACACCTCTTAGTGTCCAGTGGTCAGGATTTTGATTTGTCTTGAGGAGTACGGTGGCGATGAAGGTGAGGTCAGTACGACGTGGTTTCTTGTAGATAGGACAGCTGTACATCCTGGTGTCCTGACCGCCGGTGCTGTTAATTGCGTAAATGTGTATGACTGGCATCAGTTCAAACAGAACCTTGTTCTTTGATTCAATGAGTTTACATCCTCGTTTATCCCAGCCAGCTCCCTCGAGGTACAAGCCGTATACATAGACACCTTCACTGGGTGGTGATGTTATATCATCCTTCATGTTACGTGTCACATCGTTGTGTACAACTACAGTATCCAACGCCCAACCTTTGTGAGCTCGAGTCACCTCCTGTAACACATAAACAATACACATTATAACATCGTCATACATTCTAGATCTCCTGCATGATGCAGGAGACTCCTGCATTTGAAACTCTACTCCTGCATGATTTTCGGCGAAATGATCTCCTGCATTTCATGGAATACTGGAACCTTGACATTTTTGGTTTGCATGACGAAAATGATAACAAATATCAATTTAAATAGCTTTATGAAACATGCATGGTAATGACCTGCAAGTAAAATACAAATGTAATTGAAAACTGCTTATTAACTTCATTTATTTAAGTTTAAAGTTTGAGCATGAAAAATCTCCAGCATTTCATTGAAAAAATCTTCTTCATTTCCATCACCAATCTCCTGCATAGGCTTCATGAAAATATGGCATGTATGCATTGTCTATAACATTATTACACCATCGTCAATAACACTTATACATATTTAAACTCATCATCAAATGGAGCTTCTTATGAGCCTATTTTCATGAATATAGGAAATTGTCATGCTGAAGAAATGAAGTTGAAACAGCTTGTTTTACCATAAGTAAAGAGTTTTTTTCCTGTTTTCTGAAAATATCAATTTTGTAATTACGACCATCTCATTCTAAGCCATCGATATATACCAACACATGTATGCTCTTACCTGTCTCATAGCGGTGAGGAAGCCCTGTGCGTTGAAGAATCCAGTCATCCAGAACGTGTTTGGTCGACCATCGAAACACCAGGAATGGAACTGTGCATTACGATCAATCAATTCTGTGAACCAGAAACCCAGTGTACTGCTATCCCAGGAGATCTATACAAATAAACAAGATTTAAGAAATTCAACTCTTCCTTACAAATTCATCTAGAAACTTACAATAACCAAGCATAAAAGTGAACTGATGTATCCACAATTTCAAAACATTATTTGAATGGAATAACATTTGACTAGTAAAATAACAAACAATATTTTTTTTGGTGAAATTGGTATACACAAAGTTTAAGAGAAACACAATTTGCAAAAAATCATCAGATGCCAGTGTAGTGAACACTCATCCTATTTCTTTTTCAAAGGTTTTCATCGAAGGTTTTCGTTTAAGGTTACTTTGTGAATCCATTGGATTATGTTGTTAACTTGTGAAATAATCCATTTTTTACAACCAAAATGGTCAACTTATTTCTCAAATAATTCTGGATTTACATAAGTTAACATCTTGCATACAGAAAGAAATGTTACCTTTGCCCAGACTTTGGGTATCCTAGCGTCGTACATACTGTCTAAAGCATCACGTAGATTCTCACTCATAATGATGGTACCATCGATAGCCAGTTTGAGATCATGTAATGTTGATCTTACAGCAGAGATGACACGCTGCATTCTATCAATCTCTTGTCTCAGGAAGATGTTCATTGGCTGTAAGGCACCCATCTTCTGTAGCCTCTGTTTTACTTCAAAGTCAATATAATCACTGGGTAGTTTCTCTAACATGTCGTCACAGATTCTTGTTACCATGGATTCACGAGTTTCACCAGAACCGCCACCACTATCCTTGGGTTGAATACTGAGTACCGTGTCTAAGATAATCTTTGCTGTCTTACTAGAATACCTGTGAGGAAATTAGACGAGATACCATAAGTTCACTATATTCTGAGCAACATGCTTTTAACCCTTTACTTCATATAGATCGCAATTCAAGCCTCTATATTCCATGTTCATCACCAACTATTTCAATTAATGACTAATAAGGGGAGACAATTCAATTACAGTACATGCGATATATACATACACATTCTACCTCATCCCATATAATAAGGAATAGCGTTGAGTGTATAAGGGCTTTCTCCGGGGCTCGCCATTTTTTCACCCTTTGGGAAAAATGAAAAAAAATGGCTATGAAATACAGATTTGAGAATTCTGTTACAAAAATATTTTATGGCAAATTTTCACCTCACAGTTGTAAAAGGTTCATTTTAATACTAATTTGAAACCTCACTTATATGGATATTCCGGTGGCGAGGATAAAGAAATGCATTAAAATCGAAAATAATTTGAAACAGTCTCATCCAGTGGCCTTGTGCTGTTTGCACAGTTGACTAAATAAAATTATGTTTTTCAATAGTTGATGGAACTCCTACTTACGTGATATCGGCATTTGGATGAAGTCCAAACACTTCGGTTGTATCTGTGTTATTCAAAGCTTGAATGAAGTCCATGTACTCTGTGAGCTTGGCACATTTAGGGATCACATAGCCCTTGTAGAAGTTAAATGTGGGGCTGAACATGGGTTCACCAAACCATACCTTACAGAAGGTTATCAGCAGACGTTTATCAAAGTCGTCAGTTACACGACCACCATATTGGATCTCACTGAACATATACCTCACACACGTCCAGCCAACACCCTACAAACATATATAATATGTTAACTTTCTAAAAGTCTATAGATCCATCTATTTAATCAATCATTTTTCAATTGATGAAAATATAATAAAAGCTCAGATGCGCAAGACTTGTAATTTTATAGTAATTGACTTAATTGTAAAGTAGTAGCTATGCGTCACTGAATGCATTGTTTTGTAACAACCAATTTAGAATTAAATTTTAACCGAGCTATTTAAAACACCCCTTCGTAATTATAGTGTTGTAATCATAATGCCCCTTATACAGGGTGTCCCAAAAAAACGGGGACCTACCTTAAACCCTTATTACTCATTCATATTTTGATGAATATAGCTGATACTTTGTGAAAGTGTATGTAAGGGATCCCCACTTCTAAAAAGGGTACTTGTTTAAATATGGTGCTTCAAAACACAAATGACGTCATCATTTTCACTATGGCAACATTTCATGTTATTTTTGCTTAATCACCTGAAAAGGGGCATTATTAGAAAAGGGCATTTGTGTCAGAGCATTTACTGTTAGAAAAAAACATTTAAAGTCAAATGGGTGATCAAAATCTTGTAAAAATAAAACAAATATGACAAGAAATAGCAAAACATAGGAAAATGTGGCGAGTTTACTGACCAAAGGGGAAGTGGAAAACCTTCCAAAATAGCATCAACATCATTCAATGATTAAACACATAAATATTGTCAAGGACTATTACCAGAAAAAGCGTAGACTATAGAAAAGAGCAAAAAGTAAAGTTTTATCCTAACGAACAGTTCATAGATATAGTTTGGAGTAATTGTGTATGTCAGAAATTATAAAATAGCAACATATGCTAGCAGAAAACCCTTCTTGCAATAAATCAGCAGCAAAATTAGGATATGTTTGCGAAATAGTACTGACATCTTACCTCATATCACAGGCTATATGACCTTAAATTACTCAAACTTGATCCGAATAGTGAACATGTTTGCAATACATAATGAACTAATGTATCACAAACCATTAACAATGATTTGGAGCATATATGAAGATGTTTGAGGTCAGCATGGGAATATAGCTCATTGAATTCTGAAATCCCTGCTTCAGTTAATGGTATTTTACTGAAACATGCGATTGTAAACAAGGGAGGTAACTCTGGGTATATAACTAAATAATCACGACAGTGATGCTAGTATCATGAACAGTGTTCTTCCCTTATTGATTTGACATATTAATAGTGAGATATCTATAATGGAGAAAAAAGTTACACTTGTTTATCCTAGGTCCCCGTTTTTTTGGGACACCCTGTACATGTATATGTTGTTGTCAACTTGCTGAAGATCTTACCTTTTTAATATCCATATCATCCAAGTGATTTTGTACAAACTGTACGCTAGCATTGAAATCTGCAGCATTGAACTCATACGGTATGTTCCATCCTAGAGGGCCAAACTTTCTACGTTCTTGTACGACAGTATGTAAGAAAGCTACTCCATACAACATAGGTTTCCATTGTGGCATGTTGGAGATATCCAGGAAATCTTGTGACATACCAGCATAGGAACGTTTCAATCCTGCCTTGATACCTTGTGGGGGTTCATTCGTGAACTTTATAGCTGTCTGTAATATGAAATTGAAGGGGTATAATTATTTAGCATTCAACATACCAGTAAGTAATTCATGAATTAAATAAAGACATTCGAAGTTATACTGAATTCTCCTAAAATAAAAAAAACTCCTGCTGTCAAAGAATGATACGATTGTCTATATACATGTATAAAGTTGAACACATTTTATAATTGGGAAAGTTTGCACCATCTCTGCAAAGAACAGCAGCAAACATCGTAAATAGAGATTGAGCAAACATCGTAAATAGAGATTGAGCAAACATCGTAAATAGAGATTGAGCAAACATCGTAAATAGAGATTGAGCAAACATCGTAAATAGAGATTGAGCAAACATCGTAAATAGAGATTGAGCAAACATCGTAAATAGAAATTGAGCAAACATCGTAAATAGAGATTGAGCAAACATTGTAAACAGAAATTGAGCAAACATCGTAAATAGAGATTGAGCAAACATCGTAAATAGAGATTGAGCAAACATCGTAAATAGAGATTGAGCAAACATCGTAAATAGAGATTGAGCAAACATCGTAAATAGAAATTGAGCAAACATCGTAAATAGAGATTGAGCAAACATCGTAAATAGAAATTGAGCAAACATCGTAAATAGAGATTGAGCAAACATCGTAAACAGAAATTGAGCAAACATCGTAAATAGAGATTGAGCAAACATCGTAAATAGAGATTGAGCAAACATCGTAAATAGAGATTGAGCAAACATCGTAAATAGAAATTGAGCAAACATCGTAAATAGAGATTGAGCAAACATCGTAAATAGAAATTGAGCAAACATCGTAAATAGAGATTGAGCAAACATCGTAAACAGAAATTGAGCAAACATCGTAAATAGAGATTGAGCAAACATCGTAAACAGAAATTGAGCAAACATCGTAAATAGAGATTGAGCAAACATCGTAAATAGAGATTGAGCAAACATCGTAAACAGAAATTGAGCAAACATCGTAAATAGAGATTGAGCAAACATCGTAAATAGAAATTGAGCAAACATCGTAAACAGAGATTGAGCAAACATCGTAAATAGAAATTGAGCAAACATCGTAAACAGAGATTGAGCAAACATCGTAAATAGAAATTGAGCAAACATCGTAAATAGAGATTGAGCAAACAACGTAAATAGAGATTGAGCAAACATCGTAAATAGAGATTGAGCAAACATCGTAAATAGAGATTGAGCAAACATCGTAAATAGAAATTGAGCAAACATCGTAAATAGAGATTGAGCAAACATCGTAAATAGAGATTGAGCAAACATCGTAAACAGAGATTGAGCAAACATCGTAAACAGAAATTGAGCAAACATCGTAAATAGAAATTGAGCAAACATCGTAAATAGAGATTGAGCAAACATCGTAAATAGAGATTGAGCAAACATCGAAAATAGAGATTGAGCAAACATCGTAAATAGAGATTGAGCAAACATCGTAAATAGAAATTGAGCAAACATCGTAAATAGAGATTGAGCAAACATCGTAAATAGAAATTGAGCAAACATCGTAAACAGAGATTGAGCAAACATCGTAAACAGAGATTGAGCAAACATCGTAAATAGAAATTGAGCAAACATCGTAAATAGAAATTGAGCAAACATCGTAAACAGAGATTGAGCAAACATCGTAAACAGAGATTGAGCAAACATCGTAAATAGAAATTGAGCAAACATCGTAAACAGAGATTGAGCAAACATCGTAAATAGAGATTGAGCAAACATCGTAAATAGAAATTGAGCAAACATCGTAAATAGAGATTGAGCAAACATCGTAAATAGAAATTGAGCAAACATCGTAAACAGAGATTGAGCAAACATCGTAAACAGAGATTGAGCAAACATCGTAAATAGAAATTGAGCAAACATCGTAAACAGAGATTGAGCAAACATCGTAAATAGAGATTGAGCAAACATCGTAAATAGAAATTGAGCAAACATCGTAAATAGAGATTGAGCAAACATCGTAAATAGAAATTGAGCAAACATTGTAAACAGAGATTGAGCAAACATCGTAAACAGAGATTGAGCAAACATCGTAAATAGAAATTGAGCAAACATCGTAAACAGAGATTGAGCAAACATTGTAAACAGAGATTGAGCAAACATCGTAAATAGAGATTGAGCAAACATCGTAAATAGAAATTGAGCAAACATCGTAAATAGAGATTGAGCAAACATCGTAAATAGAAATTGAGCAAACATCGTAAACAGAGATTGAGCAAACATCGTAAACAGAGATTGAGCAAACATCGTAAACAGAGATTGAGCAAACATCGTAAATAGAGATTGAGCAAACATCGTAAATAGAAATTGAGCAAACATCGTAAACAGAGATTGAGCAAACATCGTAAATAGAGATTGAGCAAACATCGTAAATAGAAATTGAGCAAACATCGTAAACAGAGATTGAGCAAACATCGTAAATAGAGATTGAGCAAACATCGTAAATAGAAATTGAGCAAACATCGTAAACAGAGATTGAGCAAACATCGTAAATAGAGATTGAGCAAACATCGTAAATAGAGATTGAGCAAACATCATAAATAGAAATTGAGCAAACATCGTAAACAGAGATTGAGCAAACATCGTAAATAGAGATTGAGCAAACATCATAAATAGAAATTGAGCAAACATCGTAAACAGAGATTGAGCAAACATCGTAAACAGAGATTGAGCAAACATCGTAAACAGAGATTGAGCAAACATCGTAAATAGAGATTGAGCAAACATCATAAATAGAGATTGAGCAAACATCGTAAATAGAGATTGAGCAAACATCATAAATAGAGATTGAGCAAACATCGTAAACAGAGATTGAGCAAACATCATAAATAGAGATTGAGCAAACATCGTAAATAGAGATTGAGCAAACATCATAAACAGAGATTGAGCAAACATCATTAACAAAGATTGAGCGAACATCATAAACAGAGATTGAGCAAGGTGTTAAGGAAAGAGAGGGTTACCTGTAGGAAACTGATGGGGAACTTTGGATGTTCTTCTGTAGTGATCCAGTATCTGAATTCTTCATGTACATTCTCTGTCTCAATCAGTATGTCCAATGATTCAACTAGATAGTCCAAACTTAAATGGCAGTTCTGTAACAGGAGCCATCCACCATTTTGTATACACTGTGAGAGCAGACGTCGTGCATGCACTTCCTGTCCTTGTCCCATAGATATAGCATGAATTTCTGAGAGAAAAAAATACATCAGTGATTTATTTATAAACATCATCAAAATAAGTGAAAGCTGAATAATGCCGAGCAGAGCCTTTATTTGCAAGTTAGCTTTCTGCTGAAATATGGCATGAGTGCCTCAACCTGGATTTGAACCTGGGTTGTCAGATTAGGTGGCAAGCTTGCTAACTTCTGACATAGAGTATGGTTCTTATGATAAAAACATGTCCCAACAAAGGTCCATAATTCTGGCATTACTATGTAATAATTATTTGACCTTAATTCTTGCTAAATTAAAAAAATAACTTTCGTATTCAATGGATCAAGATATTTTCTTATCAAAAGGACAAGCATAGAGTGAAGAAGAAAGTAAAACACTTATTAATATTACCAATTTTGTGTTTCTTGGCCAAGACCTCAATATTGTTGGTTGGATCAGCACCGAGTGAGAGGAGACAGACCATTGGTGACCTTGTAGTACTCTCATACCACATCTTCTCAAGGTCAAGTATCACGCCCTCGGCATATTTCTCTCCCAGTGTATCACCAATAAACTTCCTCGCCTGAGGTAGCGTACGATCAGGACACCATGATCTGACGAGCAGTAGACGTCGGAATACGTCGAGTGAATTATTGTATCCGTCAGGAATCACTTCCTCCTCTGGCGCATCTTTATCAAACCATTGTTTCCATTGTTTCTCATTTCGTTGTACCTGAAGTCATGGCAAACATGTAAACACAATGAAAAAGGAATTTTCTCTCGATAGGATTTCGGCAGAAAGTGCTAACACAGGGGTCTTATTCATGATTGCAGTAAGACTGAAACTCGGACTTCAAATGGACAATATTTATAATCACTGTCATCTCTTGGCAATTCGAATGTTTGGTGTTACCCACAGCACATGTATACCCATTTATATCAAAATCAGTACATTAATAACCACATGAGAGCGAATAGAACATTTGGCAATATAAAGTCTTAGTCTGAATTTTAGACTTACATCATTGGTGAATAAGGCTCCAGAGTTAACTAGTTTGCTATTAACTGTTATTGTTGATATTTGAGCATATCTAGGTAATAAACAGGTGATTACGGTATGATGTTATTCCGTGACATTGAAAATTAATGGAGAAATTCTCCATCTGCTTTTAGAGTGTACTAATTCACAGGGAGATAACTCACGTTAGTACTTATTGATATGCATGATAATTTCACAACCAAGAACAACCATGATAATTTAACAACTAATGTGAAACTCATGTGGATGTTGAAAACCTTTCAACATCCTTAAAACAGTGACATTGTAAAAGTGAATTCCGAAGAATGAAATTCCATGTTAGCAAATGAATTGAAATCTGGCCCTGATCTCCAGAAGCATCTCAATCTGAGCAGAATCTCATTTTAAATATTGGCATGTATCAAAATGTTAATTTCCATGCAAGGCTGGACTCAAATTTAGCATCACTAAACAGAAGATTGTATTCTCAGTTCATTTAAGTAAAATTTTAAGATTTGGAACTTCAGAGTTTAACATGGGTGAAAGTTTTCAGGCCTATGCCTGAACTTCAGGTTTTCGAATGAATCATGAGGTCCATTTTTCTTTATTTTCCCTAAATAAATTGTCCATTTTTTAGAATTTCAGGTTTTCCAAATTTCTAACTTTCACCCATGGAGTTACATGTATCTCTAATTGTGACTCTGATTTTAACAAAATCTCAATTTGAGTTGAGATTTCTACTTGATATGCTTCGGGAGATTGGGGCCATTTGTCCGGAATGTTCCATACCTGCTCAATGATACCAGAGAACTGATGTAGATTGCTTAATTCTACCAAGTTAAGCCACGTCAGATCCAAGATCCACTTGTGAGGTTTGGGTTGTACAACATTCAAATCCAGGGAGGCACCACCTATAGAACAAACAAAAACAGGTGTACAAATACAGTAATACTTCGTTATGATGAGCATCAATATTAGGAGCACCAGAGTTATGTCTAACAAATTTTGAAGTCCCAGTGAATTTGCTTTATACTGTATACAGATTTGCGCCTTTTGAGCATTTTACCTTTCCTGATGACTCCTCGAGATAATGAAGTTTAACTGTAATCGATAATAACACAAACGTTTTACTTCAATCAGACAATGACAATGAGTGATTCAAGCATTAAAACACTTCTGATGGTTGTCAGTTCAAGATGAATAATGACATGGGGATACCCCCACCAAAACAATAACATTGTGTCACATATCTTCATCATTAATGGAGATTGCATTGACAAAGTTTAATTGGGATCCATTTAAAACTGTTGAGGTGATTATTTAAACCTCTAACAAATACTGTAAAATCAATTAATTTCAATGGGAGGTCATTTCATGGTTTTGGTAAAAATGACCATTTTGATGGGATGTTTATTCTTGGATTTTGCATTTCAAGTAATAAATGCAAGGGTCAAAATAATTATTCGATGGGATTTGATTTCCTGGTTGAAGGTGAACCTAGAAATCCAGAAAATTTAATCCCCCACGAAAATTAATGATTTTACAGTATTGGTTTTACAGAAAACTGTTATCATACCTTTGATAAGGGTAAGGAATTCTTCATGTTTGATCTTGCCGCCAGCCATATCAATCTTCAAGGCTAACAACAAGGTGAAGGTCATCTTATCCTTCTCATACAAGCCTCGTACAGCGTACTTAAACACCTCATATGTCATAAACTCGATGATGTTTGTGATACGTTTCTGTGTAATGGGTGACTTTGTTGATCTGTAATAGACAAAATGTAGCAGAATGATATTAAAGTGATCATAAACTATCATTCCACTTTTCACATTCAAAAATTCAAAATGGATGAAAATGGTTTCACTTAAATTGGAACTTCCCTTGGAACCGTTGGGTATACACTATATAAAGTGGAAAGTTTGAAGTGAAGTCACAGCTCAATATTCATTTTAAATCTATAGTTACATGGTGGCATGTTGTAAAATGGCCTTCAAAGAATACTAATCAAATCCGATATATAATTCAAAAAGAGAATTAAATGAATAGATTAGTAATTTTTCCCCTAAATTTTAAAACAGAGCATATCATGAGTTATGACGAAATCTTACCTGGCCATAGAAAGATCAAACAATCCCAAGAATTGTTTCAATGAAGTCTGGTACATGACATTCACCATACTCATTTCTGTGATCAAGAAGTAGAGGATACTGCCACGTGTAGCTACAGGACGGAACTCTTCACGAGCTAGAGTAATCTTAGACTGTGTCTCATCAGCTGTTTGCAGTTTCTGTTGTACTTCCAGTGATGTTGTCTTGGTAACACGTAGTACATTGATAAGATCCTCATCATCTACTAGTGAACCCTCGGTACTTGTAAGACGGAACAATAGATTGTCCTCTAATTCCTTCATCTTTCTCTTGTTAGCCGTCACATCTTCCATCAACTTTACTCTCTCAGATTCCAGTTCCTGTATCATACAACATCTCAACATTCACATACATTTATCAAAACAAACACGCAAATTAAATAAACAACACATAACATATATGGGGCAAGGTAAAATTAAAGATAATTATAATATAATAATAATAATAAAGACCTTATTTAATGAGGCAACACAGTTGGCAAAGTCAATCTTACCTGTGAGACTATCTCAATAACATCAGGTCCAAGTTTTCCTATAAATACTAATGGTTCCCTAAATTAAATTACAGGGCCACCACTACCCAACCAGAAAGAACACGAGCAAATATAAACTACAATACTTTCAATTTTATCACCCAACAGACACTTTTTTAGTAATATTTAACCGTTAGAAGAGACCACATTTTGATGTTCATTGGTGGTCTCTACAGACCAGTTTGAGAGTATGTAAAGAATGACTTACAGATTTTTCAGTGAGGATGACACGACCCAGTAACTGATCCTCCAGACCTTTCATTGTTACAGCAAAGTCAATGATAGATGTTCTAGCATAGATCTCAGGTGTATATGCAGGATTCGACAGTTTGGTTGTGATGTATAAAGCAAATCCTTTCATGATGTCACATTCTTTGTCACCGACCTTCACCTTTAACGTTGAGCCGACCTTGATGAAGTTCTTTTCAAGGATGCTGTCGAGGGCAGGGTCTAATTCCTCACCAATGTCTTCAATCATGAGAGGTCGACCAAGTGACATGGCATCTTCCAAATGTTGACGGAAGTACTTATGATTCAGGGCAGTCAGCTAATATAGGAGAATAGAACAAAACAATGTTTACAAAATACGATCAACAGCATTTCAGTCATATTGAGAATATGCAGTCAGAGCATTTACTTCATTTGAATGATATCAATTTTCCCATTTTTGATTGTTACAAAAATTAGCTTAACGTTTAACAAAAGATAAAACTATGAGCAGATCAAGAATTTTTTCTCAGGGGTTCTGGTCAATTACATTTTCTTAGGAAGAGGTCTGACCAGCTATTGTGTTCAAGGGGTCAAGCTTAGAGTAGATATTATACAAGATAACTATATTTCTGCCAAAATTCAAGAGGGTTCAAAACACCCTCTGGATCCTTGCATGATAGCAATGGACAAGCTACATGTGATGATTTACCTGTAGTTCATTGGGACCCTCTCTAGATTTGATCCAGTTTTTCCCCTGTCCTTGTGGATCTATCAACAATGGATATCTGGACGCTTTTGTTACAACAATACCATTCTGTGTGGATAATTCATCATTTGGTAAACCTTGCAAGTTCCATTCAGCAATCTGTGGGTAGGAAATATATTCATAATACTACCATACACACGTAAGAATAATAACCAGCTACTGATTCATAATAAGACAAGAGTTTTGTCATTTATAAAACACATTTTCATTGGCATATAACTAACAGTTTGTAAACTGTCTATTGGTCAATAATTTGTAAAACACATTACCATTGGCTTACAACCAAATGTTTGCAAAGCGTCTATTGGTCAAACATTTGTAAAACACATTACAATTGGTTACCTACAGAAAACTTTTCACTAAACGAAATACAAAAGCACTAAGCTTTTCTTTTGATAAATCTCTATAAATATTTCATAACATCCCAATTCCCCTAGTAACAAAAGCCACAGCACACAACTGAAAACTGTGTGCGAACACATCACAAGTGGTTTTGTTAAAGACATTTTAAATGAACGACTAAATACTTTATTTTCAGCATCTTGGGAGGATTTATTTCATTTTCCCCGAGTAGAATATATACTCACTGTATTTGGGTCGACCAACATATCGATGGTGTTGAGATTCAGTGTGAATGGTATTTTCCTCGTCTTCATTTCCTTAAACCAGTTCTTGAAGAGTATAGCACGGAAATCCTGGTTGAATGGACCACAGTATGACAGGAAGGCTGTACATACGAGAACATCACCAACCAATCTGGACAATGGAGAAAATAAAAGTATAAACAATGATACATAATATACATACAGCCATACTCCACTAATCAGGATTAACTTTATAAAAATTAATCCATATTATTATGGCTCGAACATGTGCTGTTTATCGAGTATTACGTTTTGATACATGTACGAATTGTCAAACACCCTTGTCCTCAATAATAAGAAAACCACAGAATAAAAATCACCATTTTCAGGTGTATTTTCCTTGCTTTGCCTTTTTCTGGTACATGTATCAATTTAATTAACTTGGATTACAGTATTACTATCAAGAGAATGGTGGAGTTTTTCCGTAAGTTTCCTGCTCCTGTTGCTTGATGCCCTCAACATTGACCCTATAGGGTATCTGACCTAAATTGTCACAAAAAATACTTTTCGTTTGTTAACAATGTGAAATTTTATTTCATTAGTTTTGAAACATCTTTCAAGACTAGCAATATATAACCTTAAATAATAATGAAAAACATGACACAAATATTTTAACATGCATAAAATATACACACCAAAATACAACAGTAATCACCAGCGTAATATTACAACCAAATACAAAGTCAATTCAGAGAAAAATAACTACAGTTATATGTAATACAAAACATTTTTTATTACAAATCAGGAAAAATTACCAGCCTAATATAAACACAATTGTCACAATATCAGTATACCGCCATGTTTAACATGTATACAATATTTTCCACAAAATACTACACGTCAACTGAGTACCATATTATGATTAACATATATATTTATTATTATTGTTATTATTATTATAATGTGAAGGTGCACGAAATCACCCCAGTTACCAACCCAGCCATTCCCAGACGTGTAGAATACTATGTTTATATAAAAATATGCTAAAAAGCTTATATGATAGGTGAAATGTCGTGAAATAATAAAGTTAACAATATATTTCAGTTTATTTGGCTTGGTGGTTATTTTCCAATTCATGTTTATATCAGTAATATTCAGAGGTTTTGCAGTGTAACTATATTATAGTCCATAAAACTAATTGAAGGAAAAAATGAGCATCTATATTTAAATGAAACAATGAATCATGAATACACAATGGAAACACATCCACAGATTATCTACAACAACGGGGTAGAGGACCCATTCAGGTTTACCTTTCAAACGCACTATGTCTATATAGGTGAAGTAAATAAAAATTTAATAAAGCCTACAATTATTGCAAGTAGCAGCAAGTACATTAACTTAATTTTCTAGTGTGCCTCTGTAGCTCAGTGGTTAGTGCACTTGCCGTCTAATCGGGCGACCCAGGTTCAAATAGTTATTGAGGCTCACAGGTAAGACTGGCTTTGCCAACTGTGTTGCCTCATTAAATAAAGTCTTTATTATTATTATTAAATCCTGGTGGATGCTCATATATGCCTGCCGTAATTCAGCAGAAAGCTGACTGGCAAACAAAGGCTATGCTCTGCATCTACAAATACTGTAGCTCTTAAAGCTACTTTAAGATATTACTTATGCCTCATACGTAAATGACTTCCAGCAATCTAACATTCTGAATTTGGAGCCAGCTCAAGTTCTAATTTTATTATACGAATGTAGCTGTACAGTGCAGTGTTTCTCTGGTGTTAAAATACTACTATTTGTACATATCTAACTTGGATTTACTCACTAACATAACATTTTAGTGTAAAAGTATGCAGAATATTTATCAGACTTTATAAGGAAACAATGATATCATACCTTCCTAACTGTGCCTTGAATTCCATACTTTGTTCTGTCCATCTGATCTTCTCACCACCAAGACCTTCAATAAGGGCAGCAGCTGCGTTCATCTTACGTCTACACGTTTCAGCATCATCCATAAGTTTCTGTATAACAACAATTATCAATAAGCCACAACAGAAACAATACATGTCCAGCAGATCAGGGGCCTTATTCACCAACGTTATAAGTCTAAAAATACATAGACTTTATATTGCCAAATGCCACTTTCTCATGTTGTTATAGATGTACCAATTTTGATATAAATAGGTGTACCTGTTCAGTGGGTAACAACAAATAAAAACGTAAACTTTCACATGTTTAAGTCGAATTGTAAAGAAATGACAGCAATTTTAAATGTTGTCAATTTAAGTCTGAATTTTAGACTAGGTTGGTGATTAAGGCCTCAGAACTATATAGGTGTGATACAAATTATACATAAATAAGTTCTATATTCATTTAAATGTAACAGCTCAGAAGTGAATGTTCACAATAGAACTGATAAATTTACCCCCCCCCCACTTAGAGATGGAATGCCCCCATACCCTCTTGTCATGAAATTGGTTCAATATTTTGGCTACTAAATTTTTTCTCAAGATCAAACAAAAAAAGTATCTGGCATTGAAAATATTCCAAGAAGAATAAATTAACCCAATTGTTTTATGGTATCGTATGGCATATTAATTAGACAATAGAGAAGATAAGTACACTGCTCTCCAAAAGTTACTTCACACTTCTCAAATTATACAATTATTCTATTTATTTATTATAACAAACACAAGTGTAATGGTATGGTTTCTTATAAACCAAATATGTTTGTCTTTTTATTCATCATTGTCTTATTCCATTGACATTTTATCAATGATTATCTACAATAAAACATTAATTTTACCGTCAATTTATGACATCATATAATTTTAGGAGTGTGAAGGAACTTTTGGAGGGCAGTGTATTTATGGAATATAAAGTATAAATGAGAATATTTACCTGTTTCTCTGCCATAGCTTTGTCATATTCAGCTTGTACTGCGGCTAGTTCTCTTTCCTTCTCATCTAGCTGTCCTTGTGCTGTAGCTAGATCACCCATAGCAACTTCTAACCTAGCTTCTTGTACTGCCAAGTTAGCCTGATATACAAGTGAACTTTATTCATGAGTTTTATTATTATTACACCCTTTTTTCTACTATTTTTCAGTCCGACAGTTGCACTAATCTGTGTACATGAATTTACTGATAACAATATTTTCAATCAACTGTCAATGATGGCTAAATACTCTAGACATTGCACTGTTGAGAACATATACATCAAGA
Organism: Spisula subtruncata; assembly: GCA_963678985.1. Lineage (NCBI taxonomy): Eukaryota > Metazoa > Mollusca > Bivalvia > Venerida > Mactridae > Spisula > Spisula subtruncata. The sequence goes on from OY787667.1 coordinate 19,353,837, forward strand.
AATAAATCTAATTATTATACACTCTATAATAAATTATATAGATAGATCCTGTCAATACCTTGAGTGGAAGGACTTCCTTGTTGATAGAGAAGAAGGCGGCCATAGCTTCAGTCCATGATAGAAGACCAGCAACGTTACCACAGACACGTTTAGCTGTCTCTAGAGTATAATCCTCCATCTCGAGATACGGTTGCATCAGTTCTACTGTCTCATCATTGATGGTATCCTTAGGGAACGACATCAACATTCCGAGGAAGTTTGTACCGGCCAATAACTGAAATAACATCAACAATCCCTAGTCAAATCTTTTGCCCCAGCAAATACAAGCATTTAAGAAAATAACTCATTTCGAAAAATCGCATATTAACCCTCGTCCGGTTGGTAGGGATTCGAACGCATGACCCCAACAGCGACAGCGCCTAGCACTGAAGTGACCGCGACCATACCGATTGCGCCACCGAAACAACTTTTGGAAATAAATCTTTTTGCATTTAAATGTCACTGCAGCCTTGATGTTTGACCCACAAAACCTCAAACTCATTACAGGCATCTACAGGTCATGACTAGCCTACATACTAGGTTTGAGGATTCTAAGCCAAACAGATATTTAATCATTAATTACAAACAATTTTGTCTTCCAAAACTACAAACAAGTAACAAGGCAGCACAACTATCAATGATAACTGTATGGAAGGAACTGGAGGAATCTAACAATAGTTTTGCTTCTCCAAACCAAGTTCATGTATTAACAAATTATACAATTTTGATTCTTCTCTCAAAGTAAGCAAAATTTCGACTGAAGCCTTCTTCAGAGAAATTTCCACCATTTAAACGAGTTAGGATTCTGAATTGGTTTTAAATACAGTGAATTTAGAGGTGTTGAAAATAGAGAATATAATCTATTAATTTTGGCCATGTAGACCACAGGTAACTGTATCGTTAAAAACAAATTTTTTTTTTGGAACATTTATATTTTTCTTTCTTATAGAAAAATATAAATTTTCCAAAAAATTATTTTTTCGTTTTCAATGATACGGTTACCTGTGATGTAGACTACTAACCTTGAGTGATTCATTCCATGATGGTTTGACACATGGTCTCTCTGGATCTTGTTCTACTGTATTCACTTTGTGTTGGAACAGCAGTAACACAGCGTCCATAATTCTCATAATGAGATGTGGAGGTTTACCTAACTTTCTCACAGTAGCAATATCAGCAGGTTTGATAGTGTTTAATGCAGCCTCGGCAGCTTCCAATGCTGGTCTAGCTTTCTCTAGTTTAGCTTCAGCAATGTTCTTGTCCTTCTCAATAGCATCTACAATAGCTTGGGCCTTGTCCTTCACTTTCTGTACTTGTTCCTTGACCTTAGACGCAGCTTGAGCTTTAACTGTTACTTCTTTCAATACCTCATCAGCTTTTTTAGAAGCTACAGCCAGTTCCTTCTCTTTCACTGCTAACTCTTTCTCCAGTTCACTCACAGCTTCTGATGCTTCTATCAACTTCTTCAAACCTATAAGTTAAACCAACAATGTTAGCAATTGTTTGACCATCCATAGTTAGAACCACAGGTAACTGTATCGTTGAAAACATGGCATAATTTCCTGAAGCCTATGCAGGAGATTGGAGATGGAAATACACGAGATTTCAATGATATGCAGGAGATTTTTCTTGCTCAAACTTTAAACTTAAATAAATGAATTTAATAATTCAGTTTTCACCTATTTTACTAGTAGGACATTACCATGCATGCTTAATAAAGCTATTTTAATTAATATTTTTTGTCATTTTCATTATGCAAACAAAAAATATCAAGGTTCCAGTATTCCAAGAAATGCAGGAGATTAGATCAATTTGCCTAAAAACATGCAAGAGTAGAGTATGAAATGCAGGAGACTCCTGCATGAATCAGGAGATTTGGCATGTATGAAATTAGTCTACACACCATCGTTCATTCTTCTAGCCAGTTCACCAATCTCATTACGTTTGTCTGAGTAGATGGTCTTATATCCATTGATGAAGGACAAGTAGGACTTGGGTGTCACATGAGTCGCACGACGATACCTGTAATGTTAAATCTTAGCATTATCCAATTGTGTATAAACATACAGCAAGCGAGTATTCCCCACAAAACCCCAACAGTCGGCGCCACTGTCCAAACCCCAGCGACATATATATATATACATGTACTTACAAGTAAAACCTTACAGTTGGGATTTACTCTGCAAAAATATCATAGAATATTGTAAAACATCATTAGAACAAGCAGCTGGATTATGATGAAGAAATTTTTTGAAGTTGATGAGATGCAAGTGATTACAATTTACTGTAAAGCTCACTCTTGAGACCTCACTTCTGATGATATTCCCTTTCATGTAGAGCTTTAGCAAGAGCATTACAGATACAAGTTTAATTATGTCTTAAGTAAGACAAGGATCTGACCAGCAACCTCTTGTACTAGAAATGTATGCTGTCAAGGCAAATTAACTACTGTAAAATAATTAATTTCATGGGGGATTAAATTTCGTGGATTTCGTGGTTTGCCTTTAACCACGAAATCAAATACCATCGAACAATAATTTTTACCCTTGTATTTACCACAAGAAATGCAAAATCCACGAATTGTCCCATGGAAATGGTCTTTTTTACCAAAACCACAAATTTTCGTCCCAGTTTATTTTACAGTATGACAAGTGTGGGAAGTAAACAAAGATTGGATGATACAAACCTTTGGAAGTATTCAGTACAAGATTCAGCCACACCATCATGTACTATACCCATTGTTTGTATGACTTGTTTCTTAACCTCCGGTGTACAGTCTACATTGAACTTAGACAGGAAGTGATCTGCTACAGCAATCAGAGCATCACGTGGCCATCTCTGGAACCAGTCCATCGTACAACCAGAGATTAACCCGGGGAACTTCAACGAACGAGCTCGGAACTTCTCGCCAACCTGAATAACATCATGTATTGTTTTGATCAATCATTCAGAGAATAAAAAGACAATTCTTAATCCTATATACTACGACAACAGGCAACTGTATTGTTGAAAACGAAAAAAACAACAACAAAAAACCGCATTTTTTATAAATTTTCAAAAAAAAAACACTTTTATTTTTCGTTTTCAACGATACAGTTACCTGTGACTACGACATGCATAAATTTGTCAAGACTATACATTAGAGTTATCAACAAGCTAATGTACAATGTTATTTCTCTCCTAATATGGAATTGTCACATTTGGATCTGAAGTCTCATGATGTGTCACTTATCATGTGAAAACCTGTAAATTATCGACTTCCTGGAATATGAAGGTTTAAGTGTAAGCGAGGTTGAAAGGTGCAGGGCCTGTCCGTTTGTACCATTTGTAATACATAATTATTCATTAAATATTCAAATAACTATATTAGCCATACTTACTGGAGAGAAGCAGAGTACAACATGAAGGTTGTTACGGACACGTGATAGATAGTACTCGTATAGATTCTCATTGGATGGTGGTCGTCGTGGAAACTCTTTCTTCATTACAGGAATCAATTCACCCAGAATCTCATCCATTTCATCACGGGCAAACAAGTTGGCAACCTACAATATTGCAACAACATTCAACATTGTTAATACATTTAATGATACTGGTACCATGTACAGTGAAGTTCCGCTAATAAGACCGGTCAAGAAGGTGGTCTTAATAGCGAATCGGTCTTATCAGCAGACCATCTTTGTTCTAAATTTAATACTTAAATACCTTAAACTGGCGAACATCTGCAAGATTTCAAAATAATCAAAGTGGTCTTATTAGCAGAACTTTACTGTAATAAAGTGAGGAATAATCATAAAGGATTATATTTTGTTGGTTTTGTCAATGAGCTTACCGGAAGGCTATGATATCAACCATTAAACGACCTCCAAAATATTTAATGTTGGGCAAAATCTCTGTTGAGCTGCAATTTTACGAAAATTTTCAAACATTTTAATAATAAGTCAAAAAAGTTTGGGAGTGTGTAGTATTTCCTGGTGGCATTCTTAATAGATGGAAGTTATCACACAGCTGTCTCTTTCACGGAAGTCGGGAATTGGACGAATAAGGCAGGGGAAAACCAGAACACCATGCAGTGAATTTGGACTGTCTTGATACAACACACAAAAAAAACAACTTTTGTGTCTTTCCTTGAAGCCGGGCATTGGCCAATTAGGCAGGAAAAAAACTAAAACACTATGCAGTGGATTTGGACTGTCTTGATGAAACGCAAACAAACAAACTTACCACACCAGATGATAAAACGTTGTTGAGATATTCCAGGAAACCCTCATCCTTGATTTCCTGATCAGTAAATATGAACGTGATTCCCTTGCCTTGTTGACCAGATGTTCTATACAGGAACTTCAAGTCTTCCAGTAAGTTGGATGTATTGTAAGATCTGTAAATATGTGAAGAATGAAGAAATATTGTTCAGCAAAAATACATTGCTGGCTTAGAATGAGAAGGTCGTAACTACTACTTACGACCTTATAAGACTGATACATATTTGAAATCTGCATGAAAAGGCACTTCATATTAGCCTATTTTCATGAAAATTGGAACTTGTCATGTTGACCAAAATGAAGATGTAAAAGCTTGTTTTACTATAAGTAAAGAGGAGATTTCAGACAGTTTTTTCTTGTTTTCTCAAAATATTGATTTTGTAGTTACAACCTTCTCATTCTAAGCCAGCGATATGTATACATGCAGTATCATCATTAAATTTTTATTTCCTAAAATTAAAAAAAAAATTTTGGTTTTGATTTAGTCTGGTATTTTAGGTCAATCTTGAATGCTGAAAATTTTAACATCAGACTGCTTACCGGTTTATACATGTTCAAAATATTCCTTTTCAATTACACTTAACATTATTAGTAGAACCGAAAAGAATATGACTGTCTTAGAAAATTATAGTAGATTCACCATTACTCATTTCTCAAATTAGAATATTTTGGCACAGACAACAGCAAAATGAACAGTGAAACAACAGACAGTATACACAATTTGGTTTATACAACTTTTTTTGAAAATCACTTGGATACAACAGTGCGATATTTGCTTCATAACGATAGTATTACTGCCAATATAATTATAATTACAGAGTTCCAAAAGTGCACTTTTTAACAAAATTTTATAGTGCAATAATGGTTAAATATTGGTGAAACATAAATTTCACACAGGGCAGTAAATTTGGAGAACATATGTGTTTCTCAAAACTTACTCATTTTACCTTTCACCAACATTTAGCCATGAATGAACATTTCTGCATATTAAAAAGGGTGTAGACCCTGTCGACATTGCTTTTGGGCGCATTTTATATGTGAGATATGGTACAATATGGACATGGTGTTTGTGTGGCGACAACATTGATTCTTAACTCACGGTTGTCCAAGACTGTGAAATATGGACAACACATACATATGGAATGATGAAATTTATAGTGAAACATGCAGCATTCTATCATTCATTGAACCGTGACAAATACTACTGAGAGAGACATAGTAAGGCAAACATATTAGACTATAACTTGAAATCCCTAAACATTTTGGTGACATATAGGCTTGACATTCCAACATGCTCACTGTAAACACCAAGTGTAACATATTCCTTACAGATTGAAGCCCATACAGCATGCCAACATTATCATTCATACTGATGAAAAGCAAGAAAACTACACATAATTCTTATAGTGACACAGTGGCATATGCATTCCTCAACATCAAATAACTATAACAGTCTGAGTGTGTCCCTATTCTAACTTTCCTAGAATATAGGTACTGGGATCAACTTGTCACAGCTTAAACATACATACAATAATGAATTGAGGACTCACTTTCCATCTTGTCTGATTTCATGTAGAAATGTATGATACAGAAAATAGAACAAATAAAACATAAGTTGTTACATACAAGACTATCATACCTCAGTTAGTGATACTAACGTGTAACAGAACTTATTTACATCTTGAGATTTACAACCATCAATTGCCAAACCTAAATTCTTGTCTTTGTTGATAGAAGTACAGAAAGAAGCGAAAACTGATTATTACTACTCAACACAAGAAATTAATGAAAATTTCTGGATTCCAATAACTTCTAGCCATGGTAACTCAAAGGTTAGGCAGCTTATAAACACAAAGCACCTCAGGTAAGCATGTCATTTAGTCGTATGTCATATACTGTAAAATCATTTATTTTCGTGGGGGATTTAATTTCGTGGATTTCGTGGTTCACCTCAACCACGAACTTTAATCCCAACTAACATTGATTTTGACCCTTGATTTATTACCTGAAATGCAAATCCACGAATTCAAGTCCCAACGAAATTGTCTTTTTTACCAAAACCACGAAATTTCGTCCCAACGAAATTAAATGATTTTACAGTATCCCATATAACCAAGGCACTGTTCAAGAACCGTTCTTTCTACAATGTTCCAGAACCTATACTAAACTTGCCAATGGGTTTGTATATTATGATGTGTCATATTACTGTACCTTGTCAAGGTGATCTGGAAAGTTTTGTAGCCAGCAATGAAGGAAGCTAACTTTGTCAGTGACTGTTTACCGGAACCACCTACACCGACAAGTAGAGCATGTCCACGTGGTGTACGTATAATACGTGATATCTTGACGAGATGTGTCATAGCGTCCTTGAAGAAGACAAGATCCATACCAGAACCTCGGATACTCTCATTGTATTGTTGTAAGAACATCAGTAATCTCTCTTCCAGAACCTCAAAATTCTCAATCTGTAAACATACAGACAAATACATGTCACATAACATCCGCATACATGTCACATAACATCCGCATACATGTCACATAACATCCACATACATGTCACATGACATCCACATACATGTCACATAACATCCACATACATGTCACATGACATCCACATACATGTCACATGACATCCACATACATGTCACATGACATCCACATACATGTCACATGACATCCACATACATGTCACATGACATCCACATACATGTCACATGACATCCACATACATGTCACATGACATCCACATACATGTCACATGACATCCACATACATGTCACATGACATCCACATACATGTCATAGGTTCTATTGTATTTATGTTTATTCAAATTTAACAACATTTTACAACAGTTTTTAGCTATATACAGCGGCCGATTCACCAAAGCAGTTTTCCTGGACTGTATCCTAACCAGTATTTATTGACCATTCCACAAGGGACCTGAAACTTCTTACATCTGGAGCAATATCAACATGTCAGTTTTTTCAAAAACTTTAGTCAAATACAGATACTTAATAAAGAATAAACAATGGTCAATGCTCAAACAAATTCCAATGCTCAGGCCTTCTACAAATAAAGGCAGAACGATCAATACAAAACAAGTTTCTGATGTACCAAAAGTTCTGAATTACAGGACTAGGGCCCCTGTCCTATATATCAGTGTATACTTACGGGTTCGTATATTTTGGGCATGTCAAAGTCTGCTATTACTATATAGAAATATTTCCCTGGCCTTATAGGAAAACGGTCCCCTGTCCTATATATCTATTTGTATACTTACCGGTTCGTATATTTTGGGTATGTCAAAGTCTGCTATTACTATACAGAAATATTTCCCTGGCCTTATAGGAAAACGGTCCCCTGCCCTATATATCAGTGTATACTTACCGGTTCGTATATTTTGGTTATGTCAAAGTCTGCTATTACTATACAGAAATATTTCCCCGGCCTAATAGGAAAAGGGTCCCCCTGCCCTATATATCAGTGTATACTTACGGGTTCGTATATTTTGGTTATGTCAAAGTCTGCTATTACAATACAGAAATAATTCCCCGGCCTAATAGGAAAAGGGTCCCCCTGTCCTATATATCAGTGTATACTAAGTACCGGTTCGTATATTTTGGTTATGTCAAAGTCTGCTATTACTATACAGAAATATTTCGCGGCCTAATAGGAAAAGGGCCCCCTGCCCTTTATCTATTTGTATACTTACGGGTTCGTATATTTTGGGCATGTCAAAGTCTGCATCATCAGGTTCATCACCAGTAGCCTCTGGAGCATCCCTGTAAGGTAGGTAATATAAACATGGTTAATACAATATCATACTCATATACCATGATTACATAAACTGTACTTAATCCATAGGAATTGGTTTGATTTAAATAAATAAATTAATTAATTGATGTATAAAAGTTATTTGCTATTTGTTAGAACCCTTCAATAATTCATAAAAAATATTTACTATTCACAGCACAAAATGTAATTATAACTTTGAACATATAGCAATGGTCTTTTGAGAAGGTAATTTCTTTATTTATACTAAAATTTCTAGGTAACGACAAACACTTAAATTGAATTCAATTGATATGTGAAAAAGAACATTTTGAAATAAACATCACCAGCATCAATTTGATAACAAGAAAAAAATCAAATATTGTGTTTTCAAACACATGCTTAGAAATTACATGTCCATGAAAAACAGGCATCGTGGAGTAAAACAATTCAATATAATATGGTGAGATTAACAATGCTAATCAAGTAATAAAATTTGAGTTCATAATATAGCATAATTTTGACTATATCTGAAAAAGTCATACCTTTCAACATTTACTGTAATATAACTATAAGTTTCGTATTTTTTCTAGTCCATTCATTGAAGTATAACATGGCATGACATTAAACTTGAAATGAAAATACTGTTGTATAAAGCAATACCCTGTGCAATAAGGGGTATCACAAAGCTGCGGTAAAAGTACTTAGTTCTAAACAAGAAATATTATAAGGAATTAATGTTAAAAAAAGGAAAGTAGGCTTTTAACCAAAGTTATGGAAAGCTTAACGATAACCTGAGGTGCAAACCTTTACATGCTGATGCTTATTTGTGTAATATTCATATTAACCGGAGATACGGGTCATTGTATTATGTTGACACCCACCTGTATGTAGGTGTAGGGAGAACCTGATTACAAAGTAAGTGATCATCCCTCAATATGAGTTAAATCAGGAAAAAATAATATGCACATGCATACATCTCTTCCCAGACAATTTAAAGGTGTAGAATGCAAACTGTATAAATTGGATGCAATACAACAATGTGAGAAAAGTTCAATCGGAATCCAGTGTCCAAGCGACAGTCACAGCAATCCAATTCTTATGAGCAATCACAGTCATGTTCAACGAAATTAAAATAATTCATGAACAATTCCAAAAAAAACAAAACATTTTTTTTTACAAAATAATTTTTACTCATTATAAATTATAATTCATTACGGTCAAGAAAATCATGCAACAGTATTACAACAGAGCGTTCACACATGACGACACAATATTACAATTCTGCCTGCATAATAGCTTCAATGATGGCCCATTTTCCGCTGTTCACAAATAAACAATACAAACTGATACATTATTCATCATGATTATATTTTCCATTACGACTTATTGAAACACTTACTGGTAGCCAATGAAATTAAGTTTTACAAAACATGAAGCAGACTGAGCAGATGAAAACATGCTTCACAAACCTTGAGGCAGACTGAGCCATTACAAATCTTGAGGTGTTCGGAGCCAATAAAACATGTTTTACAAATGACTGACCAATGATAATCATATATATTTCAGCTCTGAAACTTGGTAACAGTGTTTTAAAAAATTAAACATGTTAGTTTTGTGTTTTGCTTTAACATCAAAGCATTTATCATGACAAGCCAATACCCTTTGATATACACTTACCTATGTAATATAGAAACAACAAAGTTTGTACACACAATAAATGTACGCTGTACTAGTATCTATAGTTTACATTTAACAACGACCATGGACTTCCAATATGCTATATATACAATGAAAATGGATTATTGTAAAGCCACAGACGATAGTTTGTAACGCTACTGTAATATGTACGATATTTCTTAACGATACGCCAATACCTTCGTTTCTTCTTTTTCGCTCGACGTTTCATCAGCATAGCATATGTTATTCTTTAATTACAATTGAAAGATTTGTTAAAATGATCTCCATTCAACCTGACTTATGTTTCCCTATGAAACAAGGGACGGAACTCTGTAAATCTTATTTGCAGTCAGTAAGAGTAACTACCCTTTAAAATCAAGGGAGTGAACTTTGTTGGTCTTATTTTCAAACAGGAAGGCTTTAATATGTCACTTTTAAATAAGGAAACCAACTCTGTTGATCTCATTTTAAGTTGGACAAGTAACTACTCATTGAAACCAAGGGGGCTGAACTATTTTTAATTTAGTTTTAAGTCAGAGTAATTTCAAAATTAAATAGGTCTGTATTAAAAACTAAGCAGGTCTGAAACTGCAACTCAAACCTATAACCTTTACATTATGCAGAAAATAGGTTGATAGGGGGTTGATAAACTGGCAGCATGGATTGTGGTAGTAGCAACATAGAAACAACACTTCCTACCATGCTGCTAACATAACAACAGTATAGTTTCACCCGCTACCTTTTCTTCCGCGACCCTGGACGCTTTTTTGGATTGTTTCTTTAACATTAAGTCAAAAGTCAGAAAGTTATTATAAATAAATTCAGTAAAAAATCATTAGAAAAACTAATTATTTAATAAAACATACATAAACAGAATTAAACAGAATCATTAATTTAATAGAAATTCACCAGCAAATTAATTTTTTTTTTAAATAAAATGCATTTTCAATCAGTCAATTGTGAAAATTAACAGGCAAAAGCAGGTAGCTCACTTTAGCATACAGCAAGTTATTTGTATCATTTATTAACCATGAAAATATCAAGTATAAAAGTATATTACATACAAGCAGAAAATTAATAATAATAAAAATGACCATAGGTGGTAATTAAAAATAAAATTTGGAAGTATACCACATTGTTACAAAGTCCCTAAAGTGACCATACCATTTTTTAAAATTTATTTCAAACACCATTTTATACTCATATTTGATTCAGTTTTTCAACTATTTTTCACAATATCTTTTTATTAATACATTTTATTTCATGTTTATTTTTAAAATTTGAAGAAAAGACTTTCAATGTCACTTTAGAAGCTTTGTACTTGGTAGCATTTTGAAGGAGTAAAATATAAAATAAAGGGGCATATAACATGAAGCACATGCATTACAGAGAACTGACATGCAAATAATTGGATGTGAAATTGAGTGCAATATATATGTATATATGCCTTACCAACAAACTGATGAACAGCGTACATTGTAAAACTCAACAGCTTCCTTGATATGAACAATGAATATTCAATTGTATGATATTATAATCCTCGGCATATTTTATTAAGGCTACTTAAATTACGGAGAATTCAAACAATTCACACAACTGCTAGCAATGACCACACCCACAAACCAGTACAAACATTATAACAAACAAACCCAACCCAACTCAAATGTACCAGCATGTTACCATAATGAGCAACAAGTTTGCAAACATTATACCTCATAAAATCAGCAAAGAAGAAGGTTGGTTTGACGATTGCACCGTATGTTTCTTCATCTAATTCTTCACTAACGACTCGAGTCACAGTCTTATCAAACCATGAATAGTCATCCGCTGTGACAAACCTAGTTACAAGTATTAGTAAGAACTGTTTAGGTCATATACAAATGTACATGAATGTGTGTGAATGTTAAACTATCTATCTGTCAGCAAGCACACTCCTGATTGGTTAATTCTGCAAATCTGGGCGGGACTATCTAGTATAAACTAACGTGATTAGTTAATTCTGTAGATGTGGGCGGGGCTTTCCACTTCATGTCAGTACAGATTGGTTAGGCACACCTGTCAATCATAATTAGTAAGAACTTCTATCTAAGTTGTGAGATTGAAAACAAAATAAGCAGACTAGGTAGCAGAGCAAATCAGAAGAACAAATTACAATACGTATAAACATTGACACTGCATACGAGACGCTAAACATGAGATCTGTTTAAATCTCAATTTTGGACTAATTGATAAATTTAATGCAATCTTAAATCATTGAAACATTATCTTCAGATTTGAGCAAGCAGAAATTTGAGTCAACTTAAGATCTAAAAATCATGTATTCAACACAAAAATATGGCTAATTAAAACCAAAATCGGTAAAAATAAGCTGTTGCAACTTTTTTAATTTCACCAAAATCTTGTCTATTACTTGTAACCACATAAAAAACTAGAAAAATTCTTCTGAATTCCTTCTGCTACTACACAAATTTTCTTCAGTATATCCACAGAACCTGATATATTTTTATATAAATGGCCCTAAAACACTATCCATGACCCTGTTACTGACAAGCACTTGAATAGACCCTTAAGATTTAGCGCCTGGTGTTGCATTAAAAATTTGAATTTATTAAATATGAACTGAAGAAAAAGTGTGTATGTACTAGTACTATGAAATAAACAAACTGTTAAAATCACACAAAGTCTAAAAAATAATAGAAACACAGCAAACTGAGGGATCTGCACAATCTGGGACCACAGTAGCGACTCCTGGGGGGAACAAATCTATAACACACATGTTAGGACTACAAAATAACGAAAACAAATCAAAGAAATAATAGTATACAGTTAGTGCATGCATATACAGTGATCAGCATGAATATAAGAGTGCAAACATTAATCACAAACGGAAAAATATAAATTATAGAGGTTATAAAATAAATAAAATATAGGAGGTGAGGTGGTGGCTAGGAGGTGTTTTAGTCATATGTGGAATACCATACCTCAGAAAGTCAACAAAATAGTGTGTGTCATCAATATAGGAGATATACATCTCCCCACACTCCTCACCAATGACACGACCCATGGTTTTTGTGAACCATTTATAATCATCTGGCTCCGTAAACCTGATATATTATAGTAAAATTGTTGATGAATCAGTCAATGGTACAACTTACATGTATAAACATCAAATACAATACTTGGCTAGCTCTTGGCTTCTTATCAATGTGACCTTGACCTTTGAGATAAGAACCAGGGGGTTAGGCGAGACACTTCCCCTTATGGAGGTGAATATTCATGCCAAATATAAGCAAAATAGGTTAATGCATGAGAAAGTTATGGCACAGACAACCGGACGTACATACATCCAAAGTGACAAGTAACTGTAAGTCTCGCTCACCGCAAGCAGGCTTGATAACAGAAAACCTGTTAATGAAATTCTGCCAATTCATTGAAACCCAAACAACACACTATTTAACAAATAAAGTGATTTCAACCAGTACAATCCCAACATGTTCCACATGCATGTAAACCCTGGACCCCATCTGTGTTAAATTTAATCCCTGGCCCGATCTTCAAAAAAATCTCAAATAGTTATCTCAGATCAGATTTAGAGGAGTCTGAGACAAACCTCAATGAGGAGCTCTCCATTATACCAATTTTGAGACCAAACTGGCATTAAAATAATCTCAATGATAAGTAACGGAATTTGAGGTTGATCTCATTTTGAGATTTTTTCCAAAAGATAGAGCCATGTTCCATAAAGCAGTGTTAAACCATAGTTAGTGTCACTTAACCATACCACACACACATGATGGAAAATCACCACAAAAACGACAATCATCAAACAAGTTAACAAAATGTCATCCCTTTGTTGCAACCATTCATTTGCCACTATATCAAATATAAAGACACACAACCTTGTTGCACCAAAGTGATGAACTATACAAATACAGAACAAGGCTTAAATCTCTCAACAACAGTCTTATAACTCATATTCAAGGTTTAGATTTGGCTATACTTGTGATGACGTAAAGGTATCAAATAGAAGTATTAGAAATACAGTAAAACTTCGTTATCTCGTGGAGTGATTGGGATAAGTAAAATAGTCGAGATAAACCGGGTGCTCGAAATAACCAAAAGGCTTGTATCGATGATACAAACGGATATTGGTTTAAAATTTGTTTGAGATAGGCCGAGAGCTCATGTTATCAATGCTCGTCATAACGAAGTTTTACTGTATGTCAAACTTGCATAATTCTGATGGTTTGTTAAAACATAGATCAAACTTTGAAACAAACATAACAACAATAGAATACATAAGTGATTTTTTGTTATGTAAATCATGCTGAGTAACTTAAGCCTTTTAAAATCATCTGATAATAACATATAGTTTTTAACTCTGCTCTGTACACAACATGTTTGGAGACTTTCATATTGTGTTCAAACGTCAGTATATCACAAGAACTGTGTCATATGGTAAATCAATATCTGGCCCAGTGATTATAAACATTGGAGAACGTACTCCATGCTCCAACTTGTACTCCGTACTCCAATTGGAGTATTTCTTGGTTACAAAAAATGCTGTAACTTCTTTATTACTGAATGGAAACATGTAAAATGGGGTTCATTTTCTTAATTAGATCATTTGCTACAAGTTGGTGTTAGATTTGATGCAAAATTCTACAAAAAGCTGTTTTTCAAGCATGGAGTATGGAGTTTAAGTATAAGAATGAGAATTGTTTATAATCACCGGGCCTGATAGTACTAATTTTGGCTTACTTAACATTTTGTGTAATATAATTGTCATTTTTTAAATACATCTTGCTTTAAACTGACACAGTTCATACCATATACCAAATACAAGCATGTACAGATATAATTATACATTACAAGAAAATACATAACATCAAAGAAGTTAATAATCAGTTAAAATTTAGTGATAATTAAATTAGATTGAAAATAAAATCAACATCCTTTATCAATTACACAATGTCTTTAATTTCTAATAATTAAAAGGCAACTTCTTACGGTATATTTTAACAAAATGTTCATGTTATATAACAATTAAATATTTCTGTAGTCAAGTAATGAAAGGTGTTTAATATCCATAAAATTGACGAGATAATCCATGAAATTGACGAGATAATCCGTGAAATTTACACGATTTAATTTTCGGTGTATAACAGTATGAACATACCTGTCAGCTATGACACGACAACATTCATGCTTCCATAACTGCAGTGTAATCTTCTCGGACACAACAACAGTGTTCAATGTGTTGATCATACCTTGCCAGATACGGGATAAATCACGTAAGTTGAAGATATAATGGAACTTAGCGGGAGTAGGCAACATCTTGATCTGTTTAATATTGAAGAAAAAGAAAAAATATAAACATAAATATTGATGGAGAGAAAACCCGAGTTCTAGATCCATTGTTAACTTCATTAAATTATTCTGTCTATTACAAATTAAAACAATCATCTAGCATATAAATGATAAACAATTCATCTTTGTGAAAAACACCTTATTAATACCCAAAATATTCCATGTTCAAATGACCATAAATCCTTACAAAATCATTCTAGGGTTTTGCCACATGTCTAGTATTGTTGACGAATGGTGGTAAGTAGGTGTACAAGTGTACAAAGCCTCTTTGCAATAGCACAGAATGTAAAAAACATATTGGGCTTTGTAAAAACCTAAAAAACCCAAGTTGACATACACAGACAGCATAAAATGACTATGAGCACAGTCTTATCAAAATGTGAATATGACGTGATGCAACATATTGTACAAAAACATAATTCCATTATCATAATACATGCATAAAAATTATAATAATCATCAAAAATAAATTGTATGCTCTTTATAAAAGCCTGAGAATAAAACAGAATTACTGGTTCCTGTACCTTTGTAAGCTGCCACAATCTTCTAGTGATGGGAACCAGCCTATCTACCAGTTCTCTAACATCTTGTTTGAAGCCACGTTCCTCACAATAATGTCCGGTACCAATCACACGGAATATCTTATCAATGGACATATTAGATGGTAGAGTACAATTGAAGATGACAAAATGTCTCTTCAAACGTTGTGGTATATCATTACGTCCTCCACCAGGGTGGATCATAGCCGACAGGAACTGAAGGAGAAAATATACACACATAAACATCAACAACAAACTCTCATTCCCACTAGTATGCTTACCAAAGCAAATCCCAGATTGTTACCAATTCTAGAGTCACTTTCCCAAGTCACCCAAGCAATCCTTTCATTTTAGCAAAATATGGCAACAGAAATAGAGAAAATGAAGCTGTAATTGCTTATGTCATGAACATATTATTAAAGTAACACATCTGAATTATAACAATTATGTTATAACAAATAATTTAGGATTGTCTAAAGCAAGCTTTGCAAGTGAGGGTTTGCTGACATTTGGTAAATCCTAGAATTCTGACACAATTAAATCAACATAATAAAGAATTGTATTTACCTGCATGTCAACAATGTTAACGAAGTCACCAGGTTTCTCGAGATTGTAGAATCCAGAATATTCCACTAACTGTCGGACAATCTCATTACCTATCTGATCTCCCCATTCATTGATAGTTGGCATGTTGATGTCGTCAATAAATACAGTCATCTTCTTACCAGCTGGTGGACCGTATGTTGTACCCACTCTCTTATCTACATAACTTTCTATCGTCCTCTGTCAAATGCAACAAGTAAATCATCATTTTGTTTGTTAACAATATATAACATGTAAAAACATTACTGGTTTACTGGTTCTATGTACTGTAAAATCATTAAATTTTGATGGGATGAAATTTTGTGGTTTTGGTAAAAAAGACCATTTCATTGGGACGTAAATTCGTAGATTTTGCATTTCAATTAATAAATACAAGGATTTGAGTTCATTAGGAAAGCCTTGAAACTGTAATATTCAAGTACATGTAGATTACCTCAAAAGTGTGTTCAGTAAAGCTGGCTGAGCAATTGAATGATGAATTATAAAAATTGTGGGTGGGGTGTTTGGGTGGATAAAGTGAGTATATAAATTACCTGGAACATGAGAGGTGTGGTAGCGGACGAGAAGTTGAGTGATTTCTCTAGATGATATTCCGGGTTATATTTAGCCATATATCCATTGATCATCACAGTCTTGGCGGTACCTTGTTCACCAATCAGTAATACACTGAGACTTTGTTTGGCGATCGTGTCTATCAGGTATGTCGTCCTCACGTTATCCACCATAGGTACGAGAATGGAGGAATATTCGGGTGTCACATCTGTAGGGTACTCGTAGTCTGAGACACGGGTATCCCAGTGAGCCCATTGTCCTGTCATCGAAATAGATATAGTTAGCACATGTCTACAATCTATTTTAATACGACTCAAGATTTTGCCAATAAACACAAAGAAACACATGTTGAAGTATTAAAAGTAAAAAGTTACAATCAAAATAGCCAGTACACTATCATTTTATCTCCTCTTTGTCGTATTTTCAAAAGGTCTGCTTGGCATGGGGGATAACATTAAGCAAACATCTCAGCTTAAATCAGAGTTTGAGACAAAACTCAAAAACTGAAGCACTTAAATTAACTGCAATGGTTTGTGACTACCAATATTGAGATTAGTATCACATGGAAATGAACACATTGGTACAACGCAACTATTTAAACTGAAGTTTACAGAGACCATGATACTTTGAGAGATCTGGACCAAAGGGGTAGAGCCACGAAGGCATGAAATCGGCCCCGCTTTTTCCCATATTGTGAAGTACTTGTTTTATAATGCTTTTTATGCTATTATTGTTTATTAAGCATCGTACTTTCATTCAAAATAAAAAAACTTTTAAAAATTACGAGTTGTTGTTGTTACATAGGCCACCAAACCCCACCCACTTTTAACAAAAATGGCATTTTTTTACGAAATTTACCACTTTGAGCATCATTTTCGTATTGGCGGCAAGGGTGACCAGCGACTACATTTATACCAGTGATTTGTAACTATAAAAGCAACCAAATACATAAAAATCATCGCTGGTCTTCAATGCCGCCAAGTTCAAAAACGAAAAAAATCGTAAATTTTGATCAAATTTCTGTAACGTCAACGTAAGGAAATGACGTCATAGACGCGCGCCATTTTTCCCGGATTTTCCAATCAATTAACGGACATGTGTACAATGGTATAAAATAATAATAATATTTGGTTAAAACTCGCATCGTACTTTATCCTTCTCCACGCAATATTATTTTAGTGCAGTCTAACCGTTGCATGCAGTGATAGTTCTCTCCCCTTCCATAGATGGCGTGAGTGTCGCTGTATTACATGTTTTTGTAAACACTGTATTAAAATATATGGTTTTGTAGTAATATTGACATCGATCGCAGTATGATCTGGTTATTATCGAGTGCTATTATAATTAAAACGAACAGGTAAGTTGTTGTTTATAGTTTCTGTCATCACACTGCCACTGTAAATAATACTAAATATCGGGATCTACGTAGGTTGAAATTACCCAGAAGTGTAGGCCTACAAGCATCGTTTGTTTGTTTGTTTGAACATGGTGTTGGATTTATCTAGGATCGTGATTTGTGTCACGGACATCCATGATTGGCTCCAATTCTAGACTAAATAATTTTCAAACACAATTATTACATCGGCATTAATACGATGAGACATCATAACAGTGTACTGGTCGGCGACCAGTTTCCGACATTTTTTTGCATGTTTTTCGGCATTAACTCGAAAACTAGACGGTTTAAAACAAAATAACTTACATTTTTGTGATCCTGAGCTCAAGACCGATATTATAATCACAATTTGACATTTGTGACGTCAAACAGTGCGTAGAATTCGGGGCGAAGAAGGGATCACTATTTCAGGCCGTAAATTAGATGTAGAGTATCAGTATCCGACATTTCACATTTAATTAGGTTTAATTTCCCCTTTTCCCCGTTTTGACCCTCTCAACTAAAAGGAAATTATCTCCCGTTGACTGAACATAGCTTTTTAGAGTTGTCTCTCTTTGTTTGTTTACACACCGGTAATGGAATTGAGGCCTAATGGTCAGTGCTTTTTCCAATTAGTAAAAATCGCTGACGTCATTTATAATGACGTCAATGATGACGTTTTTGTCAATATTTATCTAACATCGAGTTTTGTATGGATCCCCGATACTGCTCATACCTGTTGTTGAGCTAAGCCTTGCTTTGTCAAAGACTCTGGCAAACCCGTGGCTATTTATAGATGAACTCGTTTGTTTCATCGCACATGCACATATTTCGTAAACAGATGATCCCCCAAGGGAAAGAGGTGACGACTATTATTTCATTGCATGTATTTCTTGATATTTTCTTTTTATTTCCGTGAATTGTAAATTTTCTGACACACAATTGTTGCTTTGGTCTAGTTCTTTAATTATACCCAATGTCTTAATTTTAGAGCTACGCTAAATACGAAAACATATCAAATGTCGGATACTGGTAGCCATCGGGAACTGATCGCCGACCAGTAGTTCTAGCCATGCCTAGCCTACGTGATATATTCGCTTGTGAGATTCCTGGGTACAGTGGGTAGAATGGCAAAACTACAGCTTCTTTTATAATAGCCATAATAGGTTATTTTGCATCTCAATCGTGTTTGTTTACCTCGAAATGAAAGTACATTCCAGATGCTTGTATTGACATTCATTGCGTCATATATGACGTCATGACTTAGAAATATTTAGGTCGTTCAAGGGACACAATCCCTACACTTTTTAGAGAACAGATATAATTCAGTTATCCCCCTTATTATCGACCGCCACTCAGAACCGTCATGATGACGTTCACTTGTGGCTATGCGCTCGACTTGAGCACCATTTTTTCCTTATAAATAATACACTATTTGTTACGACTCAACCTTTGATCATACACTTGAAGCAGACTCTCTAAATCTAGGATATTGCAGTTATTCTTAGTTTAAACAGTTGCTACGCAAAGTCTTTATTTGCCAATCAGCTATCTGCCGAAATAAGGAACGGCATATGAGTGTCTCAATCTGTATTTGAACCCGGGTCGGCTGCTTGCGAACCACGGAGATGTATAAATTGCAAAACACATTGAATACTCAATAATGTGGCTAAGTGCTTTAAATTAAGGCAGAACGAGCAATTAACACTAAGTCTTGTTAATGTATATAGACATTGACAAAGTCACATATTTTTCAGGTTATCCATTTTGTTCTTCAACACACAAAGAAAGTGCGAACTATGTGGAGAGTACTGTGCTCCGTCACAGTCTCACAGGTAATCATACTGTTTCATCTGTTAGTTTCGATTTATGAATCCATCTCCGGGTGTTTGTCAAATTATGGTGAGAAGTGTTCTAACAAGCGTTGTCCTTAATGTTGGCAGTAAAAAGAACACGTCGCACATATAAAACAGATGAACACATATGCCTAACGCACATCGATTGCAGCGAAAGTGACACATACATGAAATGTGCTACAACGTGTCTGCGCACTCCCAAAAATGTACCGAAGATAGCACTGATCAGTAACCTTGCACGGATTCCTACGTGTTACCTATGTTTTAGCATGTAGACAACACGGCTCTAATTGTGACCGCTGCTATACTGTAAAGTATAGATATGACAACTGATAATGAACTGGTTGACCAACTTAACTCAGACAATTCTCAGACACTTCTTATCGTACCAATATCTATATCATACATGTTATATTGGTGCTGCAAAATCAAAGTATTTAATATGTTATCCTGCCTATGAACTGTGTAATTTGCAAGTTTATACGAATATGTGGCTAGTCATATTTTTGAAAAAAATATTTGTAAGTTATTTATTTCTTTTCAGACGCGTTGACGCTGGTGGAACTATTCGGATTTGCTCCTTATTGATGAGTCTTGAATCTACTGGATGCTGTCAAAATATGCTAAGTTCACAGGTTTAATATTGTAATGCAGAACTCCATTCACATGTCTTTAGTGCCAGTAGTGAGGAGGAGTAATCTTCGAACAAGTTATATACAATCAACTATCGGGACTGAGAAACAAAGCCGGATAATGGATAAAACAGGTTCTGTTAAAACCAGGGTACTTCAAATAGAAATACAGTGGCATTTTGCGGGGACCGACGAACAGTGCTGGTTAAATCATAGTTCAGGTAGAATCAGGTTCCGGATAAACCAGGTTATATTGTATTTGTTTGAAGTGTGTCATTATTATAGTACATGTGTATAAACAAAATTGATCATCACTCATATCAGAATGTTATGAAGTTAACCAGCAATAAATTATAGCAAACCAGTGTATCTCGTTATTTATTATTTGTAGTTGAGAAAGTATCCATAATTAGTTCAAATATATTCTTATGGCGAAGAAAAGTTTCTATGCAATCAAATCATAAATGAAACCATTTTCATTCTGACGCTATCCTATTGGCAGTTGTTTATTGCTGTTCTCACTGTTTATGACTGTAACCACAGAGGACAACATAAGATATTCATATCGGTCACAATCTTGAATGGAAGCCATCGCTCATGTCTACGTAATTGTTATGAATTGGTTCAAATTCAATCAAAAATGGAATAGCTATAGTGAAGATTCTTTAAAAGGCCTAAACCAATCCCAACAGAAGCCTAGAATCCAATTTTGTCAAATAGGTTACCATGGTAACCAAATAAAAACAACTGTCAAAATGTTACTTTGAATCTGTATGAACACTCTCATGAAAAAAAACTTATTTTCTACAAAATATGAAAAATTATTTATTTTTCACAATTTCGGCAAAATGTTGTTTTCGTTGTTATGGTTACAGTTACAATGTTTAAAAACAACTTGAAATGTAAAATACTGAGGAACGTCTTAAAATTTATTTCGAGCGATATGCAGCTGCAAGTAAAGTGTTAGGCAGAAAAAACTCTGATGAGGTTTCGTAAATAATCGTTTTGGACATTATTTAAAACTGTTACCATAGCAACCGAAGTGAAAAAATCGTAACAAATGTCAGTATAATTGCTTTGTATGATTATATGGACGCACACCTCCTTTCCTTTCAAAGATTTTGAAAATATAAGCAATTTTTCTATTTTTTTACAAAATATTCAATCCGTTGCCATGGCAACAGTTGAATAACAATTTCTTTAAAAAATGCCTTTTTTGAAAAACTTTTGAACAATTGATATCACATTATCATTTTCACAGGATTTCGAAATGGGGCCATTTTTTACCCTTCGTGGCTCTACCCCTTTTAGCCAATTTATGAAAAGTAAAATCTGAAATTCTCATTATAGGCTGTGCCTTAGTTAATATTAGCTTCAGTACCTTTTTCATCAACCAAGTACTCAAACATGGTGTCTTCACGGTCAGATGGTATTTGTGGTAGATCAAGTTTAAACTCGTCATTATTTCTCATGAAATCCTCCATCTTGGCTCTGTCATCGAGTTCGAGGTATGCACCGATACTCCACATCACGGTGAAGATATATAGTCTCTCATAGTGATCACGTGTCAGCTGGGTAGCATCCTTCTCTTCACGTTTAGGGATTAAACCTGCCATCAACTTGCAAGCCTACAAAATGGAGAAATGTAAAGATGCTATAAAAATCTATTGTAAATTCATTAATTTTCATGGGAATTTAATTTTGTCGATATCCTGGTTCACCTTCAACCACGAAATCAAATCCCTTTGAACACTAATTTTGACCCTTGTATTTATTACTACATGCGAAATCCACAAATTAACGTCCCATCGAAATTGTATTTTTTACCAAAACCATGAAATTTCATCCCATCGAATTTAAATGATTTTACAGTATCTTTTTATTTTACTGCACAATATGAAAAGTTAGAATACTATTATTGAAGTTACAAGATATTCTGTTTCAAATAGTTTACACTGTACTGTTTGTTGCAACTACTGTATCTGACAGTGCATATTTCCGCAGCTCAAAAATTGAGCAAAATTCTGAAATGAAACATAAGCTTAATTTCATTTCGTAATTGTATTCTTTGTAGGCCAAATTTTACGCCAAAGGAAATGTTAGCAAATTTAGTAAATTTGAGAACTTTGCAAATATTAGAGAAAGTTTACCTGAGAAATAACAAATGCTTCGAGAACGTCCATCTTCCATGAATAACTCTGTATAGCTTGTCTGTAGATGTTAGGGAATGATTGTTCAAACAAATCAAAGATGATATTCTGTTCATTGATTGGTCGAGTGTTCAGCCAACCCTGTAAGAGAATAGGATATATTATATAATCTTGCTATACAGATCAGACCTGGACCATAACATACAAAGACTAATGCCATGTCTTACTGAGATTGTTTTGCCTCGGTGATGTACCCCCGATATCATAAATGGGCATTGGAAGGCATAGTGGTCTAGGGGAGGCTTCTGTGTACGGTATCATTTCAAATTTGTGATATCCCCATTCCCAATGCCTCCCGAAGCTCATTTATATTTGACAATTAAGGCAAACAATTTGCCTTTAAACCAATAGAGCCAATGCCTAGCCATCTCAGGGGCTGGAACTGGAACCAATATTTGTATATAATCAGTAAAGAAAAGAACTGAGATCTAATGATACAAGTCAATCAATTGTAATCCGGTACAAACAAAATTATCACAATGAATCTTGAGATTCAGACTTTAGTAAAACCTCAGCTGATTTAGAAAATATCTGTAGCATGATGTAGATTGACTTACCCTGAGGATTGGTGACCAATCCAGTCCGGAGCTACTCATATAAACCATACCATTCCTGGATACTGTAGCTGGTGAGGCATTGTCAATATTGTGAGGTTCAAACACAATCTTACAGTTAGGTGCCATAGGAATACGATCACCATTAGCCAAGGTCAAGGTCTTGTTGTCGTCCAGTACTGAATTCAAACTTTCAATCCAAATGGTATCCACAGGACCGTCAAGTACCAACCATACGTGGTCTCCTGAATACATCAAACAAGTTTGATAAATACTGCGTAAACCAGTACACTTAGTTCTCACTTTAATGTGAATCTTTTTAAATTTTTAACATTTTTTATGATTTACCTCCCTTATTTAGAATAACAAATACGAGGAGACAAATATGATTTTTATTTCATTTTCATGATGATTCTGAATTAAGCAAAGACTTATGAGTCAAAATGTGTATCTATTCTAAGGAGTCTTACAAAGATGCATAACTATAATTTATGGGGGAAATAATGAGCACAACAGTGAAATGGACCTTCAAATGAATATTTGAGATGATAAGTAGGCAAAGTTTTACAATATATTTTTCTTTTGAACACAATAAATAAATATGTGGAACTAACAACTGTAACAACGGATGTGGTTCTCCATTTATTTCACCAACGTTTCGACTTTACACTAAAACCTTCATCAGGGTAATACATAAAAAATATATATTTTTCTATTTTAAGATTTTTGGACGAACCTTTCTTGGAACGTAGAGTTCTCCTCCAGAGAGTGGAGAAGATACCATCTGTCCAATCATTGGTGGCAACATCTAGACGACCGAACATCTGAGGGGCTGTGATAGCTTTAGGGTTCATTCTCATTTCTTTGTGAGGTTCACCGCAATCTGTCATAGCTTTCATCAACATATGTATACAACACGTCTTACCAGCACCACTAGGTCCTAGTACCATCATACCGTGACGAACACGCTGTGTCTCAAACAACTAAAATAATGCATGATCATACTATATAATAAAGTTGAAAGAGAAGCGATTTTGAAAATCAAAATGCATTTATAGGCGATGTACGCTATGTTAAATATAAGTTTGTGTTTATTTATTATATTTGAATTGAAGTACTATAACAAATTCTCGTTCGGATGTCAGGTTTGCCTTTTCCATCAACCTGAACTGTATGATCAATGATAAAAATCATGGTCCCCCATGTTTGTTTATTTCTATTTTTTTACAGTGCATATGAATACATAAATAAAGTGATCTGCCGCCTCATTTGCATAGTTATTACACTACTGAGTAGTGTAATATCTTTTTTATTAAATGGGCTTTATTAAACTCCTACTCTGTAGTTTAAGTGATAATTACATATATGTTTTGAAGTGAAACAGATAAATAGATTCTTGAAAAGCTTACCTGGATAAGTTTAAGGAACCATGAGGGATGATCAATAAGTTTAGCATTAACAATCTGGTTCCTGATGGCTCCTTCAAGTTCAGGATATCCTTGTTTATCTAGTGTGATACCAGGGAACAAATCATTGATGAGAGACAAGAAGAGAGGTTCATCTTGATCGACCAGTTTAGACAGGTTCATATCACGGAGTACTCTCATCACAGCTGTCTGCTCTGTATCATCCGGGTTAGCACGCTTCACGGCACCGAGTGTACGTAGTACTGATAACATATTCCTCAAACCAAAGTCATAATGCACCTGGAATAATAATATAAAGTGTTAGTAAGTATAATATGGAAATCCATGAAAGTTACGAATGTTTCAAGGATTATATACCTAACTTCTCGGACAACATTTGGGATATCTTTGATATTACAATTATTTTATACAATACATAATTCTTAACTACTAGAAAATATAGATCTGTGAGTTCCATGAAAATCCGTGTTTTGTTAAGGTGGTAACATATTAAAATGACACAGTTAAGTCAAGGTTCAATCTCAGCAAAAGCTAAACTGAGCTTATCTTTACATAAGGAGCCAGAAACTTCTTCATAACATTTTTATTACATAGAGGAAGGATATAAATTATAATAATATTATAGTCATTGTCAAATCTTTATGGAATGGAATCAGCGTGCTTCCACAGGGAATTGAGGCCAGATTATCAAGTTGGATTTTTCCGGCTAGTTCATGCAGCCCAATTATTACCGTCATAGGTGGGAGAAGGTCGGGGAACCATCCTTCTTCCCACCTTACAATTGAGCATAAATATATATAAGATAAGGGTATCAGTATCATTGGAACAAAACCAAGGGGAGCAACTCTGTCAAGTTATTTGTATATCACAGTAACATAAAAATGATAAGATTACCTGTTTCGTCAGCTGTTCCTCACAGAGTTTGTAGAGGGTGAAGAATTTCCTGGCAAGGATAACGTTCTCAATGAAACCAATACTGGCAAGTTTGACACGGATAATGATCTGTC
Source organism: Spisula subtruncata (assembly GCA_963678985.1). NCBI lineage: Eukaryota > Metazoa > Mollusca > Bivalvia > Venerida > Mactridae > Spisula > Spisula subtruncata. Next base: position 19,379,714 of record OY787667.1, read on the forward strand.
TATCTGGTACCATCATGGCTACGGTACGGAAGTTAATCTTCAAGTTCTCAGGTAACTCTTGTCTACCAGCATAACCAGGGTTCTATAGAAGCAAAGGTTTGAGATGAACAAATGTGTCATGTATGATTGTAATACTGTTGTAAGTGCCACCAACTACATGTCTTTTCCATAAAAATTCAGCCATAAGTAGCACAAAAACAGACACAAAAAAAAACCTTAAAAGTCACGCCCGACTTATGAAAGTGACCTACACAAAATTATAAATCATTTTGGACCAAGGACAAAAACCCCTACGGACATAAGCCCCTACAAAAATGCCCCCCCCCCCCTGCGACTTATGGCTATGTGCGACTTATGTCCGAGTAATTACGGTACCTATTTCAACTATCACTCAGCAATTAAAATGTCAAATAATCCAGCACATCCTGAGGTCCAAACTTATTTTTCCTTCATTTCTCAGTTTTTAATATTATTTTTATTGTAACCTGTATACGGTTTAACCCTTTACTCCATAAATTGGTTGATGTATGCCTCTATCCCAAGGCACATCACTAATAATGAAAGGGAGACTGAGACATACATTATCAAGGGAGATCACTCTTGATATTTGTCATAAAAAGCTGCACATGAGATGTGTACGCAGTCTAGCTCATCTCTTATCGGAACTGTGTATGGGAATAGAGTAAAGGGTGGGTCACATCACTGAAAACTTACAGAAATAGCTTTCATTTTGTAAGTATTACAGTACACCATAGTTTCAATAGGAAATGCTATATTATAAAGCGGAGGTTTTCAATGCGTTATATGTGTATCACATTATATCTGACAACATACATGTATTCGACAACATAGATTATATGTATATATAGATACCAGGTACTATTATATAATATAACAACAATATTTATCATTACGGAACACGGATATATTGTGCAGTATCAAGGGTAATCATTGACCTTATTTATGGCGCGGAAAACTGAAAATTACTAATTTTAAAAGTTAATTCATACAACAAATGACTTTAGATGATTTTTCATGAAAGACACTTGGTAATTTAAAAATATTCCAAACTTATTCAGTAATATAAGATCTCAACCCCTTCAAAATAATCACACTCAATTCAATTAAATCCTAATTTGTGCAAAATAATATTGTTCTCTGGTTTAGACCAGTAAGTGGATTACAAGGAAGCACCAAAACATTTTTTATAATAGACCACATTCATTGTTTTGTGCATATTATTATTCTAAAATGTGACAAAATTTGGAAAAGTTTACGTCAAAAATTTATCAAATATTGGATATATGAAATGATGGTTAACGTTACATCAAATAATGTTTGAATGACGTTTGCGACGTCACTCAAAAACTTGGCGGGAGTGGTTAGTTTTAAAATTCTATAACTTCGCTAATTTATGTAATTCAAATTTTTAGAACTGTTCAAAAGAGTCTCATCTTTCGAACGATATATTATCATGATTTTCGTAATTTTGTCACTAAACCAAGTTTTACTGGAGAATGGCTCATATATGTATTTTTGTAAATATCCCATATTGAAAATTGGTCTAGAACCAAATATGTTATCCACTGTAAATAAAGTCGTTATTATTCTAAAAGGTCATTCTTTATCCAATCTAGTACACAACTATATTTATCTTACACATTTCGTCATACTATTGTTTTACTCAAAATATTCATGTAGTGAATCATGCAATATACACGTTCATGATATTCACAATATTGAGTGCCCAGAGGACTAATACAACCTGCTGTCCATATAAATTAGCATTCTGTAATCAACATTACCTCTACACAATTAGATCCATGCAAACAAACATAAACTTAATTTACCATAGTCAGACCCATGCAAAAATATACTGTAAAATCGTTTAATTTCGATGGGACGAAATTTCATGGGACGAAATTTCATGATTTTGGTAAAAAAGACCATTTCGATCGGACTTTAATTCGTGGATTTTGCATTAATGGTAATAAATACTAGGGTCAAAATTATTGTTTGATGGGATTAAATTTTGTGGTAGAAGATGAACCGCGAAATCCACAAATTTTAATCCCCCACGAAAACTAATGATTTTTACAGTATAAACTGATTGATTTCATCATCATGCATGTCATTACATTTCTATTGATTTGTTCACTCTCAACAGACCTTTGCAAAGTTTGGGTACCATCATTTTATCATTTGTTTCAAAATACCAATCTTTCACATTAATGTAGGCTCTACCACCATGCAACATCAGTATACAATGTCAGTTCTTGCAATAAAAAATTAAGAAGACAAATATTGCTGAACTTGCAGTTTCTATCGTTCAGGCCTACTTAGTGATTCAAATAATGTGTGTAAGCATTCAATGAACATGCACTAAGGAAGCCATGGTGAAGTTCTTATCAAGCACTTACAAGAAAACAGAGGCATGTGCAGTCAATTTGAAATCACTTTAAAAGGTTAATCTACTTTACTCAAAAGTGAGAAACAAACACAGAAAAAGTTTGAAAAAGAGTGAAAATTCTAGATATCTAAAATAACAATATTATTTACACACAAAAAGTAGAATGTATTCATTTTATTCAAACCTTTAACAAACAATAGAAAGACTTGATGATTAGGATGATTCAAATGAATACTATATATTAAGTGGATATATGTCCATGAACCAAAGGCTAATGAATTGCCCATTTTCAGAAATTTACCATGCAGAAACTTGCATTCTTTGCTGGCCAAAATTAATGCAAAATTTAAAATTTAAGCAAGGTTTGTAAATTTTCAAAATTTATCATTATTTTCACAATGCTAAATTAACCACTTATATTGTATACATATATAAAACAGACTTTGTAAGTAAAGTTAGAATCGTCATCGAGATTATATTGTTTAAAATCTCGATGACACAAGACAAAGTTATGAGTCATGTTCTACCATATAGATATGTAGAGTACGTACCATGGTCAAGAAGATACCAAACTCCATGTTGAGTGAAACAGTATCACCATCCGTGAATACGAAGGTCTTTTTACGTTCCTTCTTACTCTGTAGTACCACGGCAATCTGCTGAGCGGCCACAGATAATACAGGTAATTCAATACGATTGAACTCATCAAAGCATCCCCATGATCCAGACTGGGCCAAACCTTTCAACGACAAAGAGTAACATTAATATATGCATACCTTTCTAGTACATAGTTATATTTTCCTGTAATTAGCTCTGTATTCATAACATTATCAGCCCAAAGTTTAACTCATTCAAATTGTCTGGTAGCGTGTTTTGGTAGTAGTTAAAATATAAACAATATAACTGTGACTATGAAACAGAAAGTACATTCCAGTTAGGATAAAAATACAGTGAAGCAGTGGATCAATCCACTAGTTTGGTGTAAAAACAAGTATAAAAGCTTATACCAACAGTTCAATACCAAACTAAACTCTACCTGTTTAAGCAATGGTTTTAATCTTTTGGGTATACATTAACAATGACGTCACTGTCAGAATATCCTTACTGGACTATGTCATGTTTATTTATATTCTGTCACAACCAACTACTGGAAGCAATATATGTTACCTTTGTAGATACGACCGAGCCCTCTGAAGTCCATCTGATCGGAACAGTTGAAGACGACCACATACTTGCCGAGACACCGACCCATGTCCTTGGTAGTCTCTGTCTTACCAGTACCGGCAGGTCCGGCTGGGGCACCACCCATTGACATACCCAGGGCTTGAGCCAACGTAATATAACATCTACAATCATAAAATACATGTATAAATATTACAAACAGACAGTTTAAGTGCTCTCTCTCAGTCGTTTGTCCAACACTATCATCCCTTTGTCTGCAATGACCTTTGTGGTTTTCCTCAGAGCATCAGTCTCCATATAGCTTCTCTTAAGTTTAGGTGCTAAAGGCTTTACAAATATCACCATCTGAGTTCTAAACTTTATTTTCGGAAGTCATTAACAGAACAGGGAAACAGAAACTGGAAAATAATGAAATTTTGCATACATTTCATCGACATTACAGATTATAGTAAAATTGCCATTTTTTTAGAATACAAATTCCTTGGCAAGCATGTTACCATGGCAACAATCTTATACCTGTCAGTAAGCGGTGTGATGACAAGACGTTCTGTACATCCGAGGAATTCGTTCTGATAGATAAAGTCTACATCTGTGATAGATATAATACAACGATCCTGATCTTCAATGAAGTAAAACCTTGACTGTTTCAACCATTCAAAATCTGTCGGTGATTTCACATGCATCTTACACTGTAAATGTAAGAAATAGAACATGATTGATACTAAGTCATTACTCAACACAAACCTACAGGAAAAAGGGAAGTAAGCCATATTTTTAGACTCATCTTTACACAAAATATTCAACACATTTCTGTTAATGCAAGACATGACAAATTGATTGTCATAAAAACTGACTTGTAAAATTTGTTTTTAAAGATAATAGCGAAAATGTAAACAGAATAATGAATCTTAACCATTTACTCCATAGATACCAATGTCCATCACCAATACTGGATATTAAGGGGAGACAATCAAATTATAGAAATCAACTGAAACAAGACACCTTACAAAGGGAGACAATTCTTGATATATTTGTACAGAAAAGTTTTTTTAATGAGATGTGAGCATATAAACATGTTCTAGATCATCTCTTATAGAATTGGGTTGTGCAAAGTGATGGGTTGAATATATCACTTGCTTAGAATGAGTTGGTAACTACAAAATCACTATTTTGAGGAAACAAGTAAAACTGTCTGACAAATAACTCTTTACCTATGGAAAAACAAGCTTTTACAACTTAATTTTGGTGAACATGACAAGCTCCGATTTTCAGGAAAATAGGCTCATAAGAAGCCCCTTATAAAACAGATTTCTTCTTCCCGTTATAGTACAGGAACCACTCTGGAGCATCAATGTATTTCAAATATGTATCAGTCTTATAAGGTCGTAAGTAGTAGACCTTCACATTCTAAGCCAGCGATATAAATGATAATGGTTTAGTATAAGATATAAGCTTACCAGATCATCAAAGATATCTCTCTGATGTACGTGTATGGTGATGAGTGTCTCAAACTTTGTTCTCTCCACTTTGGTGAGTTCTCTCGTTGTCTGATCAATTAACATATTTAACAGTTCCAGGAAGCCTTGGTTAGTCTGTGCCATCACCTTGCGGTCATACTTGGCACTGGTTAAAGCCTCAGTGGAGTCACGAGTCCAGATCATCTGTATACCCAGCAAGCCAACCTACAATATAAACGTAAATATAAACATCTATTTTTATTAGGGCTGTAACGGTATACAGTGGTACACAAAAGACCCATGCGGTTCACAGTACAGAGTTGCAAATTTCGGTACAGTTTGGTATAAGCTTTTTATGAGCAAAATAATATTCAGAGAACGCAAATGTCTGAAAGCCCTCTGATTATGTATAATTACCATGCATCACTCGTTTTAATTGTATTAAGATATGCCTCATATTGTCGAAATTCTTTTAAAATAGTTGATAGCCACATAATAAAGGCTGTTACAGAATTAACAAATTCGTTGTCACTTAAAATTATAGATTTATACAGCGGTTTTGAGTTATTGAAGAAAGGGAAACCATTTAGTCTGCCGATGAACATTTACCCTAGTAAACTAGTACCCCCCCATCAAAATGGAACAAATTATCAACAGTTTCATTTTAAAGGGACTAAACTCCAGTTTGTTAATTGCAAAAGAAAAACAATCGCATAACGTCTTTTTATTAAATTTAAAAAACCAAAAGATCTATTGCGTGACTAAAGCATTAAAATATGTATTTATCGTTGTGAAGTATAGGGTGGTGTTTAAATGTTGAGAAAAGCTGTTACCTAATAAATGGACAGTAAATTATGTTTGATAGTTTTCATCACAATAGCGCCTTTAATCATAATTTAAATTGTAAGAATACTTTATGTATTCGTTAAAAATTGCAACGTCTTCAAAGTGGTGTTGAGTCCCTTTAATACAAATGAATGTAGCTGTACCTGAGCAGGGAACATTCCCAAGAATTCAAGAAGTTGAAAGCTCTGATCTTGTATAGCCATAGCTGCAGTACGTATAACACCATGTAATGATTTCTGTGCCATATTCATCAAGGACATCAACCAGACCTCAACATTTCCTTCAGCTTTCACATTTTTCTCCAGCTGCAATATCACAATGTCACAAATTACCATTACATACTTTTTTTTAATATCGAGCTAATCCTTCATTTGCCAGTCAGCTTTATACTGAAATATGGCAGGCATGTGTATGTGCCTCTAATTGGATTTGAGCCCGGGTGGCCAGATTAGACGACAAGCGTACTAACCACTTAGATACGGAGGCACAAATTACTTTTGAGTGTACAAAGTCTTGGTTCCATCCCTGCTTGAGACAGACCAAAGTCTTTAAATATGTTACAAGTATATCAGCCATGTTTAACATGCAGCCAACTACTGGTTCCCTAGGGGTCAGGATAATGTGCCTGGGGAATAGTTGACTAGTGTGATTAAAGCAATATTTCTTTTAATTATTTTTTATTTTATTCTATTTGCAAATCACAGGAATAAGTACTATTTTGAATAATAAAGAAATGAACATCAAATGGTAAGACACCCTGTGAAAAAAATATTAGTCAACCCCCCCACCTCCTGAGAAAAAAAATTGGACAAGAGGAAATATAAATTACCTCAACAGTTTCACCTTCTGTAGAATGTACGGACAGGATGAGATCATAGAACTTCTCATGGAACCTGACTGTCTTAATGTTGTCAAACACAGAGAGTAGATGTTGCTGAATGGTGTGTGGATCACTGGCCTGTCCCAGGATCTCCAGTAGGGCAGGATCGGAAACGAAGAAAAATCTGGGGAACAAAAGTCTCTTCTTCTCCAGGTATCTGTAACACAACATAAAGATATATGTCAATTACCGAAGACATAATTCAATTACCGAAGTCTAAACATTCTTTCTGTTCTGTGCAAGTATTCCAAAGGTGGTTCAACAATTCAGTAACTAAATTTAAACTTACCATAAGTGAGGTTTGTTCACACCCCAACATTTTGAAGGGCTATAATCTTGGAAAACCAAACATTTACGAATGAAAATAGGAGTAACTCCACTTTAATAGGAGTACTTGGCAGGTATGACTGTAAAAATGACCATGAACTTACCCAGTGAGAGATTTCTGACAGAGTTCTAGCTGTTCTAGAAGATGTGGTAACAACTGCATCAATGTCTCATCTCCAACACAACACTGTACAACATTAGGGGTCTCGTGCGCACGGGTCATTATCTTAATCCATGATTTATCAATGTTGCTGAATCTCTTAGCTTCCTATAATTACACAAACACAAATTGTCAACAATTGGATTTTTTTAATTTCAAAAATATTTATGAACATGTGAGTGCCAACCGGTACACAGTATGTCATCTCACTCCTGGTATTTCAATGATGCTTCCAATAAATACACATGAACATTATGCCATACACATCTACGCTTGATAGTGATGATGTGTACGTAGTTTCAATTCCTTCAGAACTGTGATTGTACCGACAATTTAAAGTTATACATTATATATACAGTAAAACTTTGTAACGACGAGCATCGATATCACGAGCACCCGGCCTATCTTGAGCAAGTTTTAAAATAGTATCCGCTTATATAATCAATACATGGCCTTTAGTTATTTCCAGCATCCGGTCTCTCGAGCATTTTACCTGTCCCGATCACTTATCGAGATAACAAAGTTTTACTGTATAACATAAAATAGGTGTATTTGAACAGGATTACCTTTGGCAACTGTTTAGCGATATCACCACCAACAAAGACAGCCTCTAGATAGACCCAGAGATTCTGTACTACCATCCAATTCTCAATGATCTCTGATGAGTTAGTCAGATTCTGTACCCAGGTCTGTATCTGCTTCTTGAATGGTACGTTATATCTGTAAGGTTACATAAATATAAATACAACATAACCTACAGTCCTTTCAAAGACAAATTAGAACGGTCGTAAATATACTATCGTTCGGCAGGTAAACTATGTTTATCTTGGTGTAACTGGGTATACATCAGTTAACAGTAATCCCCGCTATTCTTTCGAATGGGATAGTTCCCTCATTAGATTTACTATATACATAATTATACAGGGATCTCTAAAAGGGCTAAACTTCAAGGATTATAATGACAATTTGTACTTGATGTTATCATTTCGAAGCTAATTATACAAAATACCAACAATTGAGAAAACAATTGACATTAGTAAGTAAGAGATGTCTTTATTCAACAAGCCTGACATGCTCGGTTTTCCGATCTTCCATGTGTGCCACAATTTGCACCAGGATAGTAACGTTACAATCTGTTCAGTAATTATCATATTGAGAAACAAAATACTGTATTCCCCCAAGTAATACCCCCTCCCTCTAAAAGTACCCACAACCCCTCTTTTCCGAAAAAATTGTTTCTGTCTTTTGAAAAATTGCATACTTTTATTGTTTTATATGATGACTATCAATATTTTATTGTTGCTTCATCAATAAGATAGACATTTATTATGATTTTTTCACCATTTTCTTTGAGAATATATTTCTTTTTCAAAATTGAGACTCCAAATAAAAGTCCCCCTTTTGCAAATTGCATGGCCCCCAGGGGCATTTATTCGGGGTATACAGCACAGTACTTGTGTAGGCTAGACTTGGAAGAGAGATTAATATTACCAGCATGTATGATTTACCTGTTGCTCATCAATGAACTGAGAACCATCAATGAGTCTTCCATAAGTGAGACAATCTCACTAGTAGTGTCACCACGTAACAACAGCTCACCACGATTCTTGAAGTTACCAAATGTGAACTCTTGGTTGTTCCAATCAGCTATAACCTGTTTCAGTTTGGCTTCAATATCCTTCTCCTTCACAGCTGATATACAGATGTCCTGTAAACATATCATAACTTATAAATACTACAGCCTTCGCGATTAATTCCTACGCATATGAACTCAAAACCGTGATAAATTGGCTGGTATATCACGGAAAACTAAGATCTATTTTTTAAGTATACCATAATTCATTAAAAACACAACTTACAGTTTATAGGATTTCTGATGATACTTGACTTCTGATTAAATTTGGTAGTGTTTACCACTCCTATTAGCAACTAGTAGTGCAAGGCGATAAAGTCAGAAGTCATCCCAGGGATTGACCACTTGAATCTATTTTTAGCATCGAAGTCTTCACGAACAAATTTTTTACGCCTGCTCTGAACAGGGTTGCTAAGTACCCTGTTCAAAAACAACAAAGCAGATTTGACAGCAACAAAATGAAATTTCCATGAATACAGATGATTTATATTTTGATACTAACATCATTATTAAGTAACCCGATGATGCTTTATAAAATTAAAGCAGCAATTATGGACATTTAGTGTGCATGTTGATTACTTAGAGGTACTGAGTGTAATTAATTGTATTTCAGTTTATATGAACTACCATAGAATAGATTAACCCTTTACTCCATAGACATGTCATATCCTGCCCCTATACACTGTGGCTGTCCATCACTAATACTCATATTATGTTCAAATATTGTGAATGAAGGGACTGATTATACAACTTTCCAATAAATTAATGTAACAGAGGGGAGGTAACTCAATTACAGAAACAACTTAACAAGGTATCTTTACAAGGGAGATCACTCTTGATATTTGTGCCAAAAATCTGTACATGAGATGTGTATATATTCTAGCTCATCTCATATCAGAATAGTGTAGTGTCTATGGAGTAAAAGGTAAAAGTAAAAAGTAAACTAATAAATATCAGTCCAAGTAAAAAGATTACTTTACAGTCTCAGAGAACCAAATGAAATTCATATTTACTTATATACCAATATACAGTCATGCAAAAGACCCAAATAGTCCAGTCATTGAAGCTAAAACATATGGTCAACCTCAAACAAATTGCAAAACAGAGTTTCTTTGCATTTTCATCATCTACAGACTATTATCGACTACAGACAAAACGTCAAATATGCTAGTTCAGTGGGGAAAATAAAAAAAATCGACATGTTTAAGGTCACTTTTGGTAGCAATTTCAGCATTTTCCTTATTTCATACTACATGGGGAATTTTAAGTTCTAATAATTCCCGTGTAAGTTGTTAAATATTTACTAATTGCACCTTAATGCTTATATTTTCTAAAAGATACAACCTTCTTCTATCGAATACACATATTGATTTTATCATCAGACAATTCACTTTTCATATATATGCCAGTCTACGTGTTGGTATACTACCCATTCAAATGTCGACAAAATGACTCAAAAAAGCACTTTTTGGCGCATGAAGGTTTTTCTATTATTTGACCTAGTGACCTAGTTTTAACTCATGTTAAGTAAATATTGAATTTGACCTCATTTTGTCTTCATGATCCATGTGACATAGTTTCATAAAGATTATGTAAAAAGGGTGCATTCTAAATATTTGTTCTATAATTTGGCCTAGTGACCTAGTTTTTAACTCAGGTTAATCCAATTTCATACATGACCTTGATTTTTGTAAGGTGATCATTATGACTAAACTTCACAAGTGTAAGGTTGAAATTGCGACCCCTAGTGACTATATCTAGTTTTTTCTATGTTTTGACCTAGTGACCTAGATGTTGGCTCCGGTTAACTCAAAAAATTTTTTTCTTTAGATTAGCTTACGATGATCATTGCTGCCAAGTTTCATAAAAATCAGACCAAAATTGCGACCTCTAAGCACGATGTAAAAATAAGTTACTGGTACAAGTCAAGATTTATTTACATCAAAAGTGACAAATATCGCGAAAACATGTGACAATTGAATATATTTGTAAATATCTCAAAAAGTCCCACAAGTATTCAATTAGGACGTTTTGTACATTGCTAAGGATAGCTTTACGCACCATATAAACACAAAACTGTTTGTTTTGCAATTAGTTTGAGGTTAAAAGTTAAAATGACTGGACTAAAAGTGAATATGTTTGCATATAGTGAACAATGATATTTTTATTCTTAATGAAACTAATAAACTTAATTGAAAATTAAAATTCAGTGAAAGTATGTTTCACCATAATGTGTACAACCAAAATTGATTATTATAATATTTGGACAAGGCCAACAATAATACTGTTATATTAGCATAACCCTTAATCAATCAATGACTTGAAGGGATCCAGTTTTAATGACCCCCTAAAAGTGCCACTGTAGGGGCTATGCAACACAAACAGATTTATTCTTCATGGCCCAGTGAGAAAAGTGAGATAACGTATGATATATAAGACAGTGAGAAGTTTACCGCTATGTTGTCCAGTAATTTGGGTGATTTAACAATGGATATATGAACATTATAACGTTGTAGAATAAACCTATATGCTTCAAAATGGCTGCCCTATAAAAATAGGATCAAACTTCTATATTTTATATCATTTTCTGACAAGTATGTCATATTATACAGTGATGAACAAACAAGGAAATTCTTTCTGACAACATAACAATAGGCCAAACAAAAGCAGGGTTCCCACAAATATTCCGAGACAAAATTCCCTGACTTTTCCCTGACCTTGAAAAAATTATGTTTTCCCCTGAACGTGAGAACCCTGAAAATCAACACTTTAATCTTGTAAAAACAACATAAACATCTTAAAACATAAAAGGGCGTGTCCACTTTCATGCCAATCAATCAAGACAACAACGACAATTATCGACAAGGTTTATAACATGCCTTTTAAAGTGAACACAATGTTTGAGGGAAATGAGTGGCTGCATATTAAGAAAAAAGAAAAATACTAAAAAATTCACCTTAAACTCAGGATCACTGAGTGTGTCATGGATTTGCTAGAGACAAAAATACTCCTCATTCAATTGATAAAGATGGAAAACAATCACAACTTTCATTCATTTTCATAAGAAACAAGTTCTAAATATTTCAGCACAGTTACAACATTATGAAAATTTCTCAATATTCAGTACATATAAAGCAGTTTAGCTACGCAAATATTTTAACTGTATTCTAACACAATATCATAACAAGGCCTGTGATGTCATCAATATTGTAGAATATCAACATTTCTTTTCAGGAATAGTTAAACAGTCTCATATGAAACAGTTGTCATAAAGTAGATATCAATGCTTGTAAATCAATTAATTCAACATTGCAGAATAAAAACATTTCAAATCAGATAAAGCAGTCCCTCATGGAATTAAGCAATCATTTATTTTAAACAGTCAACATAAGCAAGCAAATTGATAGGGTTTTTACAGTTTTATTGGTATAATCGGCATGTGAAATGCCTTTGATACAAATGATCTAAATTTACATCAAGCAGTTGTTTGCTTCCAGCAGTCACAGTATTACAATTCTGGTTTTTATCACAAAACTGGTTGCTACTGGGGTACCCTTTGGCTGACTGCTTAACAAAACAATTTGAATAGTATTGTGAAACAAACTATACATAAAAAGCATGAATTTCAAAGTTTTGTATCATGTATCACAGGCCTGTATAGTCTCGATCTAGCACATACAGCTAAACAGACATATGCTACAGTTCTAAACACAAGCACAATAATTGACAATTGCTTTCATTCAACACATACGTTACAAGCACTATATGTTTGTTATTACTAAGACTCAATCATGACAATAGAGTCTGTGTGAAACCAACAAGTCAATGTATACAGTTTTTGGCGAAACAAAAATATTTCGGCCTGTTGAAAATTTCTTTTAAATGCTGTAGAACACAGACAATTCCTATCCACACAAAAATGGCAGCAGCACCTAGCCACCCCTTCGAGGCAGATAAATGATCACCATTCATCTAAAACTACTAACACAATAAAACATAACTATGACATATGATTGCCAACAAATCCTACCTCAATATCTTCCTTGAATTCCAGCAGTGGAGCCTGAAGAATGTTCCTCAGTGTGAAGTTATCACTTTCTATATCAAACACATGACCTGTAACCTCGGCCATACGGTTCCAGTGACGAGGTTTCATGGCTTTATTAGTCATCAGTTCTAACAATGGTACCATCTCATTGAAATCATCAATTGTCTTCTTTAAATCTTCAAATGCTGGCCAATCCTTGAGAGCTCTAGGCAGCTTGCGGCACCTAGAAATACATACATACCGTATATCATAGCATCAGCGTACAAACGCATTCAACCTGATATGGAAAGCACGTTCTACCAAATTCTACAATAAATGTAGAAATTTTCATCACATAAATAACATGAAATTCCATGATATAAAAAGAATCCGTCATTCGTTGCCTATGAGATCAACATTTCTTAAACTTGTCAAATGCTCGCTAAATAACTTGTTTTCTAGACTCGTTTAAGAAATGTTGATCTCCAAAGACAACTCATGACGGATCCTTTATTTACGAAAGAAATTTTGTCACAGCTTTTATCCATTTGGTAAAACATATTGTGAAACTTGCACTCACTTGTTTTGGAATTCAATGAGTTCATTGTTGATTTTCTCAATATTGATATCGGCCCACAGAATGTCATAGTAACCATGTACAGTGTCTATAACAGCGTTATATAGACCATACAACTTCTGTAGCAAGTTCAACTCCTTCTTGATCTTAATCAGTTCAGGGTAGTCAGTAACAGGCAGACCGAACAATTCCTCTCCTCCAGTGTATGTCAAAAACTTCTTGTATAAAATGTCGAACGTGTTCTGACAGATGACGAGCCGGTCGGACGCCTCGCGAGGTACAACACCAGGTACCATAGGACCGGCCTGAAAGAAAACATAGAATAGTAAAACATATGCATTGAAAATCAGTTTTAAGGAGCTACAATAATATAGGCAATATCCCTTGATTTATATTATACAATTTAACAGGCATGTAAAAAATGTTATCATCTATGTTCTGCAGGGTAATGCCAATATGCTTGTTTGACATTTATGATATTTGTGTAGAACAATCATTTGATTTGCCATTAAAGTTGTTCTTTTTATTACTATTGATATGGGTGTGTCTGTCTACTGTGTGTAATGTATTAAACGTAATTGCACAAATGAATGTTAATTGTATGTATGTATGTATGATTGAATTGTTTCATATGTTTTTCTTATAGAAGACCACATTATAAAAAAGATAACAATTTTGTTTTAAACCCCCACCATTTAGAATATCTAAGTTTGCACTTACCGTATCGTAATCCTTGTAGAAGGTATCACAATCAACGAGGAATGTTTTGACATCAGTGATGAGTTCACTCTTGAAGTTTGGTTGTACCTGTAGGAGATGTGACTGTACCTCAGCAGCTTGTACATTCAGTTTCTCCCACGAGTAGCGGAGTGTATCACAACGTTCTGTCTCCTCTTTCTGTACAGGTAGCTCGTGCTTCGTCAACATGGTGTACGATTCCTGGTAGAATAAAATAGTATGACACATGTAATAATGTACAGGCAGCTCATGCTTCGTTAACATGGTGTACGATTCCTGATAGAATATATAACATGTTTCAGAATAGAAATGTAAGTATTCAACACTGCCTTTAGTAAACAGTATTGCTGTTAAAGTGTTTCTAAAGGTAAAACAAATCCAAAAAATCACCATCAATAATTAACAGCCCAAATTACTGTCTACCAGTTTTATCATGCTTTTGGACAAGGCTAATGTGGCAATTTGATGATGATGTTGGTATCACTTGACCGAGATATTTTACTAGTTAATTGAGGGGAGGGGCAGCTAAGTGATGATCAAACTTGGCTCAAATATCATGCCAATAAACAATGTAACAAAGTTTGAAGACATACATGAAAACTTTTTGAATTAGAGTACAGATAAATCAATGGACCCAGCTGCCCGTGCCAGATTTCAACGAGCACATAAAAATGTGTCAGACATGTGAACTGAAGTATTGATGAGAAAAATAAACTGAAAAACCTGTGAACTGAAAAGGTCTGGAAAACTTTGGGATTGGAAATAACTATGTTAAGATTAAACGTTACCTCAATAGGTAAGATATTCATGTCTATTTTGATCTCATTCTCCCTGATTTCCTTAAGTCCAGCCATAGCAAATCTGATATCATCCAGATCCTTAATTGGTCGAGCAAGACGTTTGTTCAGATCTTCAATAAAGTTGAATGTTTCCTCCATTTCTGTACGGTACTTGATGTTACAGAACTTGCCATACTGCATTCTCCACGCCTTGGTTTCCACGTTGAGGGCAAACTTCAGCTTCTCTGTAATATACAACAAATCAGCTCAGAATAAAGAGTCTAGATTATCATCCAAGTGCAGCTCTTATTTTTCAAAACAATTTTTTATTATTATTTATTTAAATTCTACTGTCATTGGTATTTCAGGCATAATGAGACTTTCCAGTCACTGCATGAACCATCAGTCACCTAGTAATCTGCCTGAGTTCCAAGTAAGGGAGACACATCAGTACCATTTTTCACAACTTTGGTATGGTATGGGTTCAAGCCTGAGGCTTCTTGTACTCGAAGCTGATGATCTATCTGTATCACATACTTTATATTTCTGTTAAACATCATAAACTTTTGCTCTTGCCATGAAGCCACCAAAATTATATAACAGGAGTATAGAGGATTCAAAAAGTAGAACTGACAAGTAAAACAGTCCACAGTGAGTGTTCTCTTACCAGTAAAGAGGGCAATGGGACCCACATCATAATACTCAGGTTCAGAGTTAATAGATATTTCAAGTTCCTCGTAATATTTGATCTTGGATTCAAACTCGGTGAGTTTAGGGTTATCTCTCATGAAGTTCTCTAACTCCTCCTCGCGGTCATTCTCCCAGATACTGTGGTATTCTGCAAACTTGTCCAGGGCACTGGTCACCTCCTGTGATAAACAAACACAATATATGATTGGGTCATCATAAACACTGGTTTCAATCACATGGAAGAATCAAGTACGGAGCTATCACAATAATAAATGACCACAGGAAAACAAGAGTTCTAGTCTTTATTGACATCTAAGGTAGATTAATAATGACATGTTATAGTGTTTTTAATTGTGAGTTAAATGGAATTTTAACCAAGTTTTAAAATCGTTTTACGTACATAAAACAGTACTGACAATGATTTTTGTACACAACATCAAACTTCTTTAACCAAATGGAATAACCAAGGGCGGCATTATTAAAATAAAATGTCTGTGAGCCAATATAGGAACACTTTGATGCTACAAGAATGAGTTGTAGACCTTTAAGACATATTGCTGTAACACCATTTAATTCCAATTGAATGGAATTTCATGGTTTTGGTAAAAAATACCATTTCAATGGGACGTTGATTCGTGGATTTTGGCATTTCAGGTAATAAATACGAGGGTCAAAATTATTGTTTGATTGGATTTAATTTTGTGTTTGAAGGTGAACCACGAAATCCACAAAATTTAATCCCCCATGAAAATTAATGATTTTCAGTATAAAATGAAGGATGAAACAAGTATTGGTAAGAAAAGACGTACCTTCTTTGTAGAGTTGATGGATGTAGAGAGGAGAGATACAAGCTTGGCTACTTCCTTATTCTCTGATACATTCTTAAAGTAATTTTTAGATGTGGTTGTCATGGTGAAGTTAGTAGCTTCACGTTCTGGGTTATCTGGTTTCTTGGCCCCGCCGTGAGACGCCTCCGATGCTGCATTACTTCCAATACTACCACGTCGATCATGATGTCCGTCACGGTCCCCGGAATGTGACCGTTCACGTTTACGATCCTTGTTCCATTGGGAGATACCTTTACTCACACTCACCACACTCTGAGCGGCCTGAACAAACAATAGTACAGGATAAGTGACAAGAAACATGAAAGCAAAACAATAAAAAACAATAATTTTTTTTTAAAAAACATGAAAATTTAGTTCCATTTTTTTTCTAACTAGGTCCAAAACTGTCCCTCTGCAAAGTCGAAACTTTAGGAGCACAATTTCACATGCTGAAATATTTCATAAACTATCTGTGCATAATTGAAATGTGTGTCAAAGTTATGATAGGATGACACCAACAAAAGTATGTTGTATCATACCAGCCCATGCATTAACCAGTGCCCTTTTGACAATTATCAGAATGCCCATTTTATAATGAAAGTTATCACCATAGATCATTGAATATCTTTTCAAATTCTTTCACTACCAAAAACTTTAATAGTGAAAATATGCTGGTCAAAAAGTGTAAAAAGCAGACTATATCAATTTGTAAATGTAAGGTAATTCTCATTTAATAATGCATGGATTTATTTATTTTATTACTTGGTAGATTTTCAATAATGTGGCATAACCTAGAAAGTTTTAATACAACTGACTGGTTATTCAACTTGACATACATTTAGATATTGCATCTTATTTTATAGTAGAAGTGTTTATCTGCTTGTTAAAAACTTAATTCTTACTTTGTTAACGGCTTGTTGCACCTCATCAAGCCCTGGTGTCATCGTGATGTTAGGGATAGCAAGGGTAGCAAATGTCTTAAAGAATGGACGATTATCCTTTTTTGTCTCGCCACTACCAAATCCACCAGTATCACCTAAATACATGAGAACAGTATGCTTATCAAATCATCATCCATAGGTTACAAAATTAATACATTACACAACCTGTATACATAAGAACAGTATGCTTATCAAATAAACATCCATAGGTTACATAGCTTAACAGAGTTAAATACATTACAAAACCAAAATAATAGCACCATTATATCTACAGAATGTCAAACATAGTTGAGTTTGTCTGTTAGTTGTAAACGATCAAGTTCTCCGGTAGTAGCATTGAAAAAATATATTGACACTATTTTTGGACAATTGCATATTTTATATTGAAAAATTATAGGCGCAACGAGTTGCCAAATTTGACAATACCAATGGAATGATGTTTTATTTCCCGTGAAAAAAATTCAAATAGTCATAATAAAGTTAATAGCTTCTCAAGGGTACATATTTAAGTATTTCAGTATTTTTGTATATAAATCTTCATTTGTGCTTGGGATTAAATTAAAGTAAAAATATATGATAAGAGTTTATATACGATCAGCAATCAATACAAGTAAAAACATATCATATATACTGTATACACCTGGGGGCCATGCATTTTGCAAAAGGGGGGCTTTTATTTGGAGTCTCAATTTTGATTTTTTTATTATATTCTCAAGAAAAATGAAACAACAACAAAATATTGATAACCATCATATAAAACATCAATAAGTATATGATTTTTCAAAAAAAAGAAAAGAAACAAAACTTTTCCAAAAAGAGGGGGGCTAGTATAAGAGGGGGCTATTATTTCGGGAGAATACAGTACTTACCGATATAATGAACCATAGAGCTGGATGTGATACGTTTCCTCAGAGACTCCAGTGTATTCTTGGTGACCTTAATGAGAGCCTCTAAGTTTCTATGATTGAAATGATTCAATAAATCATTGGCTGCTTGCTGGATATTCTCACGTTGTTCACGTTTGCGTTTAGCGGCCAAGTTAGCTTTGGATGAGACAGGTCGTGATCGGCGACTACTGGCACGCCCGGATCCTGGAGGACTCCCATCACGTTTTTCTTCATCTAAAACATCAAAGTATCATTATTTTAATCCAAAATGTAAAGAATTGCTTTTTAAAAATCCCTTCCATGGTTATTGTAATACAGAATACAGAAGCTAATGAAGTTTTATTTGATGAAGTTTGTATTTTCCTGACGTCATAAGCTGATCAAGGCATGGATTAGCTTACATTATGTCAAGCTAATTTAAATATTTATGTAATGGTCTGGGATGTAATATCCTGCAAGGCTTTCCGGCACTCCTAGACACAGCAGGTTATGCGATAAAAAGAATTTATAAAACGCGCCTCATATACTGTAAAATCATTAATTTTCGTGAGGGGTTAAATTTCGTGGATTTTGCAGGTTCACCTTTAACCACGGAATCAAATCCCATCAAATATTAATTTTGACACTTGTATTTATAACCTGAAATGCAAAATCCACAAATTTACGCCCCATTGAAATGGTCTTTATTTTACTAAAACCAAGAAATTTCGACCCATCAAAATTAAATGATTTTAAAGTGTATAAACCACACCTACCTTCTTTCTTATCATCCTCATGGTGGTCAGCATCATCATGTTCCTCCAAACATAACAACATACCAATCAACTCAGTGGCAGCTTCCTCTACTACCAGACTCTTTGTTTGTAAGATAGTAGAACCCTTGGCACATAATTCCTGATAAGCAAATATCATATTCATTACTTACGTAGCTAGAATCTAAATATTGTTTAATGCCAAAATAAACTTTTGTATTGTATTGTACTGTTTAAAGTCACTTTTTTTACCTACAAATCTCAGAAGCAACAGGGGAACAAAACAAACCATTCCATTACAAACCATTACTGTTTAGAACTATTTAGTCTACCAACCTATAGCATTGGCAACACTTATTATTTAAAGGTGATTAAAAATGAAACATCCTATAACCTTTCTTTCCTTCTAAGAACTGTGGTAACAACAAATTCCAATTTTTTTTTTAAAAAACACTTTCCAATTGATCAACCCAAACAGTTTTTCTACTTCAAGTTACCTTAACCACACACATTTCTTTTTGTTTCACCTAAGTAGACAAGAGTTTTAGTAGAAAATGAATATATGGTTAACTTCACCGTAACCTACCTCCGTATTACTCAAGAATTCTTCGACAGTCCAAGGTTCCTCCTGTGGTAGCTGACATAGTGTGGTTGATGCCATTTCCTGAAGGACAGCATCAATACGGAACTCTGTCAGCTCATTGGCACGAACCATCAACAACTCAAGCTCTTCTAACCGCTCGTACACATTCTGTACATACTCCTTGATGTTTAGAGAAGTCCAGGAAAGTTTGTTCAAACCAGGCTCTATGGCATCCTCAACACGGTTGATATGAGGACCCATCAGCTCCTCGAAAGCTTGAGGAATCTTCTTCCTAACTCGTTTGTTTTCCTGCAACATCATCTGTAACAGACAGAAAACATGGTTCTGATACAATGTTTCATTCACACAAACACACTTTAACAATTTTCAGATCAAAATTCTTAGTAGGGTAACCATGTACAGAACTGTCAGTGTTTTAACAACAAGTATTTATATATTTTGAAACAAACTTGACAATCAACCCTACATAATCATTGTTCTCAATGTCCTACTAGTCATCAGACTGTATTTCACTGACAAGGATCTAGTTGACCAACAAGTAGAAGACAGAACCAATTGTATTATCTAACACATTCAGACCAATAATATTCAAAGGCAGAGCAATCTATGTTAACTTACTAGTGTATATGTGACACAGATGCTACTTCCAGCCATTGATCAAGTCAAGGGCCATAACTTTACCAATACTGGATGAAAATAGATCAAAATACTAAGTACACATCTTTGGGGCAAACCTATGCCCCATTTGGTTTGGGCATGAAACATGGCATCAAACAATTTGAACAAGAGTAAATTTTAATAGTGCTATGCAACAGCGACATGTAACATACTAACCAGTAGATCATTGTAGTTATCCTTGTATTCGCCTTGTTTGGTTCTCATCATTTTAGCTATAGGTGGAATCTCCATACCTAGACGAGCCATACATTCAGTCTCACGTATCATGATCAATATCTGTGGGTCAAAGTTCACATAGAGATCACCAGTCTCAGGATGACGGACCAACAAGGATGCAGCTAATCCAGACTTTGCCGTCTCTACCTGCCTTAACCAACCTCTGTAATACAGTACTTCAAACTCTAGGAGAACTTTGGCAAGTTTGTTGAAGTTCTTGATGATCTTCTTGGATTCTGGAGCGTTTTCAAGTAGCGACGTTTGCTGCTGAAAGATTTCCATCGGTTCTTGAATACGACGGAACAACTGGCGAGACCAAGAGATTTTACCTGCAATAGAATGGAACATAATAAACGCTCAAGAACAATGTGTTTCTGTACCGTTAACAATCTTATGCCTAGGTCCCAATGAGCATTTTTGCCTCGGCAATGTACTCCCCATTAATTAAGTGGGCATTGTAAAGCATCGAGAAAGGGTCCTTGTGGTCTAAGGGAAACTTTAAGGAATTTATTAGAAAATTTGAGAGGTCCCTGTTCGAATAGTGGAGCTAAAAAAGACAAGCATGAACAATGTTTACATCGTACCAGCAATGGGTGGTAGATCTCTCGCTACTGGTGGCTCATTCTTATTCTTCTGGTAGATCTTGGACACCATATCTATATCACGACCGTACTGAGATAAGATACGCTGATACTTCTCTTGTATTGGCAAGTTAGGTAACTTTAACTTCTCAAACTTCAGCAGTAAAGCAATGGCTCGTTGTGTCCTGTTCACCTTCTCAAACTGGCGATCCATAAACTCACAGAGTTGTTTCTGAAATACAGACAAATTCATGTCAAATATCATTAAGTGCAGGGTTCTCAATAACGGCTGGCTGAAAATGTGACTTATACACAATTTGAAGAAAATAGTTGCATTAAGGACCTTATCAGGCCTGTTGTGAAGCATTTTAGCCTGCTATATTAAAACTTATTGAGAACTCTGTGAGGTCCATAATTTGTCAAAATTTCATTATGCACTGTAAAGACATATTGACATGCATACTAATTTTGGCAAAGGCAAAAAGGAAGGACAAAACTGATGAAAACAATGATTTCCCTTCAACAACGAAGGTACCAAAGAAGATATTCAAAGCATATATCACTTATTTACCGAAAGCTTATATTTTTACAATTTTACATTCATGCAATGAGCGACAGTTACAACAAGAGAGAGTTATAAAGACCTGATGCACATGTATTTTTACCATTGAGTATAACTTACATGAAGTTCCTTGACTTGTCTTTGAAAATCTTCATAATCCTGACCAAACTCTTGTTTCCTCTGGTCCAGGAAATCATACGGTTTCTTCCTGATCTGAGTCTGGATGACACTGAATCTGTTAGCCATTACTTCAAGACCTGATAGTATAAACAATGCACTGTTAAAACCCGGCAACTCTACCTTCTATCTATGTTAAGTACTCCACATGTCAATAATATTAGTGATTTCTTTAAATTCCTGGGGTGACAACAGGGCAAAATTTAAATAAGGAAAATTGTATACCGACAAACATGTTGCCAGACAAGAGGCCTTCAAAGACATTGTTTCCTTATTGAACTCAGTCTTTATTATAGAAAATCTTTCAGAGCAGATTAAATTTATCATAACTTTGCCATTTATCGAGATTTTTATATCAAATAACATTTATTTTGGTCTGAAGTTTTTGCTCTTTCAGGAATGACAAATCCAGAATTCCCAGGTAATCAGGAAAATTGACACCCGAGGGTTCTTTGTAGACTCCAAATGATGCTGGAAAACTGCATTAGCCATGCAATTAAACTGTAACCGATTTATCAAGTTCTCATCTGGGTCCTAATCAATTTTACCTGAAACTATGTGATATTTGATTACCTTCTATTTTGGATTCAGAGAGTGTGGCATAAACAGAGAATACATCAAAGATGCCAATGATATTCTTTAACCTCTTGGTAAACGTATCAAACTTTCCAAAGATGTACATCTCAGAGAATTCAAATGGTCGTTCATTGGGCATCTTCTCCAGCTTTTCCTTGGTTTTATGGAAACAACGTTGGTATTCCTCATTGAGACGTATACAATCATTCAGCTTCTTGATGACTTCACCAGAAGGTTGGGACCACACTGTCTCACATCCACCATTAGTGATGTATGCCTTACATGCAGTGATCATCTGGTTGGTTATCTGTGTAATAAGAGAATAAAATAACCATATAGTTATATCGAGAAAGAAAGTCAAACAGTGTAGTTGAACAAATACGACGCAATACAGTGAACAAAGTACTTCAGCATTGTACCAAATTGTGCCTAGAACCAATCAGACATGATGCACATGATCACGTTTCTCAAAATTTGCATTTTTGCATCTTATAACCCAGCTAGTCCATGACAAGTAATTGTTGATTCGGACAAGTAACTTTTGCAGTAATTATGTATGGAGTACATATAGGGAAACTATAAAATTTTACAAATTCGGGCAAGTAGTTTCAAATTCTCAATTCACAGACTGTTTGGCAACAACCACCATCATATCATGTTAATGCAGTGACTGTGGAAACTGACTGATGACGGAGATGAGGTACATTTTGTAGCTCAGTTCAGGTAGAGCTACTTGTACATCCTAAGTGCACACTGTCTACTAACTAGTAAGTTACTGTTTAAACATAAAACCAACCTTGACAAAGAGTGATGTCATCCTCTCAGAGGTGTTGTAGTAACGAGATATGCTGTGGATCATTCTGATAGCATTGATGAGGCCCGGGATTCCTTCCAACATACCAACCTAAAGTAAACACAAACAATAATGCAAGTCAATGTCATTTAATCAAGGTGCTTAAAGAGAAATCAGTAAAAGTATCATGTCAAAATATTTAACCATTTACAACAAGTTTACAACAGTCAACTTTTAGCGATGAACTGATCATCCGATAATTGCATATCCGAACATATGCAACTTATACATAAGCAGATATCAGAAACAAAATCAAGCGTAAATCATTATAAAACAAATACATAACATATTAAAAAGAATATTGCAGCAGTTCTACCAAAAACAAAGGCACATTTCCTCTTCAAACAATGATATAATCGAGATTTTCTGCCCATTTCGTTTTCTGCTTTTCCTGCCATTTTGGGCATGGCTAAATTCCGTTCTGTCCGGGGAAAACGGTATTTAGGAAGTTTCAATGAATGACTTACTGGATCACTGTTATAAAGTGGATCACAGAACTTCTCCAGTGTATACAAGAACTTCACATTATCTTTTGCCTCGTTGGCAGTGTCAGTGATACGTCTGTCGAGTTCCTGCCACGTCTGCAAAATAGATAAAAGATAAAACAATTTTATATTTATAAAAGGAACTACATGCTGAACTGATACTATAGCAGAAAACTACTGATATTTGTTCACAATTTATTTCTGTAGGGGTATCAGAGGATCATTTCAATTTGAAAATATAAGAAGTTGAAATGTTGATATTTGTTCAGCTTAACAATAAGAGACCTGTTGAAAATTGACGCAATTACCCAAAATAAATATCAGCAATGATTCTAAAATAAGATGAACGCTAACGTCTATGATTTCCGCAAAATCTCAATTTGAGATGAGATTTCTACTTGAGATGCTTCAGGAGATCGTGGCCTAATACATTCCTGAGTAAGAAATATTTACCTTGATGAGTTTAGACTTTGCAGCATGGAGAACACCAAGAACGGCCTTGACCTCCGTGCCCTTGATCTGGTCGAGCAGGTAGTTGAACTTGGACATACGTTTCTTCCAGTGGTCAAGTTCTGCACGAGGACCGATGTCGTCTGCTTCCTTTCTCATCTGCTCACTCTCAGCCAATACCTGTAAGTAAATCACCAGCAAGTTAAATAACAACTTAGAAATGCAAATCATGCAATTAAGACCATCCTTTTGGGGTATGGTTAGGTTGAAATCTTTACCATCACAGAAATTATTTCAACCTAACCATACATTATAGTTTTTTAAATAAAGATTAATGCCAAAGATAGATTGATCACACCTTTGTACTTTTCTGCAATACAGCAAAATCAGACTGTGCATGTAATTAATGTGAATGAAGTAATTTGATGTTCTTTGCTAAGATATACTGAATAATACTAGTTGATAATTAACTGAAAGAAAACAGGTTTGGTCAACTGACTGCTGTAAGCAATGGAAAAATCTCTGAAAATGTAATAAAATCTAAATAAATACTTTTCGCCATTATCAGCCTTAGGTTTATTGACAAATTCAAAAAAAAGGAAAAAAACAAACAAAAAAAACAATGTATTGTTGTCATGTTACCTGTTCAATCTGTTTGATCCACACCAACATGCATGACTCCACACCCTCCAGTGCTTCCGTACTGTTTGCAATAGCCTGATGATCTGCTGGCGTTTGGATACGGGATAGATCATATGTCTCACAAGGTTTCAACTCAACCTTCTCACTTAAACTCTCTTGTGCTCCTGTATTATAAATGTTAGTTCATGCTTAACTCAACTAACATTAAAAGACTTTGAACACAAGAAATAAATATGTTATGGTACTAACAGCTATAATAACCGATGTGGTTCTCCATTTATTTCACCAACGTTTTGGCTTTACTCTGAAGCGTTCATCAGGGTTACATAAAAAAGACCGTGTAAAAGAATTGTACTCATAGTTTAAACAAAACAGACTCCAGTGATTCTTCCAACATGACG
The DNA here is from genome assembly GCA_963678985.1 of Spisula subtruncata. Taxonomy (NCBI): domain Eukaryota; kingdom Metazoa; phylum Mollusca; class Bivalvia; order Venerida; family Mactridae; genus Spisula; species Spisula subtruncata. Next base: position 19,405,052 of record OY787667.1, read on the forward strand.
ACTTCATCAGTTTAAACATATTTATTACTCAATTCATAGATAGAATTTTTTTCATACAAATTTATATTAAATACACGTGGGTAAAGGGTCGAGCCACAAGTTCCAAAACTTAGTTACGGCTCTCCCCTTGTCGACTTCATTAAGTCTTCATAAAAAATTGTACCATAATATTTTACTTGCTAATTAGACCTATGCATCTTATTCCAGAATAAAAGGTTTAATATAACGGTACTTAAAAACAGTTTGAGGGGAGATAGAGTTTGCAGACATGGATGTACTTTTTCTCCAAAGATTCTTAAGTATGATAAGGTGGGTTACTTACCAACTAGCACCGAGACGAATGAGTCTAGCATGTTAAGGAAGTCAATCCGTGTTTGAGCAGCTCCTTTAGATTCCAAGGCTCCCCAGCCCTTATCAAGGCTCTTCAAGGCAGGAATGAAGATATTGGACAGTAAGTGTTCAACAGCGCTCAGAAGTCCAGAGCCATTCTTGCCATGTCCATTTGTATCCAAGATGGTGAAGTTGATCTCCTACAGAAAGATAATCGAAAACAGTGATACTATACTTACTGTATTTAGAGAAGCAACATAGTTGGGCAATTGCCAGATATTTTTCCAGCAAACACCTACAAGATTATTTAATGGAAGTATTTTTCATGGCTTGAAACTGAGTATAACTAATATATAGTATTATATGTATAACTAATGTATCGCCTAGTGCACCTCTATCTCCTGGTTATGTTTACCCGTCCCAAAGACCTAAAATACCATGTATATTTAGATCTTTGACTTGCCAGAACACTTTTTTTATTCATACATTATATTATACAGGTGTAGAAAGAAACAGCAGAAAGCAACTTTCAATTGCCACCTCATTACACAAGTTTAAAGGGACTCAACTCCAGTTGGTAAATTGCAAAAATTATCAAAAAGCTTTTGATCGTAATGTAAATTGTAAGAATACTTTATGTATTTGTTAAACTTAGTTTTGTGATTAAAATGTCTACAAAACATGTTTTTATCATCAAAATGGAGTTTTGTCCCTTTAAATTTGCATATAAAACCAATGTTAGAATAAAGACAAACCTTGATCATATTTTGGTCGGTGATCTGTGTTGCTGGATCACCGGTCTTGATGAAGAGTAAACAGGTTCCCTTCAATGCAACATCGGTACCATTGGCAACAAACACCTTGGGTTTATGTGTCTTTATTGTCTTATGTGCTGGTGGTCCAAGCTTCAGATGCTCCACTGTAAACAAACAAACATAACAATCATTTACCATTTACTAGACTCTAAGACTCTCTTCGTTTGTCTGTTAACGAATAAAATAATGCTAACATTCTGAGTAATGTATCAACGATGGACAAAAAATGCCAGCTGTCAATGAACTAGTTAACATTGGATACATTTTAAGGTAAATTACAATTCACTTGAAAGCCTTAGGTTAACAGTTTTGAGAAACAAGAAGGCAAAGTGATCTCTCAGCTCTGGTGAAATGTCATTTGTTTTTGAGTTTCTGAAATGATGGCTTTTGTAACAAAAACACATGTTTGTTTTAATTTGGAATTGAGATCATGTATAGCAAAATACCATCTTTTGAACAACCACAATATCTTAAATGAAACTTTTAATGTATGTATTTATTTTATATACTGTAAAATCATTTAATTTCGATGGGACAAACTTTTGTGCTTTTGGTAAAAAAGACCGTATCGATGGAACATGAATTCGTGGATTTTGCATTTCAGGTAATAAATGCAAGGGTAAAAATATTGTTTGATAGGATTTGATTTCGTGGTTAATTGTGAACCACGAAATCCACAAAATTTAATCCCCCACGAAAATTAATGATTTTACAGAACATAAAATGTTATGATTTAGATTTACTTATCGGGTATCTGAAGTGATTATATTTATAGCAAGCAGGTCAACGCAAGGGGTAGAAATCCCAAAGACCAATATATAACTGCTTATTGAACAAGGTAGGAAATACAAAAGGTTAAAATCCTGAAAGGAATCACAGTACTTTGATTGAACAGTTATTGTTCTTTATTTGGCTATGAAATCGTCCGAAAATGGAAAACAAAATTATATAATATCAATGGTGCTCAACAAACAAAGGGAGGTAACTTTGTGTGAAAATACACTCCACAAATAGTCAATAACAAGAATCAATTGGAAATACAAGTGTAGGTGTTTAGGTAGAACACAACAGTTTTCCGCATGAGGTCACTTCCGTGCATGGATTTTTTTCTGTCATAGAAACAAATTTTGGAAAGGAAGGTACTGTTGTGGTTCTTTATAAGAATCAATGTTATATTTTAGAATAATTCAATAATTATAACTGTTTTGTGAAAAAATTGAACCCAAACTTGACTGGTTCCCAGCCTCATTCTGAAATTGGCGGCCATATTTGTTTACATGTGTGTCCAGGCTTATTGAGCTGAGAAAAAGAAGCAGTTTTCAAGGGGCGTACGAACACCCAAGGTTAGCAAAAAATTGGCGAGGATGACCTACCATTCCCTCAGCATTTTTGTGATCCCCAGAAACTTCTGGATACAGAAATTGTGAGAAATATGTCCAGATTTTTTGGTTTTGATTTTCATGGCTGGTCAAAATGTTTGAAAAGTTGGCTCGGCCAACGGTCAAATTAGGCGCTTTTGTATTGTTTTCGGATGTCATGCCAGGGATCCGACAAGTTATTTGGGTCTCTTTTATTGCTTTTAAATGATGCAACTGTGGATACGTTTGAAATGTGATATTTGTTTATTTTCAGAATTATTGGTGTGTTTCAGTGGTGAAGATTTTGTGATTGGTGTACGGCCGCGTCGAGCCGAGACTGAAAATAACTGTTGTGTGCCCCCTTAACTTGTCAAAGTGTGAGAGGGAAAAACAAAAGTGTGGAGTAAAATAAGTTAAATTATTGAAGATTGTTCTCTTAATAAACTGAGTACTAGTATTCAACGAGAGTTAAGTCAGAATAAAAGGGCAGTTAATGGTGACTCCTTGGCAAACACAATACTGGCATATGTATCAACATTATAATGCCAATTTTTTATAAATGATTATAATTCCTGTACACTTTGGACAAACAGGTAAAAAATGTAACAATTGAAATATGTAAGTTTCCTATTCGTTATGAAAGACAATGAATTAAATGAGCATCTATAAGCATGGGAATTAATGCATACAAAGGGTACCCTCTACAATATACCCAGTACATAATGACCACAGATTAAGCTAAATACATATTTATATAATATAATGTAAGATTATTTAAATATGCAGACACCTTTAGAAATAGATCTAATTATGTTATAAGCTTATTACGGTATTATGTTAAATGTGAACCAGGTTATCCTGGTCAAATGAAAGCTTAGTTTGTTATAACAGTGTGTCAGTTGTGTATTACGGTCAAATAAATAAATGAATATAGATGTACATGAAAATGTATATGAAAATGAAGTCCTGTTAAACATGATCATTCTTAAAGAAGTAAGATTGAAAATCGTATGACTAGAGTCTAACTCACAATGAAATATAGAAATATCTGGTTAGACAATCACGATATATGTTTATCTGACACAGAGACAAAATAAAGTTATACACTATTCAACAATGCACATTTCTTTATTTCTAAGAGAGCTCAGTGCAAAACTATGGAAACTGTATCAATTTATAGAGGCATGTACCATAGTTTTGCACTAAACCATAGCTTACTGTTACATTTAATTTTGTTAACAGGAAAACAATATTTTATACTTCAAGAGGGATCAATAAAGAAAGGATATTGGACAATATATGTATTTACAACAACTGTTTATATGGTAATAGAGAACCACAGGGGATTGACACATGGCTATAGGTTTGAACCCACTTCTCTAAACATTTGGAATGCAAATTAAATCCAATGTAACTGAATGTAGTGAGCATATGATTAGCCATGTAGCAACCACCAGATTTAGATTAGTGGAAAATGAAAGAAATTGTACAGTAGATTTAAAATGTCCTATCATCAACAGAGTTTTGGATATATTCAAGTAAATTGTTCAAGATAGTTCAGAATTTTTTTTCCATTCATGACACTATTAATCATACCCCTAAAACCTTTAGCATGTAGCCCCATGTACAACACCAGCCCCTAAAACCTCCAGCATGTAGCCCCATGTACAACACCAGCCCCATAAACTCATATTACATGGACCCCTCTTCGAAAACCAGCCCTTGAACCTCTATCACACAGCCCCATGTCAGGCAGCAGTCCCCAAAACTTCTTATCAGTTCTATCACTAACTACCGTATACAACCAATGAAAATGAGCTTCCCACATTTGTACTATATGCTGAAGCAGATCATGCTGTTATATAAAATGTCAACTGTTTATTGTTTGAAAACAAAAAATCTAATCATCTATAATTCTCTTAAACATTCCTTCTAAGTTTTCTAAGACATGCATCTTAATTGATAGAATCCATGGATAGTAGCGGCATGAGCATACCTGCCAAGCTAGTAAAATCCAAAATAGGAATGATAAAGCAAAACATGTCACAAGACGCACTTAAATGTGATTTAAAAAGGGTTTAGATGCATTTTACATGGAATGTATTAATTCTATTAATTATAAATATGGGTCAGAATATCATAAAATGAATCAAATGTACATCTGTACAAAGTTAGGTGAACTAGAAATTAACAACGAAAATAGGAGTAACTCCACTTTAATAGGAGTACTTGGAGGGTGAGGTTATGAGTTGTTGCCCCTATTTGTTTCCGAATGAGAATGGTTCATGCATTATGAAATAAATGATTTCTCTTGATATAAACATACGCTGCATATTCTACATAAATCGAAAGAAAAAGTTAACAAAATCAGCTACAAAGATTTAAAATTTCTATGTTCTATCAAACTACAAATCAGTTTCTTTGAAAATTAAAGAGCAGAATCTTCATAAAGCTATGCTGGAATAAAAAAAGTCAACTTTTGTACTTGGGTTAGTCAAGATTACATGCAAAAAAACAACAAAGAGGACATTCTCAAATATGGATTTCACTTCTTCAGACACAGTATATTTAAAACATGCTAGTATTTTATCTAGTCTAAGAGTAAATTTTGCCACCATAAGAATTAAATATCAAAATGACTAATATTTCTGCACCACAAAATTCATTTTTGACCAGTGGTGCCTCCGTAACAAAGTGGCTAGTGTGCTTGCCGTCTAATCTGGCGACCTGGGTTCAAATCCAGGTGGAGTCTGACATATTTCAGCATAAAGCTGACTTACAATTAAAGAATATGCTTGGCTCGGATATTACTGTGTGAAAGTACCACCATGTTGAGAATGACTGATTGTTACATTGAATGAATATATACATGTATAATACAGAGGGGGGATGAAAACAAGAAGGCAGACAAAAGCATACATGGGTTACTTTTCTTCTTATCATCTTTCTCGGACGGGTGATGTAAGCGGAATCCAACAGCTGAAATAGTTGACAATCTCAATCACACACACACGTATATAATTATATCATACACTTAACACTTTACTCCATATACAACTAACACTATTGTAATACAAGTATTGTGAGTAGCACATGCATGTATTTCCTATAATGATTTTTGGACAAATATCAAGAGTAGTCTCCCTTAGATTAGCAGTCTGGTTTAGTTCATTTCTATAATTGGAGTGTCTCCCTTTCATTATAAATAGTCATGGACATGGGCTCAGGGTTTGAATGGACGTATATCTATGGAGTAAAAGGTTAAGGCATATATCATATGGTAATACACAAAAACAAGCTAAAGTATATCAGGCATGGATTACCCATAGGGGTATAGTTAACTACATTCTATGTCAAGTCGATTTTATCTTCCCCCAACTCAATAAAATATATTGATCATGTCCCATCTGAGCAACCGTACAAGTCACATACTAGTTATAATAATTATTACTCAAGTATCAAAGTAATTTGGGACTATAATGGTCTATATATTTATGATGTTTATAATCAGTCACTGAGGTAAAAGGAACAATAATGAACTGCATCTTGATTAGGTAAACCATCATATTGCAGAACATGCTGGTTGCAACATGCAGAGATATACTACTACATAGACATAACATCACAAATGTTACCTTACACTATGTGACAGATACTTCAAACGTTATGGTATATAATGAGTTGGGATGCACATTTTCTAGATTGCAAATATTCCACCACCAGCAAAACAAATAAGGGAGCTAAATGGACCCTCTTTGAGGTGGGGAACACAAGGGGTACCGGTATGTTTAGGGGTAGACAAAGATTGTGGGTTATGTTTAGGGGCACACAAAGGTCATTAAGAAATGTCATATAAATAGGGCTGTTTTTGACTCATTAAAGGTTTATGCTTAATTACACAAAACTACAAATTCTGGCGAATATAATTATAATATTGTTTTTGACATGAAAATAATTTCAGAGGGATTTGGACCAACATGGGTTAAAGTTAGCGAACAGACACTTTATTATACACCACACAAATTACCTGCTGTTGTCATCAGAATAGCAAAGAGAGAAAAACAACAAATGATAATAGATCTTGATTTCTTTGTTAGTCAAAGTTTAGTGTCAAATCAGCAGTCAATTTAAACTTAGCGCATAAAATCTATCAAATAAATGAACTAATTAAATCTGATAAGTGGACAATATGGTGATAACTACCGGTAATATGTTTCCCTTGGCTATATGGAAATGCACTGAGAAATTGTCAGTAGTTAAAGTAGAGCAGCTTTTCGAACAGTTGTCAACAGGCTGAGTGATGGAAACAATGTTTGCCCAAGTGCAAGATTTTCAATAGATAATTTATGGAACAAATTGATGTTGTTGTTGTCAAAAGATTTGATCCTCAGCGCTTGATTAATCTCTGCGCTTGGTTTAGTCTCACAGCCCTTGGTTAAGTCCCTGGCAGCTCTTGGTTACGTCCCTGACAGACCTTGGTTAAGTCCCTGACAGACCTTGGTTAAGTGTTACACAAATGACCAGATAATACATTCCTGATATTAAACCAATACATGTGTACCTCAAACAAAATAAAACATCTTGGAAAGACCATATAGCCGGTACCTTATGTATATTTGTTCAATCTGCCTGAATAATTAATTGTTTTTTTAACAAAGAAAAACCAGTAATATTGAATGTGCAAATAATGCTTGTGAACAGAAACTTTGGTACAAGAAAAAGTGACATTGAATTGTTTTGATGATTGCCCTGAATCAATACATGGAATAACAAGGTACATGATTGCAAAGGAACGCATGCAAACAAACAGGCATTTGTAATATGTATGGACAATACTACAATCTTAATATACATAAAAATGTACAATAGACATTTCACTGTTACACAAAACCCTCCAACCTTGATTCCATTATGGGGATGTTTTCTAACATAAGGGGAAAAGGTCATAGGTAAAATATCGGTAAAGTATGGGTATTTTGGTAACTCTGGAACTAATTTTGTAGAGGTAAACTTCATGTTCGAGGAAAACTGAATGGTTTTAAAAATGGATTTTCTATGGAAGGGACCTTGTAAGTTATAACGACCCCTACTATATTTAAAGGAAATGTCTGTGACCCCTTACCATGGTGTTCTTTGTCCGACTCTGGTTCCTGGTAGTAAAATCTCAGCTGATTGATTCCTGGCTTTCCCTTAGGGTCCAGAAACAGGTCCATTGTTTCAATCTGAGAACAGAAATAGCTGTACTTGAATTTAAGCTTTCTTTGTGAGTATAAAGTTAGATTATGACTCTATACAGCTAGAGTTAATTAATATAACATTTTCGCAAAAATTGAAAACTCTATGTGCGACCTATGAAAGGGTTAAGACAAAAACCTTGATTTTTTCTTCAAAAATCCCTCTGCGACTTATGGCAGTGTACAACTTATGGCTGAGCATGTACAGTAATGTTTATTAATTAGAAAAGTGTTTACTCTTTATACTGGACCATAAAAGTCTAATTCAAATGTGCATTGTACATAGCATTTACTGAAAATTAATGTCTTCTTCTTCTACTCAAAATATAGTTTTGCTGGAAATTACAGGGTAATAGGGTAAGTGAAAGCCCTGATTTAATATGAATGATAAACATAATTTACCTGACTGCCTTCAAGTATTGCATCCTCAACTTCTGCTAACTCGAGACCGAGACTATCAGCAACAGTTTGTAAGATATAAATATGTCTTTCATCAAGATGCTGTCTCTTAGCTTCTCTCTCCTCCTTCAACTTTTGCTGAAAATATGTAATATACAAATATATAAGTTGCTTATGGAATGTCACACCAATTTGTGAACATGCTTTCTGAATGTCACATCAATTAGGAACCTGTTCAGTGTCACATCAAGGGAACCTGTTTATTGAATATCACATCACAGGAACCTGTTTATTGAATATCACATCACAGGAACCTGTTTATTGAATGCCACATCGAGGGAACCTGTTTATTGAATGTCACACCAGTAAGGAACCTGTTTATTGAATGTAACATCAAGGGAACCTGTTTATTGAATGTCACACCAGTAAGGAACATGTTTATTGAATGTCACATCAAGGGAACCTGTTTATTGAATGTCACATCGAGGGAACCTGTTTATTGAATGTCACATCGAGGGAACCTGTTTATTGAATCTCATACCAATTAGGAACCTGTTTATTGAATGTCACACCAATTAGGAACCTGTCTATTGAATGTCACATCGAGGGAACCTGTTTATTGAATGTGACACCAATTAGGAACCTGTTTATTGAATGCCACATCGAGGGAACCTGTTTATTGAATGTCACATCAAGGGAACCTGTTTATTGAATGTCACATCGAGGGAACCTGTTTATTGAATGCCACATCGAGGGAACCTGTTTATTGAATGTCACATCAAGGGAACCTGTTTATTGAATATCACATCACAGGAACCTGTTTATTGAATGCCACATCGAGGGAACCTGTTTATTGAATGTCACACCAGTAAGGAACCTGTTTATTGAATGTCACACCAAGGAACATGTTTATTGAATGTCACACCAGTAAGGAACCTGTTTATTGAATGTCACACCAGTAAGGAACCTGTTTATTGAATGTCACACCAAGGAACATGTTTATTGAATGTCACATCAAGGGAACCTGTTTATTGAATGTCACATCAAGGGAACCTGTTTATTGAATGTCACATCAAGGGAACCTGTTTATTGAATCTCATACCAATTAGGAACCTGTGTATTGAATGTCACACCAATTAGGAACCTGTCTATTGAATGTCACATCGAGGGAACCTGTTTATTGAATGTGACACCAATTAGGAACCTGTTCTGTGTCACATCAAGGAAACCTGTTTATTGAATGACACACCAATTAGGAACCTGTCTATTGAATGTCACATCGAGGGAACCTGTTTATTGAATGTGACACCAATTAGGAACCTGTTCTGTGTCACATCAAGGAAACCTGTTTATTGAATGTCACACCAATTAGGAACCTGTCTATTGAATGTCACATTGAGGGAACCTGTTTATTGAATGTGACACCAATTAGGAACCTGTTCTGTGTCACATCAAGGAAACCTGTTTATTGAATGACACACCAAGGAAACCTGTTTATAGAATGACACACCAAGGGAACCTGTGTACTGAATGTCACTCATTTACGGTCCTTACTTATTGAATGTCACAGTAACAGGAGAGACCATTTTTTAAATGTCATACGAAAAGTGCACTAAGCTAGCTATCTAAAAATTACAGTAAGGTGGACTTTTATGTATATGGCGCCATAACCATAACTGTATGTGAGAAAATGCAGTAAACTAAGTTGTAATAAAGTATTTTATATATTTAAGTTTAATACAATTGAAACATTCGCTCCCATTTATTCATCAATATTTGTTAGTTTTATTTGAATAAGGTATTAAAGGGTTAAACGTGCCATGGTAACAGTAAATAAACCATGAAAGACCTTGTTTGGATTGGCATAGGAAAAATATTTAATTTGTTTATTCTGAATGGAGAAATCGATCAGCAAATTCAATACAATCAATAATGTGTAGATATTACCAAGTCAAGTGATGAAGTACTTAATTTTGATCTAGATTATTCTATTTCAACTATTTCAAGTACAACCAATCTTTAATAACTTAGCATTGCACAAGTAATACTAAAACTTTAATATTAGTGTTGCTCCTGACTTTTCCCACCTTTCATTTCACTCATGATTTATATGCTTTTATATATCCACACCATCGGGCAACACCGGTAACTGTATCATTGAAAACGAAAAAAAAAGAAAGAAAAATACAAATTTTCAACAATTTTTTTTTTTTTTCAACGTTACAGTTACCTGTGCCAGGCGACCCATACAATTAATCTCTTGTGGGGCCTGAGCGTCGCCCATATATGGGTCGTCTGGTAGAAAAAATAGGCTATTTAGTTTTTTTGGTGAGAAAGTGCACCCTGATACAGAAAATGCCCCATTTCCAGAAGCATCCCTGTTTGTTGTATGTACCTGATGCAATAAAACATAAACAGAACTGCCCCGTTTTTTACTCACTATTCAATATACAAAATATTGACTTAATTTTATAATGGCCACTACTGTTGATTCAATAAGTAATACTCATGAGGGAACTTTCCCATTCGAAAAAATAGCAGGAATAGCAGGGACTATCATTTACTCAGTGACACCAAATTAAACCTAGATAAATATAGTTTACCGGACGGACAAGCTTATGTTTATAGCCGTTATCATTTAATTTTGAATGGACTGTAGCAATTTAAATACATCCTGGTACAAAAAAGAATATTATTTATCAAATATCTCAAATTATCCATGTGTTCCACTTACTGTACATTTTTGTACAACTTTATCTAATTTGTTAAATTGTTTCAAATATTTTAATCTTGAATGTACTCAGACACCGGATAGTGAATGTTGAGGGCTAAGTGGTGAGGGTAGATTAGTCGTGTACTTCACATCACATGTGATATCTATTACAGATGTTTGACATGTCCACCATGACCAGGATGATGATGATGCATTTATACAAGTCAATGACAAAAATAAATAAAACAAAATAAAAAAACATAATAATCATAATTAACTTAATGTATTGTCAATTCAATAAGTAATACTAATGAGGGAACTATCCCATTGGAAAGAATAGCGAGGATTACCGTTATTATACTCAGGTATACCCCCAGTTTACATGAAAGACGAGCCAATATTTATAAACGTTATCATTTAACTTTAATGGACTGCATTATTAAAAATATATTGAAAAACACCTGACATTAACACAAGTGTTAAGACTGAGTGACCAGGGAGTGTTGAAGACGCGTCTGGTCAACATATCGCAACCTCACATAATTAAATGAACTTTAGGCACTGCCTATAATGGAATAAGTCAGCCACAGATTACCATATTTCTAGTAACATGTCAAAAAGGTATGACAGGCAAGTGAGAAAATGTTTATCTTTTATTATTTAAATAAATACCGAACATGTACATTTTTGACATTACAGATAAAACCCTACTTGAAAAACACAAATAATGCCGAGATTTAAAATGACTAAACTCCATTTCGATGATAAAAACATGTTTTGTAGACATTTTAATCACAAAACTCTGTTTTACTAATACTTAAAGTATTCTTACCACTTACTTTACAATTTAAGGCATGTTGAAATATTTTACTGCCCCATTGAATTAGGTTACCGCTTTTCTAGGTCTTTATATACTACTATGCTGAAACAACGTTGAATATATTTTACTGCGTTAGTCATGCAACACATTTTAGGGGTTTAAAGGGTAATAAACTACCTTTATGCAATTTTTTTTAGATGAATAAGTCCAGATTTGTATAAAAATGTAGTAGGTCTGTAAAGCCAAAAAAATGCAATTTTAAGAGAGCTTTTTGATAAATTTTGCAAGTTACCAACTGGAGTTGAGTCCCTTTAAACTCTCTTAAACACTGCCAAGTTCAAGTCTTAATATACATTAAGTCAGTTGAGCAATATTACACAAACCAACGTAATATACAGACATGGAAATATACAAACATAATGCCTATAATTGTCTGACAATGTAACATTAGACATTAAAGTACTTGATGTATAAGACTTCAAATAAATATGCAATTAAATCCCCAATTGTTACAAAATAAATGACTCCATTGTTAAATTGTGATTTTATTACAAAATACCTTACCAATATGAAATGATACATATACATTGTCTTGGTTAAATTAAGTTGTTGGGATGTATTATTTGCAATATTAGGCAATATTGAATTAATCACTAGATTTTCATTCAAATTTTGGTATAAATTTTTATTTTAATTTTCATTTGAGTATTTCTGGATTCAAAGGGGACTGAGTAATTTTTGGGTATCTCTAAGTGTTAGAAACAGTCTAACATTAAAATTGTGTTCTAAAGAAATAAAAAAAAGAATTAAGGTCCATTAGGGGTAGGGGTGTAATGGTACGCTCACCTCACGATATGATATGTACCGTCAATTTTTCTAACGGTTCGGTATATTTCGGTATGATACAATATTCTCTAACAGCTGCTTAAATACTTCAATTTTTAAGTACTTATGAATTTGTTGCTTCTATAACAGCAATTATTATGTGCCTATCAACCATTTTAAGTAACTTTAGACAATATGAAGCATATCTCATTATAATTAAAACGAGTGATACATGGTAATTATACATTATCAAAAGGCTGTCAGGTGTTTTCATTGTCTGAATATTATTTTACTCATAAAAAAGCTCATACCGAACCGTACCAAAATAAAGAAGTCTTGTATCGTGAACCATGTAGGACTGAAGTCCGCGGTATACCGTTACAGCCCTAATTAGGGGACAGCAAGCCAGATACTCCAACAATTTGAATTTTCTAGCCTAAACTCTGAAAACACAAAATGTCTATTCTTTAAATTCTACTTAATAGCACAAATTTAATGGTTTGTTCAATAATGAATATAATAGAGTTACAACATATTACAGACATTAGTCTTTTGAATAATTTTACCACTGTTTGTTTTGACAAGTATATATTAATCAATAGGTAAGTAAGTCTTTTCAACATGAATGGTAGAAGTTTCTTTATGTACAGTATAAAAGTTCAATAACAGACCACCTCTGGTACCTGTTCAAACCGGTCTCTTTATTGAGTTGGTCTTAATATGGAAGTCCAATGAAAGTCCAATAAAAACAGAACAGGGCAAATTAACTCCACAATAGTTGTAATATTAAATGTTGTTATAATGAGCTTTACTGTATAAATGTACATAATTTTTTATGCTTTTTATTATTTAAGTTCTTATTGACGTAAAATCATACTAAAATGACTCCCAATTAGTGCACCTGCACTCAGCTACTCAGAGTTGCATAATAGATCTAAATCAATGAATTGATTACAAACATGAACAATAAATTGTTATATTTGTTTAAAGTTGTGCATTATTTCCTGTACCAATTATACATAGCCTTTGTCACAGACAACTACAAGCATATCATCCAATACAATGGTATATCATGAACTGAAGAACAGAGCAGAGCAGAGTGGAGAAAGCAGAGCAGAGCAGAGCCGAACTGAAGTATCAGAAGAATTTTACGGAAACTCTAATGATATGGCCAGAACAAAGGAAATGCAACATTGCAATTGCTGTTGTCCTGATTGCACCATATACACTATCTTGACACTGCACCTGGTACAGGCTCTGGTTAATTGAAAATAATTGGCCATTGGAGATGAGGGTATACAAATGCATAATCCATAATTTGAGGGCTCAGTGCAAAACTATGGTAACTGCATCAATTTATATAGGCATGTACCATAGTTTTGCACAAAGCTCTATATATGGTAAAGGGTTAATGCAAATATTGTAACCATTAATCAACGGGGATACATGTATAATGCCTCCAAAATACTTAAAATTCAAGTTTGTACTATTAGCACTCCCAATGGAAATAATTTATTGAAGAATTTCAATGAAAAAAGATATAAGTTGGCATATATACCGTGGTATCTCAGCTACATGCTTAATCAACTAATACAGGGATTATGTTTAGCAAAGATGGAATTAGCACTGAACCAGACTAAAATATTCTTACATGTAAATTATTGATGTTCAATAGAATATCAATACTTCAAGTCATCAGCAATTATATGCGTTTAATTTGGCAAAATATTGCTATAAACATTAACCAAAATATTTGATACAAATGTACAAAAAAATTATGAAGATTATTGACAAAAATAACATGACTGAATATACTTTACCAGATTTTTAATGAATCAGGCTTTTATAGATTAATAGATGTTGTGTGAAATTATGGAGAATTCCGGTTGAAATGGATACAAATAGTATTTGAACAAACATAGACTTCAAAACATGGATAAAATACACAAAATCGTCAAAAGGAGAATTCAATATGTATACATATTGTGCCTTTTAAACATTTGAATTTCTATGTTAAAATGTAAAACCAATAAAATTCCCTATTTACTAAAACCTGGCGCTGTTCCATACCGAGTTTGCAAAATTATTGATATACATGTATTCAAGCTATTTGTAATATAATACATGAAATGGCATTCAGAACATGCGGGTATGAAAATCTATATGGTTTCAGAACATGATCCACTCATTAAATTGAACTTTAAACACAAAAGTTTTATTGATTATACAAATAACGGCAATCATATGTGTACAGTTTATTGCTGAAGGTACACAAACATTGCATTGAAAGTGACAATAGAATAGGAATACCAAGCTTATCATGGGTTAAATGAAATAATACACGAGATATAACTCTTAACAGTTGATTTTGAAGAAATTATCAAAGAGCAAAAAGTATTCATCTTTTTTAAAATGAGGGCTTTCTAAATGGCACAGACAAAGCTCTAACCCCACACAATGTGACCCTCTTTATAACCCACTAGACTCCCTTCAGAGGGGATAACTCTAGCTCTGCTCAGTCTGAGGGTTTAACTCCAACCACTGAGCAGTTTGAAATCACCCACTTCAATTAGAGAGTCTGGGGATTCTTCTGAACTAATGCATGTATCCATTAGTCAATAGATTTATTCCAAATTTAATTTCTACAAATGTTCGAATGGTGTTCTTACAACCTATAGCTGCAAAAATAATAATGTAGTCTGAAGCTCAAAGAATCATTCTTAAAAATAAGTTTTAAAACGTAAGTGCTTTAAATGAAACTTTTAATGACTAATTTGAGGGATCTTTCTTAATTACATCCTTGGTACATTTTACTGAATGTTACACCAAGTTAAGTTTATGGAAACCATTATTATTGATAATAACACTATAAGCTTTAAAGCGACTAAACTCCATTTTGATGATAAAAACACGTTTTGTAGACATTTTAATCACAAAACTATGTTTTACGAATACATTCTCCCAACTTACATTATGAACAAAGGTGCTATTGATGAAAACTCCCGAACATGGTTTACCGTCTGTTTATTAGGTCAGGACTTTTCTCGGTATTTATACACTACTACACTCTAACAACATAAAATATATATTTTACTATGTTAGTCACACAATTTATTTTAGGGGCGTCAATTTAGTGTTTTCAAGATAAGTTCTAACCTCCTCAACATCAACTATACCGACAACACTGTTACAATACAATATTATAGATACCTTAATCACTGTCATTGTTTTAAAGTTTTTCCTCATTTTGATGCTATAACAATTTCTCAATGCTAACTCATATAATACAAAAATTATTTATCCAAATATTATGAGGCTTGAATTGTAGTAAATTTACTACTTCACTAAACCATTTCAATCCAAGAACTGTAAACTCTAGACTTCAGCAAGAAACAAGTCTTGTGAAATAGAAACACATAGATAGAAATCTGTAATTACAAGCAAATTGAAACAATAACGGACTGAAATATCTTGGAATAATTAAAACAAAGACACAACTTGCATGTCAATTAAATTCGATTCTCATATACATGTCTATCACATTGTGATCAATGCTTTCATTAAAATACCAGCGAGAACAAATTTGGCTGGAAACGCACTGCCCAATGACAACTTCAAACGAAGAGCACGACAGGTTACGAGGGATTTTATTACGCAGTAGTAATCAGAATTGTGTCGCATACCTGATACATAGACAATTGGTCATTCATATTTAATGAAATAGATCAATATGGATAGTTAGAGATCAGAAGATAATTATACCCATTTAATTGGTACATCTAATTAGATAACGCCATCTTGTTCATCAGCGACACAGGGCGTGCCAATGATCTATATCTAATACACTCACAATGTCAATTTTCAATTAATAAAACTATTGGTCCAAAATCTTGAGTTTCAGTAGATTTGTACAAATCTTTTGTGAGGACTGATTTCCTCAAAAGACAGAAACAAATTGTGAAAAATATTGATTCAAATCAAGCTACAGTATTATAATTATGAAAGTCCATTACATCTACCATGGTACTAATAACATATATTTACAGTACACTGGTATCTGCCCAGAGATTCCATGATAAAATCTCTAAAATATCAACATGATCCATGTAAAAAAGGACCATTTCAAAATAACCCATTTTTTCCATCATTTCAAGACTTGACAAAAACACTCAGCTCACACAATGCTAATAGTAATATGTCAATCATCAAAATCCAGTTATAAATTATTCATTTTAATCAATTGCAACAATTGTTTATCAAAATATTATTTTAAAAAAAACCCAGTGGTTACAGACATAAACTGATAAAAATAATACCAGACTACATACCAAAAAAGTCTAAAACATATTAAGGGAAAAATATTTCATTAATTGAATTAAGAGATTACAATCATACTCTATCTAAATATTTCATAATCAAATTTCCTCACCATTTGGGCTTCCCGGTTAATTTTCCCGGCTGCCATAGCCCCTGCCGTGTTCATGATTCCGGTTCTATTCCAAACGACAAACTACAGATTAGTCGGGATCGAAATATCCTCCTTAAAACAAACTATTTGATCCAAAAGCCAATTTACTCAAACAAAACAATCATGATTGATTATGTAAACGATATGAGAATATGTCACAAAAAATCTGTCACAAATATTGTAGAAAATCTCCAGGCTGTCGTAACCTCCGAACAAAAAAATTGTCGAACTTTTGTTACAATTTCATGTCAAATAGAAACCATATATCTATTTGAAGCACTTTCATACAATCTATGTCAGTATTTGTCGGGTGGAATTACGGGACAATAGTAACAATACATAGCACACAATATACCCCAATATAACCTTGGGTACTAGGGGGGAAAACTTCTTCATTCAATACGTTCATATTAAACATGTCCATTCGTATAAAGTAAATAGAGATTAGGTCGATTGATCACTAAATGCTACATACAATATCGACGAACTAAACATTTTCAAAAACTGCTCTCGTGTAGACAGTTTTAAGGATTTATCTATCTTGCCAACGATCTATATAACATAACTCATATCATAATATATATATAGGTTGTCAACTAGTAGGCGAAGACTTGATCAAAGACACTATAGAAATAGAAAGTCCATGATTAAATTGAATGGTTTTAATGTACTGGAATAGTGTTATAATTTATGGCATAAACTATTAGTTATATAATTCTTTGATTAACGATTTGTATAACAGATTTTTCTACACAAATTATATTATAAAGTAAATTGATCATAGGATAATTAAAATGTTCGCAAGTTATTATGTAAAGATATGTTTATAGCCATAATCTTATAATGTATTTATACCAGGGATTTAACTAATAGAAAGACTTTACCTACAATTCAAACTCATTGAAGTGTATAAAAATCTTAAACAAAAACTTGACTTTTTAAAAAAATATATATTGTGTAAGAATGAATGTAAATTAAATGTGTAGAAGTGAAATGTTGTATATATTCTATTACATGACATTGTGTATTAATAAGTTTGCGGAGGATCTAAAATATGACATTCTTTTCACATAATTCTTAATTCTTGTCACATTAAAATCAGTAAAACTTGGATGATTCAATAAATATAGTCTTCTGAGTTTAAGTTCAGTTCAGGCATTTTCCATATTTTGATTAGACTTTAATATTACAAAAACAACAAAATGTGAATAAACTGAAGAAAACAGGTCAACGTTAACGTTGAATCACTGATGAAACTGTGTAAAATGTAAAAATATTAAATTGTAAATAATAGATTTTTTCAGAAAAAAATGTAACAAGAACAAAGAAAAGTAGCCATTGGCCGAAATATGAGAAAACTGAAGATTTGAAGAAAACAGTTTTCATTTTAAGGGGTTCTGGACCTACATTCACAGTTAATAAATAGAAAAACTGTTTTGTGAAGACTGGCCGAGGTCTTGACAGTTCCATGGTACTATATACAATTGAACAAAGTGAAAGGATTATTTTCGAAATATTGGATAGTTTGAATGTTTAGTATTGATCACTGTACATTGATTATATGTCTATGACAGTGTACACCTTTATGTGGTTAAAGTATTATCTTACACTTAAGTAGAAATGATAAGATTGCTTGGGTTTGTAAAGAGGTTCAAACATACATACTATCAGTGTGAAGATACATATTATAAAACCGGTGAAATATCAGACTAGCCTTATCAATCAGCACTTATATAAATCATAATCACCCGACATGATACTAATATTGGCCAGTGGTCATTAATACACAAAACTGACGCCAAAGGTCATCAGCTAGACCTACTGTCAGAAGAGGTACTATGTAACTATGTAATTAGTTTTCGTCCAATGAAGTCTGATTCCGATTAATTAAAATACACAACTATTTATTTCACACCAGCGCTATTTGTGCTGTGTGGCAGCCATAAAAAGATTCCTCGTAATATCAGGGTGGAAATACCACGTGACTTTAACTGAATACTCGTTTGTGTGAAACCTACTGCTGTTTAGGGGTTTTGGACATGATGGTGAACAAGTATGAAAGCAATATCGCAATGGATTTTGAATATATAAGAGGTTACAGACTTGTTTTTCTTCTTTCCAAAGATGCTCAAAACCTTTCCGTCCTTGGACGCTATATGAAGAAACAATTTGCTATAGTCTTGTTATATTATTATAATTAACAAAGTAGCTCCCAATCCTATGTAAAATTTTGAAGATTTCAGTTTATTTATATATATAACACATTTCATTATTACATGATCAATATAAATACTGGGACAAAAAAATCACCTATAACTCTTGATATTACAGAAATTTAAATTATTTATGACATATCATTATAGATGAATGGATCATGTACAGTTGATTTGACGACAGATCAATACACATTCATACCTTATGATTAAACTGATTTTAATCTATTTTAATTCATTATGATCATATCTAAATTTAGAATCAATGTTCTACATGTCGTTAACATTTTTCAACATGGTGGTGCCTAGTCAAGCCTTATAATGCATATAAAGATGATTGCCGAGATATTTGGGAAATTTGTAGCGCTAGAAATTGAACTTTAAAGAATTTAATTTTTTTTTAATTTAATTTTAGGGTTTAGTTTATAAGTGGATGCCACAGGTGACAGTATTTCAGTTATTTTCCTTGGAAACTATACCCCGTCACATGATCACATCACCACTCCATCAGTCATAGAATATATAGTTGGAACCAGAAGTAAGGGAGTTAACTTTGATATGTCATGGTTTCATATGTATCCACCGCATTACCTACTGTTTATGAGGTGGATGCTTTGTTAAAACTAACTTCCCTTTCACAGTCACTTCTTCACATGTGGAAGTGACATTGTTCTTCATATGTGAAGGTGACATTGTTCTTCACATGTGGAGGTGACATTGTTCTTCACATGTGGAGGTGACATTGTTCTTCACATGTGGAGGTGACATTGTTCTTCATATGTGGAGGTGACATTGTTCTTCACATGTGGAGGTGAAATTGATCTTCACATGTGAAGGGTACATTGTTCTTCACATGTGGAGGGGACATTGTTCTTCACATTTTATGGAAGCTAGGGTATGATCTGGTACAATCAGGTAACAAACTGGGATCACTGGGTCACAAATGTCATTAATTAAGCCACCATACATTAATGTTAGAGCTTTTTCATCACTAAGGGACTTCCCCATAACCAATGTTAGGGGAATCAGAAATAACAATATACATGTATATACAAGTTGTACAAGTCAAAATTGATATATGCTTACATGGATTGTCTCCCTTGCTATACTCATATGTATAATTCAAAGATTTACTAAAATATGTAGCAGGGGAGGTTAATCTTACCGACCCTAAATCATTATATGCCAACTTGGTTGTGGAGGTAGCAGATTGTAAGTTAAATCAATTAAATTTTCAATTTATCTATAACAAAGGTATACCTATTTAAATGCACTAAGTTATTTCAGTTGTATTAGTTAATCAAAATTGAATTTCCATTAAAATTTATTAGCAAATTAGCATGATTGTGCCTTTGGCCAAATAGATACAAATGAACAAATATTAATTAGTTAATATTACTAATGTTGTGTCATGTACAGGTTCAGACAATCTTCTCACTGGGGTTCTATCAATTATTGTTTCTACAGAAGGGATTCAAACAGCTATTTTTCTATTAGAACTGTTCTGAGCTACAGACTATTAAATCATGTCAAACTTGTGTAAATTTATCAGATAGCAACCTTTCTCCCAACACTCCGGAGAACTCCACCCTCAGGACCTGTGCATGTTGTGAATCAGTATAGTATGACATCTACAATGCGTCCCCATACTGTGTCATAAAAATATGACCCTACTTAATTATTTATATTTCAGTACAGCAATATGATTATTATATTACCAGTGTGGGTATCCCAGGATAAAATCATACACTCTCTATGTAAACTGAAACTTGATTAATGACTTACAGATAAACATACATTCAAAGATCATGAAAAAAAACATTATAATAATTTCAGCCGAAAACATATCAGAATATGATCCTCTATATAAAATAGGTTATATTAATAGATATTGAGTCATGAACAATCTCCATAGAATCAACAATATGTGCAAAACTATTATCAAGCGACTCTACATTCTTATTAGGGCAGCATCATTCAGAAGCTAAACTTTCTGTGGATATTACATTACTGAGCTGACTGTTGCCAACAACTATAGAGAGTAGATTATCACACTGGTGTCCGTGCTGCTTAGTGCTTTCCATGGGAGGTAATCCATGCCTTCTATATCTAATAGAACGGGAAATAACTGAATAAAGGCGCTCAATAGAGCTTTGCTTAAGCAACTGACACCTGTACTCAAACATACACAATAAATAAATTATAAATGATTACAAATTGAACAAATTAAATTTTAATGGTCATTAGAAATAAAATACAAATATGCAAACCCAATTAATCATCACAAATTGTTAAACTTATTCAATCAATGAAGTGTTATTAATAAGAACTACAACAAAAGAAATGCAGTGAAAAGGACCAGTAAAGGCAAGCCTAATAAAAAAAAATATTTAAAACTATTCCATGGTCCTGATGTATAGATTAAGTCATAATTATTGAATAAATAAAATACAAAATCATCAACATGCAGGGAAAGAACTAAAAAAGCAGATTCTTTTACTTAGAAATAATGACAGTATGTGACATAATATCTGTAAAATGACATCATGTGACATAATATATCTGTAAAATGTAATCAGAAAAAGCACTGAATGTAACCTAGCTAGATAACCTACAAGGTTGACAAATGAATTCTACACTGATTTAGAACAGAACTATGAAACAAACCTAGGAGGAGAATGTGACAGAGTGTTATCTGTCTGTTTAAGAGATGAATCAATGAGACTCTAACTGTCTGGAGAAATGTAAGTCTTCAGTGTTCAACATCAATACATCAATATTCACAATAACATATAGTTACTTACCCCGCCTCTGACAAATTAGTAGCTAAATCAAGGAATGTAATTGGTCCATTGCCATCACGTGGTGACACAATATCATCCCATACAGGGTCAGTAAAAATCAATATCGGGTGCCCACGTGATCAATACCATGTCAGTAAATTCAATACCGGGTGCCCACGTGATCAATGCCTAGTTCGACTAGCTATCGGCCGCCATTGTTTTCGTAGCATTGAATTCTTTTTTTAGCAGTTTTGGTTAATAAACGGCGTTTTTAAAGTCACGGACTATGATGACAACGAATTTTAATGAATGAAATAAAGTTTGATGATAAGGGCTGTTTCGTTATAACATCTCAAGCATCGAACGTTAGCAAACTTACATGACCGTGTCACTAGCTTTTCCGTGTCACTAGCCCATTAATTGCAAGCGGTTGCGATATATATTTCCATGCGCCTATTGGCTATTGAAGATGTTTTAAGATTCGTTGAAAATAAAGGTGAAATTTTCATTTAAATAGCCGATTTATCCACGACAGTACTCGATCTCCGAGGAAATTGGGCTTTAATAGACATTACAATGATATCAACACTCAGATTATACCAGCTTCTTGAGCGTAAGTAGGCTACAATTTGTTCCACAACCAGTTGCTCATGGGATCACTATGTCAACAATCCTATGTCTCAATGTAGCTTGTCAAAGCAATGTTTTAATATAAGATTATTTTATTACTGTGTATTTAAAAGACTTTTGTATCAGTCAAGTTTCATCCACATCACCCCACCCTGGGGAATGGTCGGGATTTTGAGTCGAAACCCCCGGCCTTCCACGACCTGCGGGTAAGCTGATGGTAAAATTTCCAGTATTTCCCCGACAACTAAATATTACAACTAACAACTTAGCTATTGGTTCGCAGAAAAATTCTCCTGATCTGCGGGGAAGCTGGTCGGTACAAAGACCAATTCCTTGAATTTAGTGGTTATTTTCTTGATGTGGTCTTTTATTGTGGTTATAATCCGTTTTGAATGGTCATCGACGGGGTAAATTCGTTGCATGGTCATCTAGTGACCTGGTACGGGATGATACATGGTCAGTTAATATCGTACCATGACTCGGCTTCGCCTCGCCAGGTACGATATTTACTGACCATGTATCATCCCGTACCAGGTCACTAGATGACCATGTAACTAATAAAATATGATAGAATTTCTTTCTGCATTGTTTAATACAATCTACCATACAGGACTCAGCCCCTGCAAAACGGACCACGGCTGACCATGGCTAAACATCGCCAAACCCGGTTTGACAATGAAAGGACTGAAAATATGGAAGTTTTAGCATGGCTGACCACGATCAGTCCATGGTTTACCATGGTTGAAAATAAGCAACCATGGTCAAGACCAAGTGACTATGGTCAAAAATATGCAACCATGGTTGAAAGTAAGCAACCATGATCAAAACAGAAGAACCATAGTCAGACCATGGTTGAAAATGAGTAACCATGGTCTACCAAAAGCAACCATGGTCAACATTATGCAACCATGGTCAGTAATGTTCATTCCAACTCACAATGACAATGGTTAACCATAGTTGACCATTGTTTGTTTGTTATTATTTTCTCCCTTTTTAAAAATCACTTTTATTTTTGTATAATACACAAAGGACAAATGGATGCGTAGACAGACAGACAGTTCAATTTTAATAAGCTGCTCTTTCAAATGGGCTTGAAATTATTACTTCATTTGCAGAATATGTTTATAGATAAAAATGATTGTTAAGTTAAATATACCCCAAACATTTAATTCAGACAACACACCGGGTATTTCAGACACCTAGAAGAGATTATAAACATTAATCAATTATAAATATATCATTATTGTTATAAAAAGATTGCCAATAAAATGTCTACTAAAATCAGTATTCAATCTATATTATAATAGTTGTCTGTGGCTTACAGTACCTGGTATGTTCATTCAAGGTTCTATCTGATCTAACGTGTAACGTAATTTGAGAAAAAAATGTCGGGCCCTTAAATTCAATATTATGACTCGGGTCAAGGTAGGCTCGTAATCAACTCAATGAAATAAATAATAAATTAATTATGCAGTGAATTAAGGTCAACAAAATACCATAGATGTCTGTAAACAACCATTGTTTTTTAACTCTAAAAGCCATCAATCTTTGTTGTTCTAATAAAAGACAAGTGTGATGGCTTTATATAATTAAGTGATTAAATTGTATTTATAAGTGCTAGGTTAGATATAAGGAAAGAATGATTGAAATTATGC
The DNA here is from genome assembly GCA_963678985.1 of Spisula subtruncata. Taxonomy (NCBI): domain Eukaryota; kingdom Metazoa; phylum Mollusca; class Bivalvia; order Venerida; family Mactridae; genus Spisula; species Spisula subtruncata. Next base: position 19,429,295 of record OY787667.1, read on the forward strand.
ATACAATTATCTGGCTTATTCAGTATGCATGCAGACACATGTACCCTATTATTCCTAAAAGAGCATTAAGTGTGAAATAATAAATTTTGATAAAATATTGATCAAGAGTAATTTGATGCATTTTTAGCACATGATAATATTGATAGATACTCAGTGATTTTTTGCCATGAGGTATGACTACACTGCATGGTAACGCAATAACAAAAAAAACTACAAGTATCGTAAACAAGATTGAAACATGGGTTTCAAGCAAGGGTCATTAACTCTTCTACAACTGTTTTACTATTAAGTACCAGCTAGCATAATAATATACATACAATGTTTTAATGCATATTGTTTTCAAGCCTATTAATCAACAGTATTTCAGTCACATGAAGACTACCGTAAGTCACATAATCCAGTCTTTCAGTCACATAAAGACTACTTTAAGTCACATTATCCAGTATTTCAGTCACATGAAGACTACCTTAAGTCACATTATCCAGTATTTCAGTCACATGAAGACTACCTTAAGTCACATTATCCTGTATTTCAGTCACATGAAGACTACATTAAGTCACATTATCCAGTATTTCAGTCACATGTAGACTACCTTAAGTCACATTGTCCAGTATTTCAGACACATGAAGACTACCTTAAGTCACATTGTCCAGTATTTCAGTCACATGAAGACTACCTTAAGTCACATTGTCCAGTATTTTAGTCACATGAAGACTACCTTAAGTCACATTATCCAGTATTTTAGACACATGAAGACTACCTTAAGTCACATTATCCAGTATTTTAGACACATGAAGACTACCTTAAGTCACATTATCCAGTATTTTAGACACATGAAGACTACCTTAAGTCACATTATCCAGTATTTTAGACACATGAAGACTACCTTAAGTCACATTATCCACTATTTTGGACACATGAAGACTACCTTCAGTCACATTATCCACTATTTTAGACACATGAAGACTACCTTCAGTCACATTATCCACTATTTTGGACACATGAAGACTACCTTAAGTCACATTATCCACTATTTTGGACACATGAAGACTACCTTAAGTCACATTATCCAGTATTTTAGACACATGAAGACTACCTTAAGTCACATTATCCACTATTTTGGACACATGAAGACTACCTTTAGTCACATTATCCACTATTTTAGACACATGAAGACTACCTTAAGTTACATTATCCTGACACTGAACGAACCAGCAGTTATACCAAGAACTAACTGTGCTGACGGTAAAAGCAAGAGATGGATTAACCCAAGTACCATGCTTAACAACTTCAGTATGTCATAACCAGGGATCAAATCCGAGACCTCTTGCACTCAAAGTGAAAGCTGAATAACAACTTTTGAGTCAGATCAGTCAACCACATAACTTACCATTAGAGGCAATACTATTTGGTATTATTCAAGAAAATAAGACAATTCAAAGATGTAAACTTACAAATTGCTGGACAGCTCTTATTTTCTTCAGATTTTGTCGTATACCACATATCCTTGAGTTATACGGCAATATACTAACATACAGAGGAAGCTTCGACTTTGGCTCCATATCTCAAAATTCTCATTTATAAAGATGCATAAATGAATGTTTCACAGCCAAATTCAAATATATTACAGTAAAACAAAATTATTCCAAGAAAGCAAAGTATTTTGCATAAAACAATCACATTCTGTATATTTCTGTTAGATCAACTGCTCCAAAAATATGTCCATTTCAATCAGAACCACAATAAACAATGGCCGACACCAGATGCAATAAGATTCCTCACAAAAAGTGGCGTACATATGATATAGCATGGAGGACATATAAATTAAGGACGCCCACAGATAAGCTTTTATTACATTTGTTCTATAATCAAGAAGAATGCAAACATAAAGTTTATTACAGAATAAACCTCTCCAATTAGAAATGACATATTTATAACAGTTCTGTAAATTACAACAGCTAACGGGTAATAAATCACTGATTGGTATAACATATTGATACAGAATTGAGATAGCATGCTCACCATAGTGACAACTCATAAAATTCATAGTGCATATACTCACTAGAAAGACAGTAAAGCATGACCATAACATATAAGACATTGACAACAGTGGCTGAGCATTCACAAAAGAGAATGAGCAAGTTATAGGGCTGAGACAAAAATTAAATGCACAGGAAAGCATAACGACAACATAAGCCAAACACAGTTGAACAATATCATAACCAAGACAATTAACAAGAAAGCATGGTCATATCATAAGACATTGACAACACAGCAGGGCATTGCCATAAGTCAATGCAAAAAGAGCAATACATGATGCTATTATGCATTGCCAAAAAGCAAGACCAAAGTACAAGACATTGACAAAAAAGCACAACATGACCAGAAGCCTTCGAAAACAATGCATTGCCATACCATAAAAGACTGACAACATACCAAGGTATGATTATAAGAAATTGACAACAAAGCAAGGTATGACCATTACATAAGACATTGGCAACAAAACAAGGCAATGAAGTAAGACCACAAAATAAGACCATTATATAGGTATTAACAACTGAGCGAGACCATAACAGAATACATTAACAATGGAGCAAAATCATAACAGAAGACATTGACAATAAAGTAAGACTACAAAATAAGACATTGGCAATGGAGCAAGACCATAACAGAAGACATTGACAATGGAGTAATACCATAACAGAAGACGATTACAGTGGATCAAGACAAAAACAGTAGACATTGACAATGGAGTAATACCATAAATAAAACATTTGCAACAAATGCAAGGCTATAACAAAAGCCATTGACAAAGGAACAAAACCATAAAAGAAGACATTGGCAATGGAGCAAGACCATAACAGAATACATTGACTATGGTGCAAGACCATAAGAGAAGACATTGACAATGGAACAAAAACATAAGAGAAAACATTGGCAATGGAACAAGACCTTAACAGAAGACATTGGCAATGGAGCAAGTCAATAACAGAAGACATTGACAATGAAATAAGACCATAACAGAAGACATTGACCATGGAGTAAGAGCATAACAGAAGACATTGGCAATGGAACAAAACCATAAGAGAAAACATTGGCAATGGAACAAGACCTTAACAGAAGACATTGACCATGGAGCAAGAGCATAACAGAAGGCATTGACCCTGCATGGAGCAAGACCATAAAAGTAGACATTGACCATGGATCAAGAGCATAACAGAAGACATTGACCATGGAGCAAGACAATAACAGAAGACATTGGTAACAAAGTAAGACCATGCCATAAGCCTTTGGAGCTTGTTAGCATCTTAATGATAAATCATATTCGTATTCTTTTGTAGCCAGTAATAATGATACATAGAAAATAATAGGTTAGCGCTGTGGATGAGTAAGTTTATCTGGCAAGGCGGAGAAATTTATCGGGTGAGTCTATTTTGCCACAAGTGACTAGATAAATTATCATATACATGTATTCTATTATGATCAGCAACATATATACAAACATTGTACTTACAAATCATGATTGCCACATAATCTCATCACATATTTTCGAATTTGGAACTAAATGCAGAAGGTAATAAGTCTTATTCCAAAACTGATCCAAATTTGTGTCAAAAAATCAATATAATTACTAGAATTCCATCTCAAATACAGAAATATGTATCAAAAATTAAGTCCATACAAAGACCTGAATACGAAATGGAATTTTAGGTCTTTGGTCCATCCTTCAAGATCTGATAAGCCAATTGCTGATAAGCCAAATAAATTACAGAATAAAACAACATCACTTACCATCCTGCCAATGATACTCTGTTGTTTAACCTGCACCTTAGCTTTCTTCAAAGCTTTCTTAAACAGAAGCTGCGTCTTTGACATATCTACACAATATCTCCACTATCTTATTTCAAGAGTGTTCTGTAAAAGTATGTGTCCACTGTCTCATATCAAGAATGTTCCTTAAAAATATGGGTCCACTATCTTATACCAAGAATGTTCTATAAAATAATGTTTGATATTTAATATCCCTGCAAGTTTGATATAAAATCACTGACTTATCTCTTGACAACAAATGTCAACATAAAAACATCAGACTGTGGATGTTAACATCAGACATGAGACAACTCATTGAACATGACATAGAGTGAAGTCACACACCATAACCACTTGTGTTATTTGTAGATGAAACAATAATAGATTGACAAGAGCTCTCATCTTCAATCTCCTCTCTTTTATATTGTTTGTCTGGACACCATAAAATCCTAGCTACCGTAAAAATATTAATTTTCGTGGGAAATTAAATTTTGTTGATTTGGTGGTTTACCTTTAACCACAAAATCAAAGCCGTCAGACAATAATTTTGACCCTTGTATTTATAACCAGAAATGATAAATCTACGAATTAATGTCCAAACAAAATGGTATTTTTTGCCCAAACCACGAAATTTCGTCCCATCAAAATTAAATGATTTACAGTATCTCTATAATTATTATCGGAAACCAAGACATGAATCTTGTATGACAGAACAAATCATTGAGTATATCCAATCAGGCCTGACTGGGTGACAATATCACAACATTAAAACATAACTTTTACATCTAATCAATGATTAATTGAATCCAGCAGGTAATTAGATAGACACTGCGGTTGATTAATATTATATTCTCTTCTATTCTATTCTGTTCACTGTGATGAAACTGGAACTTTCACATCAAACTCCGCAAGATTTGTCGTTTAAGCTTGAAACATTCTCGGTAATGAAGGAAATTAATAGTTTTAAATTAGTTTTAAATTTAAATGTATATGTCACATTATTAAAAATCATCATATCAAGACACGAAAATCATATCACTTTAATCACTATGGTAGAATTTTTTGATATCATGAATTGCACCACAACTTATAACAAAAGAATGTCATTAAAATTGTGTTACTTTTAAAAAAGAGCACCACATGTTTTTCAGAAACTTGAAGATGTCTCCAGAAATCACCATAGATGGATGTCCAACATATCATAAAACATAAAGCCTTAATAAAAGATATGTCCGGTGTATTATAAGATCATAATCCGATATTCAGATTATTTCACATAATTTTCACAGTTGTTGCAGCTGTCACACACAGTATTTGCAAAACTTTTAGACCTTTTACGGGTAACACCAATTAATTCCATTAACGCAATGGGAAACTCCAAATACACTTTCCTATTCTTACTAAAGTGCAACTAATAGGGATATAATTTCTCAGTATGTTTCAAAATTCAATGAATTTAATGAATTTATTACATATAACATGATTTCTGTGGCTAATTATCTCACTGAGTCCACTCGTTTAAGCTTTAAGTCAAATATATCACATCTTGTATAAGATCAACAAACTACTTATAGGTTAATCACAACACCATTACTATTCATATCATAAGATACTATAATATTTCCTCTTGTTAGAAAATTGTTCAAATTATCTTTCCACCTTTATTGACATTGACATCTGAGCTTGAAAAGTTGAAAAAAAAGAAATCCTAACACAGACATGTTCGTATAATAGTGACTAAAAGTACAATATAGAATTACATTCATACTGGAAGTGGCTATACTGAATTAAACTCTCAATTTGTTCAATAAGATTGCCCAAATGTTATATTTCATATATTTGATTTTTGCACGTTTTTGTATACTCCCTAGGACAAGCTGGAAATTAATTCATTTTTTGGAAAAGATTGGGACATCTGCAAACAATGAAAACCTCAGCCCCATCAAGTCCAAAATATATTCTTGTTTCAAGTCCCCATTGGGACCTACTGCAAACTTTTTACTGCCATTGTAGACACAAAACAACTTTGCAAATTCTGGACATATTTCAGACAGTCAACATAAATGTAACAGCTAAATGATGTTTCTAAGAAAATTGACAATTTGAGAAGAATTTATGTGAACAACTGAAAATCTGAGAACTATTTTGTTTCCTTGGTCTGAAATATATCTGAATTCAAATTTATTGAATGAACATGTTGGGGAAGGAAAGGCTATTATAATCCTCTTATACCCAGGTAATCCCTTAATTACATTCATACACACATTGTCCCCATCATCAAAATAAAAGGGCTGTGGAGTCATGATATCTGCAACTTTGGTAATAAAGTGCCTACTGTAAGTCATATTATATTTGTATGATCTTTAATTTTTTAAAGGGACATGGCAGTTTGGATGGACAAGTGTCCGATGGTCAACACATAGGAGCCTACCAACTGTAACAATTAAAAAATGAAATCATATTATGATAACTTCTAAGTTCTATAATGAATAAATGCCGAGTATAGCCTTTATTTTCCAGTCAGCTATCTTCTGAGATATGACAGGCATAATGCATATATGAGTGCCACTACCCAGATTTGAACACAGGTCACCAGATAAAATGGCGAGCACATTAACCACTGAGCTACGGAGGCACAATCATGCAGATTTTGGTGTTTCGGAAGGAAATTTTACATTCAATAGTAGTATTCATTTATTCATAACCTAGATGTGTATTATAATGACCATTTACTTGACTACAGAACTTGTTTGACTGAAATTTGATTCTTTGATGTTATACTAGTAGATTGTTTTAGATTCAAAATCAAACATGCCTACACTGTTAAAACAAATATGAATTATAGAAAGGGTATGATTTGATTCCAGGAACAATGGTAATCTAGGTACCGCCCGTGTACTTTGTTGTATTTAATATGAAACAGAGGAAAATACGGCATTGCTTCAATAATTCACCATGTGGTGGTACATAGAAGTACCTGAAAGTGCCTGAATGCTCAATGTTAGTATGTTGTCAAAGGTATTCTGTCATACGATGATAATGGTGCCTATTGTTTGAGCTTTATGAGTCAGTAAATAATTCATCAGGTATCCATTTTCAAAGCAAAGCGCTACCAATGCCTTCATTCCAGTTATTGTCCTGTTCAATTAAATATAGAAGACATGGATTACTCCCATGGAAAGCACTATGTAGCACTTTGCTGAGACACAGACACCCAAGTGAATTGCTATGATTATCACAGTGACGCACCATGGTGACAAACAAATATATGCTTTAAACAACTATTTATTGCCGTAATAAACAAAGGGAGACAATAACTGAAAATTTTCTTCAGTCACAATTTTTTTTTTATAGCAACAACAACAATTATATATTTATGCTGTCTTCAGCACACTATCATGCAACAAGTGATAGAGAGGTGTCAGAGATCTAATTGTTGAAACATACAAATGTACTTTATTTTTATTACACAATGTCCATGTAACATAAACACTGACATCTCTTTTCCATGCATTTCAATACGGATGCATGTAAAACTTGTTTAACATGGGTACAATTACCACCAGTTTGACATGAGCCTGACCTTTTGATTAGCATAATTTAACAGTTGTCTACATTTTACAACATGGATTGTAAGTTTTCGTAATCGGGGAGTATCAAGAAGACGCTCGAGATGTAAGACAAAACAAATCTGAAATACCGATATCGCATGATTTGCTTGCGGAAATTGATATATTCATAGCAATTACCTTGTAATATGTTCTTGCATATAGGTCAGGTTCGGGTCAAAATAGTCAAGCTATACTCATGTTTAAGTGTTTCAAATAAATGCTATGAAATGATAAGGCAGCATATAAATTTTACCTCCCTCTGGTATCCCAAAAAAATATAAAATTTTGCAGCAACGCTACATATTTTATGACATTATGGCAAAATATTAATATTTTCACTAGTTTTTTTATACTCTTCTAACAGTATCATTAAAATTGGAAAAATTACATTGGAATTCATGATGTGACAATTATGACGTCATATTGACGTAACCCATGTTTTGAAGCCTGCCATTGAGTTCCTTTTTGCACAATACTGGAACCAGCTCCAAAACAATGAAAATCATAAAATGATAATTTCACTGTTATTTTCACTGTAAATCACCGTAATCCATTGAAGGCAAATAATAAAACTTCATAAATCTATGAAAATAATTAATATCAAAATATACTTTCATATTTATTACATGAAAACATGCTTTAATATTCTCAGACCCGAAATTCATAAATTTGTGAAATTCATCTTAAAGATCACAAATTTGTGAAGTAATTTTCAGAACAATAAAGATTTAGTGACATAATAAACAAATCATAGCATGTTGGTTTATTCATATTTTGTCACAAGTTTTAACATTAAGTTATTCCACGATGACGATCAATGGTTTGGACTGTTTATCTTTATCCACTGGCAAGTAAAGGGCAATAACTCTTATTCTCAAAATGAAAGTGAAACTAACTAACTCATCATGCAGTAATCACACGGTGAAATAAGAGAACAATGTTCTATAAATGCTTACCTGAACCCCTTCAATAGCAGCCGCTGTACGAATAACCGGGTTTCTCTTCGCCGATCCAGAGTGATCGGTGCTCGCTTTACGAGCCATTTTTTTCCACTTTGCCGACATTTTTGTAGTTTAGTTTGAGTCACAGCTCAAATAATGTTAAAGAATCATTCCATATATTCCAATTTTCGTAAAAAAACACTTAAAAACTGTCCTTAACACTCAAAGAAATGTTAATATATATCTACAAAAAAATTAAAACATTTTTTTAAAAATATATAAATCCAAGCTAAAATCAAATATCCATCTTCATGTTAAACCATTACCGACTACACTGAAACAAATACTGTTATACACAAGTGTTATTAACTGAAGACTTATATGAAATTTAATACCAGTAATCTGGCAATTAAAATCTAGCTCATTGTGTTAGAGATTTGTTGTGTACATAATCCTGCTGCCTTCAGTCCACAAATAAATCCTAATCTCAGATAATCTGCCTAATCTTGGAAACAAAGTCAACCATACACCCAAATGCTCATACAGTGGCCTTCTAACTAGGTTCTATTGATTTGTCTTAAAATATTTACAGACATTTTTACAGTATGTTTTACAACATGCATGCTATTGTCCGACTACTTTCAAACTACTCAAACACTAACAATGCACAAAGAATACAAATTTTTAGTAATTAAGTATTTAAATATGTATGATCATACAAGATCTATTATATTGTGTACACCATCTCCATTGTGGTCAATTGAAAAACTGAATATTTCCGCTGGTAAAAAATTTAACGTATACAAACACATGCTCCAATTAATTTGCATAAAATAAGCTTAGAATAGATTCATATGAAATGAAACATATTGTATATATAAGTTTGCACTTGTGTGTATTCAGAAACAACAATCAGGCAAATAGTCCAAGATTTCTTACATGAGTGTGTAACACATTGATTTGTTTTATACTCATATTATACTCATGTTACACATTTAATTATTAATTAGTTGAGGGACTAGTTACTTGTGTTAATTACGGCATATGTACGAGTAATAAACACCAATCAAGATGTGAAGTCAATGCTAGGTCAGGGAAACTGTATCTAGGCATTACCATGTTATCAACAGACATTTCCTAATATAGTTATGTGATTCAACTGATCTTAAGAATGATCAAATCTTATTATATAATGCTCACAAGTATAATTCTCTAGTAAGGTACACTATGGATGTTCTGGCTATATCCTTAACTTTAAAGATACCTTGATTTATCTCCCTATCCAATATCTATCATCATTTATTTCTAAGGATGAGTTATAAATGGACACATCAAAGCACATTCACAATTTGAACATTTAACTCCAAAAAAGTTTTTAATATACAAGAGTTTAATTGGTATCTACTAATTATCCAAACACCATATTTTCAATTAGTCAAATTCACAATTTTGTTAAACAAGTACATGTAAGTGGTATGAACCTTACAGAGTATCTACGAATGTGTTCATTATTTTATTATACCTTTCATAAAGTGATCGTAACATAGCAGATTTAGATGGAAATGATGAGTTTAACGGAGATTTTAATTAACTAGAACGTAAAATTTGAAATACAAGTAGACCGTACGCTTTAATTATGAATTGCTTTTAGTAAATTGAATGAAGCATAGAAACAGTTTATAGGAATCAATTAAAATAGCGGCACATCGACAATGAATATAACAGATGAATATTTGTTTTGATAAGTAAACAGATATATAATAAAGTCCTGTCAATATGAAGTGCATGGCAGAGATTAATAAAGGAGAATCTCATTGAGAAACTATTGCACCTCATTCAGTATTGAATAAAGATTTTTTCTGTCTAAATTTGTTCAATATTGATTTAAAAAAAGGATAATCTTATCACATGTTATAACTCATCAAGATATTCATATAATAGCGTAGGTAGGTTACCAAGACAAACATATTACACACCCAACTACTGTATTATAAGTGATTAAGTTAGCAACGTGGAAAAATTACTACATGTATTGGTAAATTTCACAAATTTGAAAATTCGTGAACTCTAAATTTTCCTCTACTGCAGTGAAAAATTGGTACTATTTCAACACGCTAAATGTCTTGATTTGCAAACGCCTCAACCCGCAAAAATATTCACTTTACAGTATACAAACTTAAATCATTATTGAAAAAATCAAATATTACCAAAAAGTAATATGTTAAGAACGTGACAGTAAGTATTCATGTTAATTGTAAGAAATGCAATAATGAGAGATATATTTGAAGTCTCGGTTATTACATTGACGATAATTACATAGTACAAAAGCGGTATGAATTGACAGTGTGGTAAATATCAGCTAAAATTATTTTTTTTTAAATAGAAAGAAGATTTTTAAGGACTACTATAAATCAATCAAGACTACACATACAGACGGCGAATTAATATGTTACGTTTCTGGAATAGACTTATACTTCTCGATGATAATCGGTTAACCAAACAAGCATTCAATGCAGACTATGATAAGTGCACTAATAATTGGTGTAGTGATGTTAAATCCATTTTCAATCAGCTGAACCTAGCGGATCATTTTGACAATAAAACTGTTGTCAGTCTAGACACAGTGCGAGATAGAATGCGTTCGGTGTATTGTGACATTTGGAAATCAGACTGTAACAGAATTCCCAAACTAAGAACATATATCTCATTTAAATATAATTTCACTTGTGAATCTTATGTTAAGATGAATTTAAAACGTCACGAACGATCCATTTTAGCACAATTTCGCTGTGGTGTATTACCGATTAGAATAGAAACTGGGCGGTACATTGGAGAAGCTATTGAAAACAGACTATGTAAATTCTGTAGTCAATATTGTGTAGAAGACGAGAGACATTTCCTCCTGCATTGCAACTTCTATAATGATTTTAGAGTAGACTTTTTCCACGGTCTATCTACAAACAATCTGAGTGACCATGACTTGATTAATCTTTTGATGAATAACGTTTCAAGAAAAGTGGCAAAGTTTCTAGTCAAAAGCTATTTAAAGAGGCGATCAAAACTTTATAAACACTAATTGCGCATTTAATTGTATTCAATGTGTATTCAATATTGTCCAAATGAATAATAACCATAACTATTATTATGTTTAGCTCATTGTGTATTTCGCTGATTTGATAGACATTAATTGTGCCTTTAAATATATGTAGTCAATAATTTCTTTTCAAATGATTATTTGAATATATTTAATATATTATGTTTCAGCTCATTGTATATTTGAACTTATAAGCAATATCTGTATATATGTACAATACTATGTATCATCAGAGACCTAAATTATAATTTAGGTCTTTGGTATCACGATATCAAAATAAGTCACAAAGCCGGTGACATATAGGTCCATTGGGCCGGGTGTTTTCAATTTATATTATAATTGCTTGTAAATATATGTTATACACATGTCACGTTAATAAACTATTTACTTACTTACTTACTTACTGCAGATGTTAAAGATGTAGGCAATAAATATTGGATCACATTAGAATATATGTGAACGCTGAGATAATCCGCTAGTGTCCCTACATTAAACCGACATGACAAGTAAAACCACCTGGGTAACTTAAAACTTAACCATATAGATATATTGCACTAAAAGCCTGAAAACATCATCTTAAGAGATTGTAATAAAAAGGTTCAAACTCCTGAGTAGATCTACGAAAGCAATAAAAAATAAAATAGTTCCTTCTAGTACATTCTTTCAACACTATCACCAGAATTACGACAGAGTAGACATAAAGCCAAATTTAACAACGCCAGAACTATAGATTGTAATCATGAGAACAATAGGATCATACAGGATAGGATGATGAGGCCCTGATGCGGAAATTTGTGTCAACTTCTAAGTGATTTTCATCGGAACAGATTGAGGTCCTGACACTTGATTGGTTTAGAATTAGTGATCCTGTTATTTGATTGGTGGAGAGATGCTCATACATAATTCTGACATCAGATTGGTTGAGGGGAAGAGATCACACGGCACTTGATTGGTCCTGGATGAGATTCTGACACGACATTCTAAATATGAGTTTTGAATCAGGGGCTGAGTGGTTAGGGCGTCCGCCTTGAAAGCGGAAGGTTTGAATTTTGGTGGAAGCCGGTTTGGAACTGATGAACCAGGTTTGTGAGCACTCATTATTAGTTAAATAATGATTACCGTATGACCATCTGTCAGGCGCCCGGGAATACGAGTAGGAATTCGTGACTGGCCCCTTTAATTATAATTCATTATGATAAACAAACTTTACCATCTTGAATGAGATTGTATAAACAAGTCCATACTTTAAGACTCGTAGTACATACACTTGCTTGTAACATTAAAAGCATGGTATATGATTGGTGGAGAGATTCTGACATCATATTGGTTTGGTGAGGGGGGGAGCGATCAAAGCACTTGATTGGCCCGACACACCATTCTAAATACGAGCTTGTCAATCACGTCTTGAACCATACTTTTAGACTCATGGTACATAATTATACTTCGCAGTAAAAAATTATGAATCAAATATTTTAACCTGGTGTCCGTTACCTAAGCAAAGTGCTACCGAGCGCCTTCATTCAGTTATCGCCCGCTCAATTAAATATAGAAGGCATAGATTACCTCCCGTGGAAAGTGATATGTAGAGCTTTGCTTAGGCAACGGACAGCTGTTGCTATTTTTTATTATATTTTATGATCAAAATCAACATTTTTAAATGGATCAACCAGCAACAGTACATACGGGCCTCACAATGTTTGTTTAACTGTGGTGTAAAATTAACATACATTTATTCATTCATTTGTTTGAAATGTAAGTAATTTCCATATTATCACCAAGCACTAAGTGGATCAGTTTGGATAAGTTTGAATATCTTATTACAGAAAGTAAACATAAAGACTCTTCAGTGTGGGGAGTTTCTTTTGGCGTGAATTCATACAATATTTGAACATGTTCTGATTATACCAAACACATACATGAATCTTCAGGTTTAGTATGTAATTAAACTCCTTACCAAGAGTAAAGAAGAATCATCAACTACAACTCTTTCAAAATTAAAGGAGAATCGAGTTGTCAGTCAGGTAAATTATGTTTATATAGTTGAACTGTGTATACCTGAGTTAACGGTTCTTTACATTGAATCCTAGTATACTTTAACCTAGTCCCCGCTATTCTTTTGAATGGGTTAGTTCCCTCATTAGTATTACTTATTGAATCAACTATAGGACAGAATAAGGCTAAACTAAATTGATTGTTTAGACCGGAAACAAAGAATTTTACTATACTTAAATAAGTTCTTGATTATAGGACCTCAACCTGTTATAAGAGACCACCTGTAAATAGCAACCATTTTCGCACTTCGCTTGGTAAAGTTTTGAAAGAAATTTGCACAAGCTAACTTTCCCTAACTTTCCTTTATATTTATAAAGTTTCAAACCTCTTAAAACAATAAACAATGGATGTAACATTATTGTATAAACTTGTATTTAGTGAATCAGAAAAGTACAAAAGTTTCAACATAATTCATACAGAACTTGATAATGACTTTAGAGACAGAATAAGAGCATGAACTGAATTATTCATAACTTTCTCACACATGGAATGACTTAAGCCTTGTATTACTGCCAATATTTTAAAAATGTTAATAACAATTATAGGCCGGTCAAGCAATTATATACAGCTGACCGTTTAACACGATTAGTTCCTTAAAATAACTAGATCTAGTTTAATCTAATTTCATGTACAGGTAACTTACAGGTATGTGAGGTTGAGACAATAAAAATCTTTATTATTAGTTTATTACATTTTCTAATTTGATCATGTTTGACCAAACGATAGTATGAAGACAGGTAACTGTATCGTTGAAAACGAAAAAAACAAAATGAAACAATTTTTTTTTTGAAAATTTATATTTTTCTTTTCTTAAAGAAAAATATAAATTTTCATTTTTTTTTTCGTTTTCAACTATACAAGTTACCTGTGAGTATAAACACATGAACTTGAAGTGGTTTCCATGGTGATGGTGGGTATAAACAAAGGTGACGACTTCAAGCAGCTTTCAACAAGTATATTAATGACCAATAAGTTCAAAGTAAACATAAACAATCAAATCAGGCCGACAGTTGCTTGTATTTAACTGTTCAGATGAAGTACTGTTTACCAAATGTCGCCTAACAAAGTCAAGGGTTATAAACGACGCGTACATGTTAAAATAAACTTTAACATGTAGCTGATTAAAAATGTATTGAATTTCACCTTTACTTCTTATCTATAGAAACTTTATAGGTTTTCAATACTTTGAATATCATTGTTGAACCTCAGGTTGTCGGTGGCAACATGTCAACAAACATAAAGGTGAAAGTGACAAATACAACCAAGGGATACAACTCAAATACTTTTATTAAATACATTCCACTGTCTAACATGGGTAGTCTCCCTTATATAAACCAGAAAGTGTCTTGATCAACAAGTTTTATTTTCAAATCAATGTGTCTTTTTTGTATGTAAAACACCAAGTGTAATATATTAATTAAGCTGTTATGATGAACCCTTTTTCAACCCCTTGGCAGGTTTGACTGTATATAATCCCATCAAATATTTGCCTGGAAATTCATGATTACATACATTAATCTTCGAAACCTAATGAAAGATCTAGTTTCGGAAATATAACTCTAACGCGGTATTGGGACCTGTGCCACTTAAAGTAAACAGGCAGATCAGGTACAACAACATATAAGGATATTGGAAAAGGGATTATCTTTTTCAATGTGTATAGCTTGGCTACTGTGACATGAGCCTGACCTTTATGCAAGAATATATTACAAGATTTTTGCTTTGATTATATCCGCAAGCAAATCGTCCAATATTGGTATTTCAGATTAGTGTTTGTATTACATCTTGAGCGTCTTCGTGATACTCCCCGATGATGAAAACATACACTCGGTGTCGTAAATGTAGACAATATATCGACTGTTAAATTATGCTAATCAATAGGTCAGGCTCATCTCAATGTGGCCAAGCTTTACCGTTATTTTAATTTTCTTGGTGAATAGAAGTGAGCATGTAAAATACACTTCCGCTCTCCCTAAATCAATGTAATGGTCAGTGATTTCTGTTTTTATTGACATTGCAGAATATCGCGTTAGACTTATACATACTTGTACAATAGTACCATTGACCACAACATTGTCATTCAAACTGGGTTCCAAATTTGGTCAAAATGTACAAGAATAAACACAAATGATTGAAGATAATAACAAAGTAATATATAGTGATTATTAGGCTATCTATATCCAGTTACTAGAACTAGTCTCACCTTATCTTTCAGTAATTTCTCTGGTGAGGCCATAAAGCTTGTTTTACGTCCAATCGTACTAAAAGTGCTTGTTTTCCTCGAATCTTTCCTACGACTAGCATCTTGCTGTTCCTGACTGACACGTCGGAGTCCGACATATTCAGTACTGACTTTTCTAGCCGTAGCCTGATCCTGGCTTGTCTTACGTAATGTTTTATCCTCACTTATTGTTGCCAGACCGTGTCCACTAGGATCCGATAGATTGGGAGGCTTTAAAGCCGCACTTATTTTACGCTTCGGTTTCTCTTGACTCATTGTCACATAGAAAACATCACAAGATTCATTAAAATCCTAGCTCACTGAAAATCCATCATTTACAACATACTGGTAGCAACATATATCATTCCATGTTTTACTGACTAGAATTATTACATGTAGCTATTTCACACTGTTTTATTCATCTTGTTTCATTTCTTTAATCAACAATCACTAGATCAATGACCAAAGCACTGTATTAAGTAATCACTGAAATAAAATCAACACATGAATTCACAACCAGCACATGGAGAATGAATTCTATTGAAAATTCTAGAAATCTTAATCAAGTTCCCTACATGATTTTATAAGATGGAATACAATCACAGAATGAATCAAACACAGCCAAATAATCAAAGAACTGAAAACTTCAATATTTGATGCAATAAAACACTCAAACATAAACAACGAATAGAGTACAAACTGATAGCCTACAAAACTTGCAAAAAATGAAATCACTGTACTGCCAGGCAAGTAGATTATCACATTTGATAAATTACTTTAATTTTGAAAGTTTCCTCCGTAAACCGGCTACTTGAGACTCGTTCATTTGCGTTTTTCAACGTTTAAACAAATACTTCAATAAATGAAATTTTACAATCAGTATGTAACTGACTAAGTAGGATTTATATTTTAATAATTTATATCATCGTATATCTCTAGCCAAACATACTTCAAGGACGCTTAGCAGAACAAGAATCCGAATTTTCGTTAATGTGCCACTTTATAAGTTTTCTATTTCATCATAAGTTTTCTGTTTTACTTGATCTATATTAATGCGTCTCAAACAGTACAATTCTATTTCAAACAATAACAATAGATATCACTGAAGAAAAACTTCCCTTAGATCTGGAGTTGCCTAACTCCATTTCAATGTTAGACTCGTTGAAATAGTGAATTCCACCAAACTCAAACTCATTTTTAATAGCACCAAATGGTATTGGCAGACAAAAATGAAAAAGCCAAGGACAATAATCCAGTATGAATTGATAGCATGCTACTGAAATGCTGTGAAGTTTAGTTGGAATTTGACAAATGGTTACAGCAAAAAAATTAAAGGGCAATAATTCCTTGAAAATGAAAAATGTGTCCCTTGTGTGCTAATTATATGTACAAATGAATCATTCACACAGTCTGCACCTGAAGAGGGATTCAAACCCATACTGCAAGGTGCTATCAACCAGCAATGCAAAGTAGGCGAGTTTTAGACCACTAGACCATCACAACCAAAGTTTCTATACTATTTAGGAGTACTAATTAACAATCAAAGGGCAATAACTGCCACAAAATTTGTCTAACTGTTGTAATTGAATAATTATTATGTTAGAAAACACAGAATTTTATTACGTCATCAATATACTTCCATGCTCAAATGAGATGCGCGCCACTACCTGTCGTATAACTTCAGTGCGCTTAAATCGGTCGATGAAGAAAGACGTGTCTTGTGTTAAACCGATAAACTCGACGTTTAGTCGGGTCTTTATACACGACCGAGAGACTGTCGTAAAAGTTTACGGATTGAACGTTGTTACGCTGTAACAATAATAGTTATAGATATTATTTTAATATCTTTGGTAAACTAAAGGTATTTGTCAAATACCACAGTTAAATTTATTTAATTCTACGTTGTAGAAATTTTTTCGACTGTTGTCGTAAATTCCCGCGTAAAGGTCACTTTACGTTACACGCCGTTCTAGAAAGATGGCGCAAAGCATGGTACAAGCTTCGAATGCAGCTAAAAGCACAAAAAAGGTTTCTCCGAGTAATGAGAAGCAACCTGAGAAGGGGACGAGGTCGGCAAAATTGCCAGAGTCTAGTCGTCCATCCACTTCGCATGAGACACCATGCCAAAGCTCAGGTAACGCCAACGCCCCATTGAACAAAGAATTGTTGTCAATTCTGACTGAAATTCGTGCCAATCAGAAGTCGCATGAAACCAAAATGTTGGCTATGGAAACTAAATTATGTTCGTATGAACAATATTACGAACCGGAATACGAGTCCGAATCTGGTTTCGAGAACACGTGTGACCTTGAGAGGGACGTTCCTCCGTCCGAGGACGAGAATAACAATTCCAGTCATTCTGTGTTCAAAGGTCTTGGGACCAAATATAATGTCCAGGAAAAACTTGATATGGAAGTGGATGACGAGTTAGCATCCTTGACAAGTACAGTATTCCGTGAGGGACTGACCGAGGAAAAGTTCAAATCCTTAGTTATGGACATAGGTAGACCATCAAATTGTGAAGGACTCACTAAAACTCGTGTGAACAACGTTATTTGGAATTTGTTGTCACCAGAAATGCATTCAGCAGATACTAAAATGCAGAGTATACAGGATGGTGTTCTTAAAGCAGCCACATTGTTTGTTAAGATTCTTAACATGGCTAGTGATAGACTGTCCCGAGCTGAGTTAGAGATGGGTACAGATGCTATAGGTCTCCTTGGACATTCCAATAAAATTCTGAACAATAGACGTAAGTCGATGCACAAGAAGGAACTCAATAATGAGTATCATCATCTATGTTCCCAAGCAAGAGGTTTTACCGACATGCTGTATGGAGATGATGTAGGGAAAGATGTCAAAGAAATACAAGACATCAATAGACTCGGTACGAAGATCAGAAGTAATTATTACCCTAGAGGTCGTGGTCACAGGGGTGCCCACAGAGGGGTGTACAGGGGACGTATTGCCAAACCCCGTGGCAGAGGCCGTGGTGTTCCTCAAGCAAAAAACCCTTCGGGGGTGTACAGCTCAAAGAAGTAGATGAACATGTAAGTAACGTTACTTTTCAAGCATGTAGATTAAAATCTTATGTTGAAAATTGGAGAAATATAACTTCTGACCCTATAATTTTAGACATTGTGCAACATTGTCATATTGAATTTGATTCAGAAATTGAATATTTGCAAAATAAAATTTTGCATCAACGGTATTTTTCTTCATTAGAAGAAGAAATTATTGAAAAAGAAATTTCAAAATTTCTAGACATGAAAGTCGTCGTAGAAACCAGCCACGAGGTTGGTGAAGTTATTTCTCCAATTTTCACTGTTCCAAAAAAGAGTGGAGAGTACAGAATGATTTTAAATTTAAAAGAACTGAATAAATCAGTTGCGTACCATCATTTTAAGATGGATACTTTTGAATCCACTATAAAATTGATTAAGAAAGGTGATTATATGGCATCTGTTGATCTTAGGCACGCTTATTATTCTGTGCCAATTGCCATAGAACAACAAAAATTGTTGAAATTTTACTGGAAAGGAAAGTTATACCAGTATACATGCTTACCAAATGGAATAGGTTGTGCACCCCGATTGTTTACGAAACTGCTTAAGCCAGTTTACTCAACATTACGGCAAAATGGCCATGTCAATTCTTCTTACATAGATGATTCATTTTTGGCAGGTGATTCATATCAAGAGTGCCTTATAAATGTTTCAGACACAGTTGATTTGCTTGAATTTGTAGGATTCATGATCAATAATGAAAAATCTGTGTTTATACCTACTAAGAAATTGATGTTTCTTGGGTTTTGGGTTGATTCTGACTTGATGATTGTTACACTTCCACATGAAAAAGTAATATCTATTATAAAAGAATGTAAATCTTTGAGAGATAAAGGTATTGTGGTTGTAAGACAACTAGCCAAAGTTTTAGGCCTGTTGGTTTCTAGTTTTTCTGCTGTGGAATATGGTCCACTCTATTATAGATCTTTAGAAAAGGAAAAGACACTGGCATTGTCTCAAAATTATGGTAATTTTGATGCGACCATGTATTTATCTAATGCATCTAAAGAAGAATTGACATGGTGGATTGAGCATCTACCTCAACAAGAACGTAAAATTGCACATGGAAATCCAGATCATATCATTGTTACTGATGCATCCCTAAGTGGGTGGGGAGCAGTTTTTGAATCAAAGCATATAGGTGGCCGTTGGTCATTGGATGAGTTACATTATCATATCAATTACCTAGAATTGTTAGCAGCCTTTTATGGTTTGAAGTCATTTTGCCAAAGCATGTCAAATGTGCATATACAAATTAAGTCTGATAATGTTTGTTGTGTTACATACATAAATCACATGGGAGGTATAAAGTCGATTCCCTGCAATGATCTAGCAATTCAGGTGTGGAAATGGTGTATTCATAGGAATATCTGGATTTCTGCAACTTACATACCTGGTATATCAAATATTGCAGACAAAATGTCCAGACAATTCAATGATAATGTTGAGTGGATGCTTAATCCTGACATATTCAATCAGGTTACGGCTTTATGGTCAATACCTGACATAGATCTGTTTGCCTCGAGACTCAACAAACAAGTTGAGAAATTTGTCTCATGGCAACCAGACCCAGAAGCATTATTTGTTGATGCTTTTTCTATAAGTTGGTCTAATAGTTTGTTTTATTTGTTTCCACCTTTCAGTTTGGTGACAGCATGTCTGCAGAAAGTCAGACGAGATCAAACCAATTGCATCATGATTTGTCCATTGTGGACAACACAGATTTGGTGGCCACTTCTGATGGATTTGATAATAGACAATCCAAGAATTCTTCCGAAACGGAAGAACCTTCTAACAATTCCGGGGACGGAGAAAATTCATCCATTGTCAAAAACGCTGACTCTCGTTGCTTGCAAGCTATCAGGAAGTCATTACAGAAGAAAAGTATTTCTTCAGAATCAGTCAACATTATCATTAGATCTTGGAGATCTAGTACGCAGAAACAATATTCTTCATATGTTAGAAGGTGGTTTTCATTCTGTGAGAAGAACAAAATTGATTCAGTTCAAGCATCTTTAGGTAATGTGTTGGATTTTCTTACAAGTTTATTTAACGAAAATCTAGGTTATAGTGCCTTAAATACAGCACGTAGTGCATTGTCTGCAATTGGTTTGGTATTAGATGGTGTTTCTGTGGGCAGTCACCCACTGGTGATTAGATATATGAAAGGAGTCTACAACAGTAGACCGACATTACCACGATATTCGTATACTTGGGATGTTTCTCAAGTCCTTAATTATTTACGTTCTCTGTCACCAGTGAAGAGTTTAACTCTTAAATTGTTATCATACAAACTAGTTATGTTGATTTCTTTAACTTTAGCTTGTAGAACTCAAGCTATTCATTTATTAGACATAAGACATATGTCAAAATCCAAGAATGGATATACATTACTGTATAGTGGGTTATTAAAACATTCTAAGCCTGGAAAGGATAGTTCAACAGCCTTTCTTAAGGCGTACCCTCCAGATAGGAGATTGTGTGTTATATTTGTTTTGAAAGAGTATTTAACTCGAACTTATTCATTGAGGAGTGATGTGACGAAACTTATTATCAGTTACGTTCAACCTCATAAAACTGTAGTAAAAGCAACAATTTCTCGATGGCTACGGGAAGTGATGAAATCATCAGGTATAAACTGTGACATTTTCAAACCTCATAGTATTAGAGGAGCTTCCTCATCAAAAGTGAATCGAGAAGGATATCCCATTGAAAAGATTCTGGACACAGCAGGATGGTCCAACTCGAATACCTTCGCAAGGTTTTATGATAAACCTATTCAGGGAGAAACATTTGCTGATGTTGTGTTGAAATAATGATTGGATCGATACCATAGGTATGTTATATCTATTTACTCGTATTATTTACTTGTTTTTCAATCAGTTGTGTATTTGTTGGTCCTAAACAAATCAGCTTTGAAGTCTCATTTGAGCATGGAAGTATATTGATGACGTAATAAAATTCAAAAAATAAACGAAACTTACCTTGGTAAAGTTGAAGTTTGTTTGGAATTTTATGTAGTCATCATATTACTGGAGGGATCAAATGCCCTCCCTTTTATAATTCCCACCCTGAATTTATTACTGCATTCTGATACATGCAGCTTCAAGATTATATGAATATACAAGTACTTTGATTTTCGGTACAATTTAAGGCTCAGTGCCTTCATTGGATAGGGTTCATTAGTTTTGACCCTCCATTATATGTTGGATTTGTTTAGTCCAACCGCTTTAAAATACTGAAGTTATACGACAGGTAGTGGCGCGCATCTCATTTGATCCCTCCAGTAATATGATGACTACATAAAATTCCAAACAAACTTCAACTTTACCAAGGTAAGTTTCGTTTATTTTTTGAATTATCACTTGTATAAACATAATCAATATTACAATATATTTGTTTTTTATTAAAACTTTCTACATTGCTACATTTTGCATCATATTACTATGTTAAAATACTGCACTATTGTACAATTAATTGGATTGAATATGATATTTCCATTTACAATCACAAGACATGAATAAAACATGCTGGATTTTCTACAGAATAGCGCATTAAATATACTGGCTTAAATTAATTTCTGCCCAACTCCCAGCTGTGTTTTATATGAAAAAGATACCACAGAAATACATTTAATCAATTATTTAAAGTTTTCAACAATAAGTGCAAAAATATCGGACTGTATTTCAATATAAATCACTGCAGTAACGCCAATGTTTTAAAATCAAACAGGATGCATCATGTCATGTTTCATTCCTTATTGGAATTTTAAATTTATTTCAAGCACTTCTTTGCATACTAATAAATCACATACAAGAGCTACCATTACATAATTTATTTACATTTGTATATCCACAATATCTATCAAACTTTGGCTGATATCAAGCACTGAGTAACTGCACCATATTTTTTACTATACAGATATAAAAAAGTTGGTCAATGGAAAACTTGACGACAAAAAAGTACCGGTTATAATTTTCACCAAATTTAATTTGATCTGAAAATAGCAATAAAAAGGTAATAATTTCAACAAATTAAACTTACTTTTTCTACTATAGATAGATTAGAATATTTCATTTGGGAACAAGAGAGCTCTAGATCGCTCACCTGTCAAATTGTGCATGCAGATCGACCTATATAGTAACCAGTGAGTTACCATTTGCAATTTCTAATTAAGATTCAAGAAAATGGAGCCTTTATTGCATGTACAAATTTTCATTTTGTCTAAACCAGTAATCTAGTTACTTACATCAGATGACCCATATTGAAACTCTTCAAAATTTCAACCTAGACAATGTAACCAAACTTCTTTAGGATATTGATGTGAAAAATAGTCCATATATCATGTACGTAAGTTTTTTCTATGATGTTACCTTGTGACCTAGATTTTGAACCCAGATTGCGAAATATCAAACTAGACCTAGATTTTGTTAAGATGACCATAAATTGTAACCAAATTTCATAAAGATTAGCCCAAATTGTTCCTAATTAGGGCAAACTTACAGAAAATTGTGGAGGGACGGATGAACGGATGTCGGACGAAGAGTGGTCACAAAAGCTCTCAACTCAATCTGTGACTTTGTGACAGTTGAGCTAAAACTGACTCCTTTATATACTTTCAACAAACAAACAAACAACTAGATCAGATTTGACACAAAAACAATGTTTCCCACAAAGGGCCATAACTCCAGCCAAAATCAGCTGTCTTAAAATTAATTCCTGACAGTATGCACGACTAGGCTCGGTACTTAGTATTCTGGTGAAGTTTTGTTGAATTCTGCAAAACCGATGGTTAATGAGAAAAAGCCCGGCCAAACCTTTTTACAGCCATCCAGACAGTCAGACAGACATCCAACAAAAAATCAATATGTAGTCCACTCAATATACGGGAGACATAAATGAGTAGAATCTTTAAATCCAATATATATATGAAATGATTTTTTTTTCACAAAAATCACTATTTTTTTTCCAACATCAATATTTTCCCAAGCTTACTGTGAAATACTTGAATATAAAATGATAGTACTAGACTTCAAAAAAGGCTAGCCAGCAGGATGACTTTCCATACTTATGTATCTAGGTTTACTATGAAATCATTTGACAAGTCTGGATTAATTCATCAATGGTTACAATAAAAGTCTTAGTGTCACACTCAGTGTGAGTACGGACAGACATTTCATCCCCCCCACAGATAATATCCATCTACCCTTAGTTTGATAAGTAACACATTAAAGGTTTTGTGACTTTGACTTCAAATGTTTCAAAGAAAACCTCAATAATAAGTTTCAACATTACACAGTTAAAACTTAAAACCCAGAGATATAACCTAAGCAAAGAAACTATAATTGAATAGAATTGCTTATGCAGTGATTCTCAATTTTGGCAGCACCACACCAAATGATATAATTATTTGATAAGTAATGAAGAAATTCATAAAATTACAACAAGTTCGTCTAAACATGAAACATTTGTACAGTATTTTGTATTGTACCCTGATCTAGATATTGTATACCATCATACATAAGTGGTAACATGTAATAATGTATAGCGCACCCAGGATATCGAGAAAAGGGGGAAAATTTGGTATCGGCCACACAGGTGCCAAATAGAAACCTGTATGATTTATCAGTGTTATCTTAGGCTAAAATTGACCATATGTGTTTATTAAGTAACCAGTTTTGCAGCGATAGACCAATCCAGTCATTGTTTGTAAATATCACCTTATCCTGGGCGCACTTTACACCAATAACTAAACAAAAACCTACAATTAACAACAAGTGATGAAATCATTATAAATATCCAACATTTTCCATTATCAACT
Source organism: Spisula subtruncata (assembly GCA_963678985.1). Classification (NCBI taxonomy): domain Eukaryota; kingdom Metazoa; phylum Mollusca; class Bivalvia; order Venerida; family Mactridae; genus Spisula; species Spisula subtruncata. The sequence goes on from OY787667.1 coordinate 19,453,910, forward strand.
AAAGTCATGCACAAATATAAGAAAAGTTAGTATATGTTGACTCAAAACACATGTTCCAAAATAAACTCTATATCTCCTCACTTTCAGAAACAACAAAGCAACAATGTTCAACGAAATATTTTGCACAACAGTGTTCATATACCAATACTTTGAATTCTGACTTCTAGTACTTCTGTAGAATGTTTTTGAGGTCATAGAATGTTCAAGTTAGGGCAAAGATAAATTGAAGTTAAAAAAAAATCGAAACCTGGTATCTATGCATTGAAATTCCTTATCAAGACACGTAAGGAACATACAAAGCTGCGCCATTTAGATCAGAAAGGTTGGCTCGATATCGAGATGGTCTGTACATATACCGGGAGATTGTGGTATTTATTTGAAAGAAACCAAATTTGATTTTTATTTAGTTAACATATCATGCTAGGCAAAACAAACTGTAAATTATCACGCTTTTTCTAAATTCATTCTTAATACATAGAAGTACGTATTTTGCATATAAATAAATTCTTACTACGTCATTAAGGAGTACACTGTAAATATAGAAAAAACATATATACAGTATTTGTCACAGTAGTTTACAATAATATGAACTTTGTTTTGCAACTAAATGTCAGACGTCACAAATGCAAGTATGTTTGTTTATAATTTTATATCACAGGACCTAGAAATAACTGTCATTGCAGTACAAAACAGTCATGGCAAAACTCCATATCAGGTGCTCTGGTTGCGATGATGCCATTGATAACATTGTAATAGTAGTATGAAACGTCATGTACTAAAGTGCTGTTTGTAAAACACAGCCATGTCCAATAATTTTGGTGACCTTTGCCCTATTGACACACATGAAATAGCAATTCAATGAATTACCTTGGTTGTTTGACCAACTGACACACTTTAAACTGCAACTCATTGAATGACCTTGTACAATGTAAAGACCAAGTGACCTTTGACCTACTGACACAATTTAAACAGCAACTCATTGAATGACCTTGTACATTTGACCTAATGACACACTTTAAATAGCAACTCATTGAATGACCTTGGACCTTTGACCTACTGACACACTTTAAACAGCAGCTCATTGAATGATCATGTACATTTTTACAGACCAAGTGACCTTTGACCTACTGACACAATTTTTTGACCTTGTACAGTGCACTGAACAAGGCCAAAGAAAAAAACTCAGAAATGTCAAAAAAAGCAAGTGACCTTAATTTAGTGATACATTGAAAAACCAACAAAGTTATCAACAGTATTCATTGCCGAATGTGATCTGTTTCAAATAATATAATCCAGAGGATTTACTTTTCAAACATTTTAAAACATGGATGACATCAAATTGAGTAAAGATTCTATATATCTGTTACATTCCATGAAAAAGATATCAAATCATAGTAACCTAACATGGAATTCACCTCTTCAAAAATCTTACAAAAACCTATTGATTTATAGCACCAAAACTGCATGAAACCTGCAATAAGACACAAGATAAACACTGATCTATGGTTTCATTGATCTGATACTGTACAATCATTAATTTTCGATGGGAGGAAATTTCATCGTTTTGGTAAAAAGGACCATTTCGTTGGGACATTAATTTGTGGATTTTGTATTTTAGGTAATAAATACAAGTGTCAAATTATTGTTTGATTGGATTTGATTTTGTGGTTCAAGGTGAACCACAAAATCCATGAAATTTAATCCCCCACGAAAATAAGTGATTCTATAGTATAGGCTTAAACTCTTTATCTATTTAATTTTTCAAATTGTTTAATAATCAACATTTTCTACAATACATATTCACTGTACATAGTGGAACATGAGTAATGACATTTAAAACTGTGACAGTTTCGATGTGAGATTCACCTTTCTATGAGTTGCGTGTTTCTTTTCACTACAACTATGATGTTTAAAATGTCTCAAACATTGTACAACTCCATGATTTGTAAATTTGTTCACATCACATATACAATAAATCCTTTGCTAAGTAATTAAACATATAAGAAATCCATGTTTCACATATTAACTTAGTTCTGCAATAAAACAAGGGAGCTTGAAGAGCACAAAACATTTAACACCTATCGCCATTAGTGATATTCATAATACCGCAATCTGACTAAAGTACTCGATCTTCCTTACACATAGCTAGGGGGTTTGAGGATATGAATTAATCAGATTGAATAATAATGTCTTTCATTTTCTGTGGCAAACCAGTTTTCATTATGGTTCACAAGAATAAGACATGCCAATATGATAAGCAAAGTGGGGGAAGCCCATGCATCCTTGTAACAAGGTCTTGTCAAGTATGGCATCAATAAAGGAGATTGTTTCATGACCAACAGGGCCAATAAATGAGGTTTTCAGCTCACAACAGCTCTACCTATAGTCAAATTTATAATACAGCTTCAAAGACAGTTTTTCTACTACATTAATCTTTAATTTCTTTTTTTATATCTGATGTCAGACAGAAATCTTACTATTCAAAGTTATCCTTTTTAGACATTGTGGTCAATGCGTAATAAAGGGGAATTTATCCATGCCAAAGTAAAACAGATTGCATGTTGACATGTACATCGCAAGGTGTTCCATTAAATTATATAGTCTTAAAACTGCTTATTATAAATCATGGAGAATTGAAGTCACCACCATCAGGGCGACCGTTGTATGGAACATTCAGGGCCTACAGAAACAGGACTGGTGTTGAATTGAGAACAGGCAGCTATTGTCAAAATGCCAAACAAAAGGTGAAACAATATTGAATCAAAGATATAATAACTCAGGGCAATCCAAAATTTGCCATGAGTACACTACATCTTCAAAGTTCTGGTAATCTTATTCCGTGTCATCATGGGTACAGCTCCATCGTATCTAAAGACAATGTTTGATCCTATTCGGCAAGGGTACAGACTACAATCACAAAATGACACTAACTTTCACATCCCTAGACGGCGAACAAAATTAGCAGACAGATCTATAGCCGTCACTGGTCTAAAATGGTGGAACGATCTACCAAACTATCTCAAAGACATCAAAAGTGAAACCAGGTTCAGAGCATATTTGAAAACTTATTTGTATAGGAAGTTTCATCGGCAATGACTGTGCTCTTTATCATATGACTAAATCTAGTTTCTAGAATCCAGGTTTTAAATTGAATATTTTAAGTGAATGTATATTAGTGTAAAGCGCAATAGAATATGATTTCATAATTTTTGCGCTATACAAATGACATGTATTTGTATTTGTATTTATCAAGAGGCATCATCTCCCAGACAGCCCTAGTAGCAGCCAAATGTGAAAAGTTCAATTAAATTTTAACTTTTATAAGTGGTGCTATTATTGATTACCAAACAAATGCAATATTCATAGTATAGTCGATTCAATAAGAAATACTAATGAGGGACCTATCCCATCCGAAAGAATAGCGATGGGTTTTGCAGTTAACTCAGGTATACATAGTTAAACCTAGATACACATAGTTTACCTGACAGACGACTCGATTCTATTACATGCATAGCCAACTTCAATGCTGATAATCATTCAATAAGTGTTAATCAATTATTTTCAAATTACATTGAGTTACCTCCCCTATTTTACATCAAGATCTGTATGGAGAAAAATCAGATGGTGTACACACTTTAACTTGTCCTGTAAAACAAATTTATGCCTATCTGGAGCATATTCATTTCAAAATATATAAGTATTATAATCAAACTTGGCCTATATAGTTTGCTCATTAACATTGTCACCAAGTTTGAAGACATGCAGACAACACGGTAAGACTAAGAGAATAGACAATACTCATTTTACATGCCTATTGGCAATTCAGATAATACCGGCCCATTTTCCATGGGCATAAAAAACTTTAAAAAAGCTATATATATATATCTAAAACATGATAGTTAAAAATACATGTTATAAGTTAAAGATATGTGACCCAGATATAGCTTGGTTCAAACCTGATTCAACACTTTGTCTTATTCCTATCATTAAAGTAAAAGTTCCATAACTCTCCCATTCCCTAAGTTCCTAAAGCAAAACATCTTATAATTCCAAACACACAATGTCCCCAAGGAAGAACCACAGGTAATAGAACCATGGAATAAGAAATTGAAAAAAAAATGAAATTGAAAAAAAAAAATTCTCGAAATTTAGGTTCACTATAGCACTATGAAATTATTCCTATATGAATATCATTGAGATCATTATACTGAATGTGTTTGTAACAAGTTTTATTTGTTGTGTGCAATACAATATTGAGATTTTTAATAAACTGTGAAAATACTGACCAGACATTGCATGATAAACCTACTGTCCATGTCATAAAGTCACAGTATGCAACATGTCAGTATATAACTGTGTTAATTTCTTATAGTGTCACCCCTTGCTTAAAGGGTCAGCACAACTTGACGATAGTTACAATGTATTGACTTTTTGATGCTTGTGTGATGATTATCCCCTGACTTCAACCCTTTCATGTCTGCCATCATGCAGGTAGGCAGATTTTTACCAATCCAACTACTAGGTGGTTTATAACTTATAACTCAATCAGGTGTCCGTTGCATAATCAAAGAGCTACCGAGCACCTTTCAACAACTTAGCCCAATGAGGCTAACCACAATGAATAATGAACTAGCATTCGGACAGTTGTTATTAGTGCCACAGCTATGTTGCCATAACAACAAGAAAGCTACCCCAACCTGAACTGATTGTAATAATTAAGTTAAGATTATCAGGTAACCGTTGCCTAAGCAAAGCGCTATGTAGCGCCTTCATTCAATTACCTCCTGTTTAAATGAAAATAGAGGGCATGGATTACTTCCCTTGGAAAGCGCTTTGTAGCGCTTTGCTTAGGCAACAGACACCAGATGATCGTTGATTTTCTATCGATACCTCTTACCCCTATCACATATGATGCCTACCACCAATAATGTTTCCAACAATGAGTCCAGAGGAAGGGAGACAATCTTATTACAGATATGGACATAGACACCTCATCAAGGGAGACAACTCTTGTCCAAATTACACTACATATTGCGCATGTGATTTGTAGCGGCACCACTCATTAGAATAGTTAAAGAGAGTATGAAGACTACTTTTCAGTGGTAAGTGTGCTTGTCGTTTTATCTTGCGACGCGGGTTCAAATCGGGGCGGAGGCCGGTATGCCTGCCATATTTCAGCAGAAAGCTGACTTGCAAATAAAGGCTTTGCTCGGCATTTGGCATTTACAAAATGTACAAAAAAAGTATTGCTATGATTTATGTCCCATTGGTCAACTATTTCAGACAAACTGTGACAACCTCTCAGTCACATTATCCTGACAATGAATGTATTATATTGAAGATCAAGCAAAGGAAGTTGAAAGATTAATAACAAAGTTAATGACATTTTAGTTGACGTGCATTACATGTCACCATCTGTTTGGAAATGCTTAAACATCTTAAGCAGACCAATCCTTATGTAGCTGACTAAGAATGAGAAGGTCGTAAGTACAAAATCAATATTTTGATTAAAAACCAGAAAAACTGTCCACAAATTATTCTTTTCTTATGGTGAAACAAACTGTTTCTACTTCAGTTTGGCCAACATGAAAAGTTTTGGTTATCATGAAAATAGGCTCATAAGAAGCGCCTGGTGGTGCTGATTTTAAATATATGTATCCGTCCTATAAGGTTGTAAGAAGTAGTTACTTAGTAACCTTCTCAAACTTATTCAGCGATATCTTACACGCTAAAAGTACCTGAAACCTGAACCCTATAGGACCCGGAATCGTAAAGTACGTGAAACCTTACGGCCAAAGATAAAATCAATAAGATCAGATTCACGGAAATGGAACATTATGCTTCAGTACAAATATTGAATGATTTCTATAAATGAACATCAATAAGCAAACAACTTCAACTATTTGCTATACAGTTAGAAAATATATTCATCGCTATTTTACATAGGCTTGTGAATTTTAATACAACTTGATCCAAGCAGGGACATTTTCATTGTATTCAATGTTTATTGCGTACCGCCGGTATTGATTTCGTGCATAATAAAGTAAAAACCTTCACTTAAAGTGTCTTTATTAAATATCTCGGTGAGATAAAAAGTTGATTAATTCATTTCCTAAATTCCCCACTTTTCTTTTAATTTACCACAATGAACTTAAACGTAAGTAAAAAAACCCTGTTGGGTATTAAAGTGGCATTAATATAAAGTTTGGATCAACTAACGGACATAAACAGACAAAAGCTTTTAAGATTAAAGCCATGTATAGTCATATATCATGTTTGCCATATTAACCTATCAAATTTTAAAGTGTATAAGGGGTGTCACTTTGAAGGACTTAGAATCACTTGTTAAGAAGTCATCAGAGTCTGCCTGTTTAATATGTTCATGTTGTATAAAATAAAAGTTTATTTTACTCAGTTCTATTCAGTGATACTGTAAAATCATTTAATTTTGATTGGATGAAATTTCGTGGTTTTGGTAAAAAAGAACATTTCGATGGAAGGTTAATTCGTGGATTTTGCATTTCAGCCAATAAACATGAGGGTCAAAATTATTGTTGATGGGATTGGATTTTGTGGTTGAAGGTGAACCACGAATTTCATGAAAGTTAATCCCACCATGAAAATTCATGATTTTACAGTATGTTGAACATAAACAGATTTTAATTTTTAAGATACTCAACTCACGAAGACCATCAGAAAATGAACTTTTTAAAAGCACTGCAGTGGTACAGTGCTGTTTGGTAATTCTGCGCACCTAACGGGTATTGGCTTTCTACATTTGAGATTATTTTATTTTTAGAATAAAGTATTGTGCTGTTTGGATAGAAACAACCTTCATTGACAAATGTAAACAATTCAAAACACCATACCTTCGCTAAACTAGGTCAAATGTCGTCACAAAACAAGATGGCTGCTGGTTTTCATGACGTAAATTATTTCGGCTAATTCTTTTTTGTATAGTCTGTTTCAAAGATTTGTTTCGCAAGAAATTTATCACAGTATCGAAAGAATAAGTCATTAAGACAATGTTGACAAAAAAGGAAAAGTCATCATCCATGACAAATGTGCTTTTATTCAAATTATGTGTCAAGTGGTATGTCAATTTAACGAAAATCGCCGTTGACCCTCATTTTCGTCAAATTTTCGTAGAAATACTTTTCCGATTTTGTTAAAATGATTATAACACCTTACATAAGTAACATACATCTACAAAAACGCTGGAAGTCCGAAGAAAAACGACCCAGCAAAGTCTGTAAGAAATAGAAAGTTAAGGTGCGCAGAATTACCCGATGCGCAGAATTACCCGAAACGACTGTATGAATTATGTTAAAGTAATGAATAAATTCTGATTAAAGCACCTTCCTTGGAATATGAATTTTCATCACAATTGTAGGTCAGAACAAGTTATGTAAGGTCACTTATTTAATTTTTACCCAAAGCAGAAACTTTAAATATGAGAAACTCAAATGGCTAGTGTACAGAATAAGAAGAGTATAAGTTCAAACTAAACTTATACAAACTACTAGTATTTATAACTACTTCACTAAGAAAATCTCAATACATTATTTTCATGTCCCACTCAGTGGAGGGGACACAAAATTTGAATTAGGGGCTACAACTCCCTACAGTACACAGAAATTAACATGAACGAAGATTAGTCTTATAGCACTTACCCGGACATTTTTATCAGGTATAACAAAAACACTCTGTCTTCTTTTATACATGAGTTTTTTCTCTTCGCTGCTTGCCATGGCAATGTATGTCGTGCCGGGTACCAGTATATGGTGCTATGTGGTGATTTCACGTTCCCCAGGTACCAGTAGCTACCATACACTCGTATTATGTTCTAATCCACTATAGATTGACCACAGTTAAATGACAATCAATTCTATATAAAACATCACTTACAACAATACAGGATCATCAAGTAATGATGTTATACCTGGTACGGTAGGACATCAATAGTCTCGTAAAATCCATGATAATTGTTAGTTTATGTCTGTCTGGCACTAAAGGTATTGTTGAATATTATGACTCACGAATATTGCAGTTTGATACAAACCAAATGTAATGAAATTCCAATTTAATACAAACTTAGTGTGAATTTAATTCACACCAAATAATACTTTAAAGCATACTGGTACTAAAACCTTATAAATGTTGGAACATTTTATGTCCATGAAAATTGAAGTATTGACCAACGAATGACATCAGTAACCCGACAAGTAGTCACATCCATTCAAAGAACTACTCGTCACCAAATGGACCAGTAATGAGTTGGGACATTACAATTATATACAGTAGGGTTTCAATTAAGGACTTAATTCAAAATTCCCATTGACACGGGTACAGTCAGTTTTTACATCAATAAAAAATCAATAAACAAATATGTATTCATAGTGAAAACTTGATAATTCATGCATTATAAGTACATTTATGCTAATTTTCAAATTGTAATCAGGATAATGAAAATTGAGTTTAAAGGTTCTGAATCATGTTTTGGCTTGTTACAAAACTATAAGGAAATTTTCTAATATTCTCTTCATTTTGATATTGTTGAGCGTTATAATATCCCTAAGACTACCGCCTCCACCAAAACCTAGTGGTAGAGCGTCCGATTCAAGTGCGGGAGGTCCCTGTGTTCAATCCCAAGCGGCATCAAACCAAAACGAAATTAGAAAGGGTACCAGAAATGTAAGGAAAACGGCTTTTCTTCTCTCATATCGTCAAGACAATGGATAACATCAGGAATGAGGTGTCTAGAGTGACCAATTGTAAGTTTTGGAAGATTTGAATTGTTTACTTGCAATAAATCCTTCATATAGCAACCATCAGCTACTCTCTATTATAAAGATACATATCTTGGTAAGGCAGGAAAGCCCACTTACCACTGGACCATGGACATAGGAATCAAGAGCCCATCGAAGCATGTAAGAATCAAACTTTTATCTTTTTAAAATTAGATGGAAATGTAGCAATCTTACACTATAAGTAACAGATCAGATTATCTGATGGATAGACAACACTGTGCACTATCTAGGAAAGAACATGCACTATCTAGAAAAGAGCATGCACAATCTAGGAAAGAGCATGCACTATCTAGGAAAGAACATGCACTATCTAGAAAAGAGCATGCACAATCTAGGAAAGAGCATGCACTATCTAGAAAAGAGCATGCACTATCTAGGATAGATCATGCACTATCTAAGAAAGAGCATGCACTATCTAAGAAAGAGCAGACACAGTACCTTTAAACAACATCTCATACTTTATTTATTAATTGAATGATTATTTACAAATCATAGCACAATCAATGATCAGCTATATGAATATTTAAATACTGATAAAAGAGTATGACTTGTATAAATCACCATGTATGAAAATATTTGCATAATCTCATATGAAAAGGTCCGTTGGCATGTTATTATTAATGAGCAATTTCATTTTGGTAAATAACTAAATATTATTGAAAAGCACTAATGATGTTTTAATATCATGGCTTCGGAGGGATTTCTATTTCTAAGTTAGATCTGTTGATAAATTATTTGATATAATGTAAAGGCCTTTAATCTCTTAAAATACTTCATAGTTGAACGCAAATATGACCAATTTTAAAAAGATTTTTAAGCATTTCAATATGGCATCAAAAATCAAACAAAGATTATTTTCCAACATTCAGAAGACAGCACTTTCCTTCACTTGGATCTACAAACTAAATTAAAGATATTTACACACAAATAACGAGAAAATTAAAAACTCCCTTTTTTTCAACCAAATTTTCTAACAAAATTAAATAAAGGGGTGACAATTGGTGATTATTTGGGCTGAGGTGACAACTGAAGTAGAATAAGCAATGTTATATTATTCCAAAATGTTCACCTGATAGGATGTCTGTTCTATATGGAACTAAATGCATTGCTGAGGTACACCAATATACGACAAATATATGAGAATCAAATGTACATTTTACTATAATTCACGCCAGTACATGGAGAACAACTCCCAATTATGAAAGTACAATGTCTCAATAAAATCAGCCAATATATTTAAATGTCTCTAAATAAAACTTGTCCAATTAAAAGTTTCCAACCAAATAGTGTATGTTACAGACAAAGAGAGACAACTCTACTTGAATATGTGCCTAATAAATTATTTATTTGAAGCTGTTTGAGTAGTCTCCCTTTGGCAAAGTTCAAAATGTTTTCACTGCGACTGAAATAATCTTAAAAATAAGTAATGGTTTAAACTGACAAGTGAATTGTTTCAACAATAAAATAGAACAGCCCGGCCCTTTCAGATCTACCCTAAGTAAACCTAAACATTGCCATACAAAGTTGATTTTGTTATTTACAAATTAAGCTACACCGTTTGAACAAATATATCAATTTAACACAAGACTAACCAAGTATAATAAACAATCAATTAATGGTTTACAACCTTACTAGAGCATAGATTCTAAGACAATGGATAAGTAATTTCAACAAAGCATTGTATTGTTTTTCAATAACAAGCCTTGACACTTTTTTCAACTTTTGTTTAAAAGAAATTAAGTCAGTCTGACAACTAAAAGATATTGCTTAGACTTTCTAAATATAGATAAAGAAGTCAAGCGGGTTGACCACAAACAATGCACACTGACAACCCAAGGCCAACCTAACCAGCAAAGGTTGCTTGAACAGACATAAATTCCAAAATTATAGCACACTTTGATTGCAAATGAGAAGCCAATGTTACGTACACCAGCATTGCCAAAGCCTTGTTCCTTCCTTCAGTAAAATTTTGAGGCACCTTTTTAATAATCTCTTGTTTTTTCTGCTCCTGCCTTAAGTCAATGTCCTGCAACTGTATTTAGCAAATCTTAACACTGCACTGCTTACAAGTTGCTGATATGTCCAAGCAGCACATGAAGACTAGAGCGATACCAGCATCTATGTGACCCTACAATGGTTGTGACTTGCTTATAATTTTTTTTTTCATGTTCAAGAAAATGTGTGTGCAAAATATGGCAAGCAGCAAAATACATGGTGCTTTTCATGACTATCAATATCTCCCTTGTCTGACTAAGTGACATATGTCCCCAAAATACCCTAACAAATTACTGTAAAATCATGTTTTATAAAAATCCAAAAATTAACAATTTCACTAAAAGGGCTTTTCTTTGAAAGATTATTCCTGTGGAATGAAAGAATTTTACAGTAGAATTAAGCATTAACATTTCAATACAGATCATACTGTGTATGGTTGTCAAGCACATTGATCATGACAACACAATAACGCTGTAAGTACCTCGTTCACTGTTGCCTAGTTCTATCTCTCATCAAAATACAATTAAAACCAATTAACAAACATTATCTGCAAATCTGTATCCTCTTAGTAAAGATTACTCCCAACATAAATATTCAGTACCCTTGAGCATTTTAAATGAATTCCGGTAGACTTGAAGAACTGAATCTTTCCAGCCAGTTTGATTATGAGAGTGTAATTAGAAGAATCATGACATTGCTCAATTCCCATTCCTCATTAAGCTGCTGTATTATGCAGAGGTTACATTTCAATAAGATTCAACAACCAATTAACCAATTTACTCTATACAATAACATCCTATATACTATTTATTCTCATACAAGAGAAGCCAGAATGTTTATATGCATTATCGATGGTGCTATTTGAAAATGCTGAATAATCAAATTAATCAAAATGTTATCATTCGTTATTCCTGTTTATCATTTCCCGCCCTTAATATGTGCTTATCAGGGGTTAATTAGTCAATGGGAGACCCTCAAATCATCACGAAATAAAAAAGGCTGAATTCTTTTTTGTTTTCATTTGGTGCCAAGAGTAAAACAACATCAATTCCATTATATGTATTGTCGATTCAAAGATGTCTGTCAAAACCGCCAGAATGTTTCATTTCTAAATAACTGAATGCAGTTAGTATAACCACTACGCTATACAAACAATCGAGTTTTAATCATATAAGTGTATTTATGATGGTTGAATTTAATCCTGAAAAACCTGTAATAATCGCCAGGGTTAAATGTTTGTTTACGCGGTTGTGACAGAGATCTTTGAATCAACTGTAATATTCCATTTCTATTCAAGAGGATGTTTTGCGTATTAAATTTAGTTCTATATTCAATGATTTCTAAAGGAATTTGCGTTTTCAGATAAAACGGTTTTTCGCCTCTCCAGAAAAGTGGTGTTTTATTATACAGCATTTTCGAATGGCACCATCGATATACTTCTCAGGTACAGGTTTTTTGGACAAGTATCATAAGTTGTCTCCCTTGATTTCGTTTCTTGTTCATTTCAATTATTGGATTGCCTCCCCTTAATTATTACTTATTAATTAAAAATAATTGATGTACCAAAACAAAATTGAATTAATAAATTTAGTCGAACTTTCATTAAAATTTATTCAAGATAACCCGATCAATTAAAGTGTGTCATTCGCATACTATCAAGATGTTATGTAAGGTACAAAATTAAGCTGACATGATAATGTAACTTTGCATTGAATATGCTGGTTTCATTAAATCAAACAAAATCAATTTTCTTTAAAAAGATCATTAAATTAAATTAAATCAATTTTGTCATAGATTTTATGGTGGAAAATTTAATTTAAATATCTTGCGTCAGATTTAACGCATTCACTTGAATATCGGAAGCCATTCAATCACTGGTAAGATATCACCAGACACTTGAAAATGAAAAGTCATATAATGTTTTCTCAATGGTGAAAGATTTGAATGGGCATATTTAAAGTGATTTTGATATGCATTGTAATGGGTTGAACTAATCAATCAAACTATGTATTTGCAGAATGTTGAAAGTGTAATCAAATAAAGCACTCTTAAAGTATAGGTTAAATAACATCAAATATTGACTAGATACTGTGTCGGTACTTGCGCTTTATTTGTTCTCTCTGACATTTTGAGATAGAATCTAAGAAGGTTTGAAATAATTGAATGTAGAATGGCCTAAATAAACTCAGGATATCAAAACATCTACTTGCAAAGATTAATCAATATCACATCTATAACAATAATTCATTATAATAATTATAATAATCATCAATATAATTATAATGAATAATTGATTTAAAGAGAACTGCTAATGGACACACACTTATCGTTCAATGTTATATTCAGTGACTGCTTCAAGCTTCTTCAATCCACTAGTAACCAAGCAGTAATTGTATGTCAAGTACACTCAACACCAGTGACAAGAAATATTCATTAAAACTACCTGGCAAGCAGACTAAACCATTTATTCTCAGAAGAGACCCAATGTAATGCACCAGCAAGACTTACATTTTGATGTGATGCAACCATTGTTTTTTTTGTGTTTTTTTTGGGGGTGTGGGGGGGGTAAGACCCTCAAATTTACCATTGTCATTTCCTTATTAATATAATATTACACCTGTTAGCAGGACTGTTAGCAAGGTGCCACAACAAACTAGCTTTTACCCATTTATATACCTTGGTGAAGTGGCGCAATGTGCATTATTCTTTGTTCAGAGAAATTGACCAGTAGTGCAGATGGGGATTAAACCCTGGACCTCTCACTGGCGAAGCGTGACCTGCCTCTAGGCCAACACTAACCACATGCAGTGTCTCTCATGTTTTTAATGTATAGGTAACACAACAGTATAGTCTTTTTCTAGACCTATCAAGCTAATTCAGAAGCATCGATTCAAGTCAAGAGCAATTCAAGCAGTTTTTCTAGACCAATATACCCTTAAATTACAAGCCACTAAATTGTCCCAAGTATATGGGAGCTTATCTTAGCAACCACTGTTTACAGTCAAAAACTTTTAGTCAATTTGATTAAGTAAGATAAGTGGCAATATTCTTTTATTGACTCAATCCATGTTTACAAGTGGTTAAGTGGTGTTATGCATGGAGACAGTTATCGAATGATAAAAGCTCTATGGATAGTTACTTGTAAAGCACTAGACCAAACAACTGGGAGTTATGAGTATAAATCTTTAACTGATCTGAAAGGACCAGGTGCTAATAACAAGTCAAGTCAAAATCCAGGCAAATGATATTTTGTTGTCATACAAGTCCAACACTCAATAGGTACAACATAAATGGCTTATCAGCAAAAGGGCTGGCCATAATTTTTATCCGACAGACAGAGTAAGTTACAGAACTCCCCTGCTCTCCCTGAGCAAGCAGATTATATCTAAATAACGAACTTTGATTATCTATGCTTGTATTAGAATGACATCCAATAAATGAGTTTACAGTAAAACTAATCCAACGTTAGTCTTAATACAAAATATAGAATAGTGCCCGATTCAAATCAAATATTTGGAAGACAATATTGAAACAGTGGCTTATGGACACCATCAGTGGCAAACTTAAGGTCCAAGACAACTTTTACTTCTTCTAGCGCAAACATTATCTTATCGAGTCTTAAAGCCAGGCATAACTGGATCACTCGGAAGCACTTCTATGTATAGGAGATCATGTTTACAAAGTACAGGGACCAAATATTTGATCAACAAGTAAATGAATCTTTGTCATATAACCGTTTAATCAATATTATATCTTAGCCTATTTAAATACATGTGTTCATTTCTTTCTTACATGTCCCTATCAACCAATCATGTTTTTTGACATCAAACTTTTTGGAAAGTCACCAAGAGTTGGATAATCTTAACTTTATTTAAACAGAAAGCTAGTTACTAGAATAGAGATGTATGAACTATTTAACATTGAGCAGACTTTCTAATTGTGTACTAGGGTTTGTACATGTAGTTAGTTTTCATACAGTCAATGAAAATTTAACAATGTACACTTAAGCGGCCTCCGTAGCTCAGTGGTTAACGTGCGTGCCCCCTAATCCGGCAATCTGGGTTCAAATCCAGATGGATGCACACATATGCCTGCCATATTCAGCAGAAAGCTGACTGGCAACGAAAGGCTAAGCTCGGCATTTATTATTAACGATGATAATGTTCATGTCAGGGCTTAAACCCGGGATCTCTTGATCCTAGAGAGCGAGCCCTACATTGTACCTTTAGGCAATGCTCTACACCTAAATGTTAGCTAAGTAGAGTAAATACAATACATGAAGCAGTGCTGCCATCTGACTGCAGTCATTATAAAGTGAAAGAAAACGAAGGCAGTAAGAAATGAAAGCATTGAGATCAATAGCTGTATGTATTGTTCCGAACATGTGCCATTGTTTGATATAATAAAATGATCGTATCTCAATCGTGAACACAATCATGTGTACAGCTTTTCTTTCAGCTTTTTATTCAGCCAGGTAATATTATTACATTATACACTACAAGAATACTGGTTCAAATTTCACTTGAAAAGAAAATGATTGTTTTCAGTCAATAAAATCAAAGCAAAATTACTCTTAAATTCATTTAATGTAGAAATTTCTCTCTCATTTTTATAGATCTACTTCATGGCTGTATAGTCTTACTGTTATATTTAGACAGCTAAGTTCGACTAACATACCTTCATTGAAAATAATTAACACTTTGGTGATATGTTTGATTTTATAAAGAGTTTGTTACGTTTTGTATTATTACAAATATTTATAAACCTAAACACATTCTTACAATTGTTTTTATTTAAAAAAAAAATGCCGAGCTTAGCCCTTATTTGCCAAACACGTTTCTATGGCCTCAACCCAGATTTGAAACCAGGTCGCCAGATTAGTCAGCGAGCGAGCTACCCACTGAGCAACAGAGGCCACTACATATATAAATGTATCTCTGTTTTTTTCTGTCTACTACTCCTTGAATCTCTTCTCACCTTCACACATCAGTTCAACAAACAAGGATTCAGTTTGTCACATCAACTAACTCTGTTGGTATTTTCATTACATCCACCCCAAAAAATACATCCAACACTATGAACATGATTTGAAAATACAATACATTTACATATTTCTTAGAAATACATTACTCATGTTACCTGGATATCACAAGTACAGGACAGAGCAATCAGGGTGGAGCACTGTACAGAGTGTCAATCTTTGGTAAAATGTTAAAGACAGCAGACATAGAGAACTCATGGTAGAGTTCCAGATATAGAGCATTTCAGTGTCAATCTTTGGTAAAGGTTTTAGGGCTGCACGAACACAAAGAGCTCCATAGTTGAGTGACAGAAAAAGAACACACACGAACAGAGTGCCAATATTTGGCAAAGTGTTAAGGAGGGCAGAACACATAGAACACTCATGGTAGAAGGCCAGAAATTATAGCACATGAGAACAGAGTGTCAATCTTTGGCAAAGGTTTAAGGGCATAACACATAGAACGCTCATGGTAGAGTGACAGAAATAACTTGCAGTTTGTGGAATTTTCAATCCAAGACGTTAAGTCAGATATCAAATACATTTTGGTTCACAAATGACACTATTAATACATGTACAGTAACCTTATTAAGTATAAAGTCAGTGAAATACAATTACACATTGATATTATATATAATGCAACAATTACAAATCTGGGCAGCAGAAATCCTCTCACATCACAGGTTTTTGGCCAGTCCAAAAGGGAGTTTGGATTAGGATGTTTTCTGCTGTATAAGTTGAATCTAAATAGTTAAAATCAAATTATAACTTTGGAAATAAAAGATCTCAGTCTCTGGCACACAACAATTTATCAACATGCATTTATAGTATAAGTACAACTTTCGTAAATAATAAAATATGTGTCTATTTCTGTGTAGGGACAGTAGATTTGTACAAGTTTTGTACAAACTCATATTAACAATATCAACAAATCCATTTTAAAATAGCTTTAGACACAACAGGGAAGTCACTTATTTGATATGATTGATAAAAACTGATAAATGAGTACTGATAAATGAGTACTGATAAATGAGTACTGTCAACTCACTTTAAAGTGAACTGTATTATACCTCTGATTTTAAGAGGAATCTAAGTAGTTCAAGTTTTATAAACTACTAGTTCTGGGTACCATAACTAAATGATCTTTTATTGATACTGACGGCGATCTTTAATTGGAATGAATCACTGAAATGGAATAAACATCTTCTAAGAAGCTTGGACTAATAAACTACATGCATAAAGTAACTGAACTGAAGTATTATACAATAAAATACATAATTCTTATGAGTTGTGTTAAGAAAATGCAAAACATCGTCTTACTTGTTTTTCTTTAATATTTTCTCCAGCTAATCTTCCTTTATTTTTGTTGGGTCCCTGGTTGACACCCCCGGGCATCCCGGGGGTCCCAGCATTATGCCTCGCCGAAAGATCCAGTGTTGCGTTTCACGTATGAGTTTTCACAGAACACGTTTGATTTACTCTAATGCAGTAATGACAGTTTGTCCCGTATCGTGAATTTAACCTCCGTATATAAACGGTAAATCAATATGAAATCATAGGATAAAAGTCGTCCATCAATTAGCTAAGCCCAAGTACCGATAGTCAACTTTTGTTTACACGTTACCATGAGAACGTGAGTAAGGGTTAAACACGTTTCAACATTGAGTGTAGTATTGAAAGTTAAAACGAAACCACTCGAAAGAAAGCATGTGTGACGAACTTTGAATGAATACAATAAGAAAAGGTTTAAGATAATTGATTTGGAAATTATATACGTCAAACAATGAGCGTATGTAATTGATATATCGTTGTTTATTAAGAAAATATTTTGTTTAGGACTATGCTGTTCTGCGCCAATCATAATAATAATAAGATTGCGTCAAAAAGTTGTAGATTTGCATGATTTATCAGTGATTTTATTATATTACCTAACATTCAGTTGCATCCACGGCCCCACTCCCGGGGATGGGCGGAGATTTTTACTTTTAGGTTGTAAAAAACCACAGGGACAGTTGATGGTAAAATCTCCGGTATTTCCCCGGCCTCTGACAACTAAATATTGTCCCTGTGGTATTGGTTCGGAGATTTTTTTACTTGTACCTTCCAGCTTCCCCGCACTGCCGGGGAAGCTGGAAGGTAAAAGTAAAATACGTCCATTTCACCCGACATCATCACCCAACCCCCGGGGATGTGGGGCGTGGATGCAACTGACTTGTGCATTAAAGATTTCGTCCCAATTAATTTAAAGAATCGTGACAAATTAGAGTAATTTTGTGACTTCTAACGAACTCTGACCTAACAAAATTAATCACCACGAGCACAAACGCTCGCAGTCGCATCGATACATCGCCGTTGACACCAACTATTTCATTTCCTAGCGGGTGCCCTTTTGCCTTTGGAGTAATAAAATTGCAACAGTTAAATAATCACGTGCTATCATATGTCAGCTAATATACGCACGTGTGGTAATAAAATATGGAGGTTGGAAAGTAATAAACCGTACATCGTCATAGCTAGCATGTAGTTTTATATAATAGACGAATCAATCAATTTTTTACACAACCATGTTTTGTATGTTTACAAGCGATAACAGGGTGGGGTTTTATTGTTTATTCAATACAGTGATTTGTCTATTAAAAGGTTTATTTATTTCGCGCAATTAATGTAGAAGTCATATGTCACAATGTGCAAGGACAAAAATGAACAATAACAATCATGAACATAACCTAACTGTAGTGACCAGTTAGAGTAATTTCCTTTCTTTTCAAAAAATTAGCATCGGTTAGCCACTCTTACGTTAATGCGAATTGTTCAAAATTTCAGTCAATGTTTTTATTTCGCACTCGCATTCTCGGTGGTCTTATTTAGATGGATCGTGTTAGCTACTGAAAATGTATGTACAGGTTCGCAAGTAACTAACATGAGCTGAATCAGGATCTTCTCTATAGTTATTTAAAATCCCTGGCTGAATCACGGTGTCATATTGAACTGTAAACGACTACAAATTTTAAAATCAATTGGATTTTCAATGTTCGGATCATGAAAACCCGCGGGAGATTTACTCAAACAAAGCCATTTATTATTCTATCCTGTGTGCGAGGCATAAGCCATTTATCTTTCTAAGATAACGGAATGCACAATGCATGCGTCATTATAATATTATACGTCGTCAGCATTGATGTGTGGTTGTGTTCGAGACTGCAGGCATATCGTCTAATCACTTCAATAGATTATTGATGTAGAAATGCCCGGATTCCCCGTAGCATCTAAAATTTATGTCTCTTTTCTCGGAGCAGGAAACTATTGACCAATTAGGCAGGGTGTGGTGGGTGTCACTGTGGTCGAGTGGTAAGACGCTAGACTCCTGATCGAGAGGTCCCGGTTCGATTCTCGGCCAGGACACTTGGTCAATTCAGAAACGCTATTGAATGTTTCCCACTAGTTGTCCCGCGTGTATCAGTGCTTTACACCGGGCACATTAAAGAACCAAGGAATCTATTCGAAACGAGCTAGGGTATCGCACCCGGATTCCTTGTATCTCACCTCTGTCTCTAAGTATTTGCGATTATGCACCAGAGTGGGTCCTGTAACTTACATGGAAGAAATATAGAAAGAAAGGGTACAACCGAACTATCACCAACATGTAAACGACCGACTCCTTCCAACAAAAAAACATAAACCTATAACCATGGTAACGAGTATGGGTGGCGCAATTTTCAGTAAAAACCTTACTAGCTAGAAGTTTATTTAGAATAAAAGAAAATTTATTAATTCCCGTATTGCATGTCGTCAGTGGTGCTTGTTCTAATTGTGTACGAATGGGTAAGCTACATGAGGACCACGAAACCGCTAGTCTACTGATACCATTTGGCATTAATAACATCTAAAGGAGGTAACTCGTGTAATAAAAATACGCTAGTGAAACTAGTAAATGCCATATACAGTTGTTCCCCTTTGCAAGGAATAAATACCCAAATCATACAGTATCAGAATGGCGTTACATGTGTTATATTACTAATATGTTGGTTATGTTATTTTCAACTACATTGTACAAACATACACTACAATGTACATCGTAACTTAAAAGTAATTAATAGCTATGCTTGTGAAATCAATTATGTCGATCTTTTTTATGGTCATCAAGCATTTTGGAGATTAGATTGAAATATGACCAATTAGAAAAGTGACCAGTGGTGACAGAGAGTATGCAGTGGTGTTTGAAACCCTTATGGCACGGCAACATAGGTAAATTGAACCGATCCCCATTTAGTGGTGCTATATTTACAGCTTCTCCGGATCCGTTTCATTATGGTGATACGGTACAAATAAAACAATACACATGTATAGAAAACTGTAAATTAGAGTTACCTTCTTTGTCGAGTTAGATGTCTGGTTGTTAAACATATTGATATCTCTGTCAAGGTTAGTCTACCAGTATCCACATTAGCAATAGCTTTTAGTCTGTGTGAGTCCGCTTCACTAAATGTAATGTTATCCGTTACACCACTGTACAATGTTTTGTGCTAGTATGACACACTAGGACAACTGCACTTCTAGTATTTATAGTTCCTCTCACATCATGTCTACCATTATTTTACACATATCGCAAGTTTAGAATGAGAAGGTCGTAAGTACAAATTCAATATTTTGAGTCAACAGGAAAAAACTGTCCGAAAATTACTCTTTACTTGGTAAAACAAGCTGTTGTTCAAGAAAGTAAGCCCATAACAAGCGCCTTGTGATGCTGATTCTAAAAATGCGTCGGTCTTATAAGATCGTAAGTAGTCCAAACGACCTTCTCATTCTAAGCCAGTAATATAAAGTATGAGTTTGTTTTACGTTAGTTGTATTAATATTCCTATAAGTCCATACATACTTTCACTAGGCAGTAAACAATCCAAATGTACGGTCTGTTCAAACTATTAGCTTGAAGTTCCAGGAAAGTTTCTTCGGTAGAATATTCGTAAGCGCAACCCTATTTGTTGCCGAGGTTCAAATAAGACGCTGCGTCCACCGTCGATAGATAGACGGGGATCAACTTAAATCTTGCAATGATTTCGCGTGCTTATGTATAATTGAACCTGTTAATAAGTAAAAGTACTCATACTTTATTCATTAACACCGAACATTGTTTAAATCTTCACGTATGGTTATCACGCACACTGAACTATTATCTTTTAATTTATTGGAAGTGCCCCCAGAGTGTTTGATTATTTAGGAAGCACGTTATCTGGTATGTATACTATCTACATGCGACACTTGTATCAGGGATAGCAGTTCCTCTTCCACCAGACATAGCATAGCAGTTCCTCTTCCACCAGACATAGCATAGCAGTTCCTCTTCCACCAGACATAGCATAGCAGTTCCTCTTCCACCAGACATAGCATAGCAGTTCCTCTTCCACCAGACATAGCATAGCAGTTCCTCTTCCACCAGACATAGCATAGCAGTTCCTCTTCCACCAGACATAGCAAAGCAGTTCCTCTTCCACCAGACATAGCAAAGCAGTTCCTTTTCCACCAGACATAGCATAGCAGTTCCTCTTCCACCAGACATAGGATAGCAGTTCCTCTTCCACCAGACATAGCATAGCAGTTCCTCTTCCACCAGACATAGCAAAGCAGTTCCTCTTCCACCAGACATAGCAAAGCAGTTCCTCTTCCACCAGACATAGCATAGCAGTTCCTCTTCCACCAGACATAGGATAGCAGTTCCTCTTCCACCAGACATAGCAAAGCAGTTCCTCTTCCGCCAGACATAGCAAAGCAGTTCCTCTTCCACCAGGCATAGCAAAGCAGTTCCTCTTCCACCAGGCATAGCAAAGCAGTTCCTCTTCCACCAGGCATAGCAAAGCAGTTCCTCTTCCACCATACATAGCAAAGCAGTTCCTCTTCCACCAGACATAGCGTAGCAGTTCCTCTTCCACCAGGCATAGCATAGCAGTTCCTCTTCCACCAGACATAGGATAGCAGTTCCTCTTCCACCAGACATAGCATAGCAGTTCCTCTTCCACCAGACATAGCAAAGCAATTCCTCTTCCACAAGACATAGCAAAGCAGTTCCTTTTCCACCAGACATAGCATAGCAGTTCCTCTTCCACCAGACATAGGATAGCAGTTCCTCTTCCACCAGACATAGCAAAGCAGTTCCTCTTCCGCCAGACATAGCAAAGCAGTTCCTCTTCCACCAGGCATAGCAAAGCAGTTCCTCTTCCACCAGGCATAGCAAAGCAGTTCCTCTTCCACCAGGCATAGCAAAGCAGTTCCTCTTCCACCAGACATAGCAAAGCAGTTCCTCTTCCACCAGACATAGCGTAGCAGTTCCTCTTCCACCAGGCATAGCATAGCAGTTCCTCTTCCACCAGACATAGCAAAGTAGTTCCTCTTCCACGATATAGCGTAGCAGTTCCTCTCCCACCAGGCATAGCATAGCAGTTCCTCTTCCACCAGACATAGCATAGCAGTGCCTCTTCCACCAGACATAGCATAGCAGTTCCTCTTCCACCAGACATAGCATAGCAGTTCCTCTTCCACCAGGCATAGCGGTTAGAACTACTTCCGCAGTACTTCTTGAAATACTGCTGATCACGAACAATCAGTTGCACTTTTATAAGTTGTAAATCCATGTCGTGCATGACAACTGAAACTATTGCGACAAAGTCGTGTATAGGTCCATTCTGTATCTAAGTACAATTTTACTGAAACATTAGAATATTATTGGTCTGGCCAAACCCGTAGGAACTCTATGTGCATTAAATTATCGCCAGACATCATGGAAATGTTTTCATCGGATAAAGTGCTCTATGACTTCTGATCGTGAGGTCCCTGGTTTTCTGAAACGCTATTTAGTGTTTCACACCCACCGAAAGATGAACTGGTTGGGAACCCAGAGGTAGTCTCGAATCTCGCTTTAAATAACACCGGACACGTTATTTAAAGAACAAGGCCTCTATCAGAAACGAACTAGGATAACGCACCCAGATTCCTTGTATCTGACATCTGTCTCAAAATGTACGAACATGCCCATGGTGCCACAGAGTGGGCCCTGCCAATGATTTGGAAGAAGAAAAGCAGTTAATATTTCAATGAAAAAATGAAACTGTTTCAATCTTCACGGTCATGTTAAAGTAAACTTTTCTATTGTCGCTACATTTTTTTATTTAATACTTCGATCTAGATGTAGATCCGTATAATCAAGTTCATTTGTACCTCAATACATCACAACAGCAACTCTTACGTCAATTATAAAGAACATGTGGTACTTTAGATGTAAATTATAGCGTAAAGCGTTATACTGCAGACGTCGTAAAATTTTTTACGTTAACTGGCAAAACCAAAGATGACGTCATCATAGGTATACGTCACAGTACAATAGCGACGACGTTAGCAACGACGTTCTTACAATCAAGGCGGCGACAAGAGGTTAGCAGACAAATTTTCAGGTTAGATAAACATTTATCACTGCTGTTTTAGATGCAAATATTCCCATTAAACGGGCGCAAAATGTATTTGAACGAGTTTTGGTTATTATAGTTCATTTAGAAATGTAAGTTCATAAACTAGCTCGCTGAATTTAGCTTGTTTACGAATTCCACCAAACATTGATTGCTCGTCTTTGATTTTTCTGACTCCCTATATCGTTGGCTAAGAATGAGAAGGTCGTAACTTTCTTCTACTTACGCCTTTATTAAGTTAATAGACTGATACATATTTGAAATACGTCTATGCTCAAGAGTGTGCACTGAACTATAACGGGAAGAAGAATAAGAAATCTGTACCATTTTTATGAAAATTGGAACTTGTAATGGTTTTAAACACAGGTAACAGTATCGTTGAAAAAGAAATAAAAAAAAAAATTGAAATTTTTTTTTTCTCGAAATTTAGGTATTATATACAAGGTATATTTGCAAGGAAATTGAGAGCAAAATCGAAAGGGTGCAATTTGTTTTCATAGACTACGGCATTTACGTGAGTTGATCATGTACAAAAAGGCTGTGTGGGGGGACAAATACAGCATAATGTCTTGCAAACATTTGAAATCATGCTTTACATTTACCCCAAAACGATCAAATGCATCGTTTAAACTTTTATTTTAACTCTCGATGGCGAAATTCGAATTACGCTGCAATGACGGCCGGTGTGGTTTTTAGAGTGTCCGACGACTAGAGATATTCCGAATGTATTTTTATAACCAATGAAAGTCGTTGTCACAAAATGGAAATCATTCGCAACTTTCGGACAAACATGGTGAAAATAAAAACATTTTGACTAAATAAAAGGTGCCGACGATTTGTTTCGCGGCTAATACGGAAGCTAGCATATTTCACCACGGTAAATTTGTTTAAAATGTTG
The DNA here is from genome assembly GCA_963678985.1 of Spisula subtruncata. Classification (NCBI taxonomy): domain Eukaryota; kingdom Metazoa; phylum Mollusca; class Bivalvia; order Venerida; family Mactridae; genus Spisula; species Spisula subtruncata. The sequence goes on from OY787667.1 coordinate 19,478,087, forward strand.
CGTCCTTCAATTCTACCGCATTATTATGCTTATTCATGACGATAAATACAAAATATGAAGGTTTTTATCCTCGAAATTTGTATTTTTGGTTTTATTGGAATGCACCTTTCGAACCGGCTGGACACAGGGATCTAAACTTTATGGCGTAACTTTTTAATAAGTTGATCAATTTCGATGGAATTTTGCATGCGAGTAGTTTTAACAATGTTGCGTAAGAATATAATTAGTTATTGAATGTATCGAAAGCTAATTTTTGTTTTTTGATACTTTGAAAATCTGTGTTTTTAGGGCAAATATACCTTGTATATAATACCTTAATTTCGAGAAAAAAAATGTTTTTCAATTTTTTTTTTCAATTTCTTTTTCAACGATACTGTTACCTGTGGTTTTAAACGCTTATTTTTCCATAACTTAAGAGTAAATTACAGACAATCTTTCTTGTTTTCTCAAATATGGATTTTGTACTTACGACATTCTCATTCTAAGCTAGCGATATGGAGGAAAGAATCTGTATGATATAGCTTCTGTACCGTGTACGAATAAACACTTAATAAAGGTAAGTTGCACTTCATATTTTACTACACCAAATGTCACTCCAAGACAAATAGGTAAGTACTTTGTCAATTGAATGTAAGAGATAGCGCAATGTTATTATGTAGGCGTTTCTAACACATCTTTGTTATGCTAAAGTAATGTTATGGCGATACGACTGTGCGTGTATCGGGTGCAAACCTACTTTTATAAGTGAGACACCCTAAAGCTCTAACGATGTGTGAAGTAGAAAACTTGCATGGTGCTGCCAGTAGCTAGGTTCTATGCCGTCCGTCATGCTAGCCTTGCTCGGTAAGGTTGAAGGTCAAGTCCTAACGGATGGCGGCCCAATCTATACCCATGTACATTGAGGATGCTTCATGCCGTGTGAGAGAGTAGTTTATCGAAGCTTTTTCTAAACGTGAATCATCATTGCTTCTCGTTATTATATATTGTTTCTGAAAGACTTAGCTGCTACAAGGTCGTAGATATACTGTGTACGAATAAACACTTAATTAAGGTAAGTGATACTTCATATTTACGACAGCAAATGTCTCTCCATGACACATGAATGTATAGTTGGTCAATTATTATAAAGTCAACCATACATTCGTGCTGTTGTGAGTTCTTATGCAGGCGTTTCTAACACATATTTGTTATGTTAAAGTCATGTTATGGCGATACGAATGTGCGTGTATCGGGTGCAAACCTACTTTTATAAGTGAGACACCCTAAAGCTCTAACGATGTGTGAAGTAGAAAAAACTTGCATGGTGCTAACAGCAAATCGGTTCATATATAACATCATGCTAGCCTTCCTCGGTAAGGTTGAAGGTCAAGTCCTAACGGATGGCGGCCCAATCTATACCCATGTACATTGAGGATGCTTCATGCCGTGTGAGAGAGTAGTTTATCGAAGCTTTGTCTAAACGTGGGTCATCATTGCTTCTCGTTATTATACATTGTTTCTGTATGACTTAGCTGCTACCAGGTCGTAGATATACTGTGTACGAATAAATACGTAATTAAGGTAAGTGATACTTCATATTTACGACAGCAAATGTCTCTCCATGACACAACAAGTAGTTAAGTATTTTCTTTGTAGTGCATTGTATGTATTATGATGCATTGACGAGTGGATAGTTCAAGCATTAATAAACCCTCTCTTGCAATTTTGTTCCGACTACCATTGATTGAATTCTGGAGAGAGGTTGAATGGTCAAGTCGATATATCGATGGCGGCCCAATCTCTTTCGATATCATCTGATATCAAACTGTACAGATTCAATCACATGAAAGGTAGCGCAACGGATTAAGTGGATATCTTCGGATGATGCTTAAACCTTGCTTGAATGTGTTGTTGGTCAATTATTATAAAGTCAAACCATACATTCGTGTTGCTGTGAGTTCTTATGCAGGCGTTTCTAACACATCTTTGTTACGCTAAAGTCATGTTATGGCGATACGACTGTGCGTGTATCGGGTGCAAACCTACTTTTATAAGTGAGACACCATAAAGCTCTAACGATGTGTGAAGTAGAAAACTTGCATGGTTCTGCCAGTAACTAGGTTCTATGCCGTCCGTCATGCTAGCCTTCCTCGGTAAGGTTGAAGGTCAAGTCCTAACGGATGGCGACCCAATCTATACCCATGTACATTGAGGATGCTTCATGCCGTGTGAGAGAGTAGTTTATCGAAGCTTTTTCTAAACGTGGGTCATCATTGCTTCTCGTTATTATATATTGTTTCTGTATATCTTAGCTGCTACCAGGTCGTATATATACTGTGTAAGAATAAATACTTAATTAAGGTAAGTGAAACTTCATATTTACGACAGCAAATGTCTCTCCATGACACAACAAGTAGTTAAGTATTTTCTTTGTTGTCCATTGTATGTATTATGATGCATTGACGAGTGGATAGTTCAAGCATTAATAAACGCTCTCTTGCAATTTTGTTCTGACTACCATTGATTGAATTCTGGAGAGAGGTTGAATGGTCAAGTCGATATATCGATGGCGGCCCAATCTCTTTCGATATCATCTGATATCAAACTGTACATATTCAATCACATGAAAGGTAGCGCAACGGATTAAGTGGATATCTTCGGATGATGCTTAAACCTTGCTTGAATGTATAGTTGGTCAATTATTATAAAGTCAACCATATATTCGTGTTGTTGTGAGTTCTTATGCAGGCGTTTCTAACACATATTTGTTATGTTAAAGTCATGTTATGGCAATACGACTATGAATGTATCGGGTGCAAACCTACTTTTATAAGTGAGACACCCTAAAGCTCTAACGATGTGTGAAGTGGAACACTTGCATGGTGCTAACAGCAAATCGGTTCATATATAACATCATGCTAGCCTTCCTCGGTAAGGTTGAAGGTCAAGTCCTAACGGATGGCGGCCCAATCTATACCCATGTACATTGAGGATGCTTCATGCCGTGTGAGAGAGTAGTTTATCGAAGCTTTTTCTAAACGTGGGTCATCATTGCTTCTCGTTATTATATATTGTTTTTGTATGACTTAGCTGCTACCAGGTCGTAGATATACTGTGTACGAATAAATACGTAATTAAGGTAAGTGAAACTTCATATTTACGACGGCAAATGTCTCTTCATGACACAACAAGTAGTTAAGTATTTTCTTTGTAGTGCATTGTATGTATTATGATGCATTGACGAGTGGATAGTTCAAGCATTAATAAACGCTCTCTTGCAATTTTGTTCCGACTACCATTGATTGAATTCTGGAGAGAGGTTGAATGGTCAAGTCGATATATCGATGGCGGCCCAATCTCTTTCGATATCATCTGATATCAAGCTGTACAGATTCAATCACATGAAAGGTAGCGCAACAGATTAAGTGGATATCTTCGGATGATGCTTAAACCTTGCTTGGATGTGTAGTTGGTCAATTATTTTATAGTCAAACCATACATTCGTGTTGCTGCGAGTTCTTATGCAGGCGTTTCTAACACATCTTTGTTACGCTAAAGTCATGTTATGGCGATACGACTGTGCGTGTATCGGGTGCAAACCTACTTTTATAAGTGAGACACCCGAAAGCTCTAACGATGTGTGAAGTGGAACACTTGCATGGTGCTGCCAGTAACTAGGTTCTATGCCGTCCGTCATGCTAGCCTTCCTCGGTAAGGTTTAAGGTCAGTCCTAACGGACGATGGCCCAATCTATACCCATTTACATTGAGGATGCTTCATGCCGTGTGAGAGAGTAGTTTATCGAAGCTTTGTCTAAACGTGGGTCATCATTGCTTCTCGTTATTATACATTGTTTCTGTATGACTTAGCTGCTACCAGGTCGTAGATATACTGTGTACGAATAAATACGTAATTAAGGTAAGTGATACTTCATATTTACGACAGCAAATGTCTCTCCATGACACAACAAGTAGTTAAGTATTTTCTTTGTTGTCCATTGTATGTATTATGATGCATTGACGAGTGGATAGTTCAAGCATTAATAAACGCTCTCTTGCAATTTTGTTCCGACTACCATTGGTTGAATTCTGGAGAGAGGTTGAATGGTCAAGTCGATATATCGATGGCGGCCCAATCTCTTTCGATATCATCTGATATCAAACTGTACAGATTCAATCACATGAAAGGTAGCGCAACGGATTAAGTGGATATCTTCGGATGATGCTTAAACCTTGCTTGAATGCATAGTTGGTCAATTATTATAAAGTCAACCATACATTCGTGTTGTTGTGAGTTCTTATGCAGGCGTTTCTAACACATATTTGTTATGTTAAAGTCATGTTATGGCGACACGACTATGAATGTATCTGGTGCAAACCTACTTTTATAAGTGAGACACCCTAAAGCTCTAACGATGTGTGAAGTAGAAAAAACTTGCATGGTGCTAACAGCAAATCGGTTCATATATAACATCATGCTAGCCTTCCTCGGTAAGGTTGAAGGTCAAGTCCTAACGGATGGCGGCCCAATCTATACCCATGTACATTGAGGATGCTTCATGCCGTGTGAGAGAGTAGTTTATCGAAGCTTTTTCTAAACGTGGGTCATCATTGCTTCTCGTTATTATATATTGTTTTGTATGACTTAGCTGCTACCAGGTCGTAGATATACTGTGTACGAATAAATACTTAATTAAGGTAAGTGATACTTCATATTTACGACAGCAAATGTCTCTCCATGACACAACAAGTAGTTAAGTGTTTTCTTTGATGTCCATTGTATGTATTATGATGCTTTGACGAGTGGATAGTTCAAGCATTAATAAACGCTCTCTTGCAATTTTGTTCCGACTACCATTGATTGAATTCTGGAGAGAGGTTGAATGGTCAAGTGAATATATCGATGGCGGCCCAATCTCTTTCGATATCATCTGATATCAAACTGTACAGATTCAATAACATGAATGGTAGGGCAACGGATTAAGTGGATATCTTCGGATGATGCTTAAACCTTGCTTGAATGTGTAGTTGGACAATAATTATAAAGTCAAACCATACATTCGTGTTGTTGTGAGTTCTTATGCAGGCGTTTCTAACACATCTTTGTCACGCTAAAGTCATGTTATGGCGATACGACTGTGCGTGTATCGGGTGCAAACCTACTTTTATAAGTGAGACACCCGAAAGCTCTAACGATGTGTGAAGTGGAACACTTGCATGGTGCTGCCAGTAACTAGGTTCTATGCCGTCCGTCATGCTAGCCTTCCTCGGTAAGGTTTAAGGTCAGTCCTAACGGATGATGGCCCAATCTATACCCATGTACATTGAGGATGCTTCATGCCGTGTGAGAGAGTAGTTTATCGAAGCTTTTTCTAAACGTGGGTCATCATTGCTTCTCGTTATTATATATTGTTTCTGTATGACTTAGCTGCTACCAGGTCGTATATATACTTTGTACGAATAAATACTTGATTAAGGTAAGTGATACTTCATATTTACGACAGCAAATGTCTCTCCATGACACAACAAGAAGTTAAGTATTTTCTTTGTTGTCCATTGTATGTATTATGATGCATTGACGAGTGGATAGTTCAAGCATTAATAAACGCGATCTTGCAATTTTGTTCCGACTACCATTGGTTGAATTCTGGAGAGAGGTTGAATGGTCAAGTCGATATATCGATGGCGGCCCAATCTCTTTCGATATCATCTGATATCAAACTGTACAGATTCAATCACATGAAAGGTAGCGCAACGGATTAAGTGGATATCTTCGGATGATGCTTAGACCTTGCTTGAATGTGTAGTTGGTCAATTATTATAAAGTCAAACCATACATTCGTGTTGCTGTGAGTTCTTATGCAGGCGTTTCTAACACATCTTTGTTATGCTAAAGTCATGTTATGACGATACGACTGCGCGTGTATCGGGTGCAAACCTACTTTTATAAGTGAGACACCCTAAAGCTCTAACGATGTGTGAAGTAGAAAAAACTTGCATGGTGCTAACAGCAAATCGGTTCATATATAACATCATGCTAGCCTTCCTCGGTAAGGTTGAAGGTCAAGTCCTAACGGATGGCGGCCCAATCTATACCCATGTACATTGAGGATGCTTCATGCCGTGTGAGAGAGTAGTTTATCGAAGCTTTTTCTAAACGTGGGTCATCATTGCTTCTCGTTATTATATATTGTTTCTGTATGACTTAGCTGCTACCAGGTCGTATATATACTTTGTACGAATAAATTCTTGATTAAGGTAAGTGATACTTCATATTTACGACAGCAAATGTCTCTCCATGACACAACAAGTAGTTAAGTATTTTCTTTGTTGTCCATTGTATATATTATGATGCATTGACGAGTGGGTAGCTCAACAATTAATACACGCTCTCTTGCAATTTTGTTCCGACTACCATTGATTGAATTCTGGAGAGAGGTTGAATGTAGTCTGGTACTCTGTCCTAAATCTTACAGTGGTTTAGGTCAGGCAGCAACCAATAATCGATAACTACAGTGGTCAAATCAAAATGGCGGACGTACGTTAGATTATAACGATGTGTGAAGTAGAAAACTTGCATGGTGCTGCCAGTAACTAGGTTCTATGCCGTCTGTCATGCTAGCCTTCCTCGGTAAGGTTGAAGGTCAAGTCCTAACGGATGGCGGCCCAATCTATACCCATGTACATTGAGGATGCTTCATGCCGTGTGAGAGAGTAGTTTATCGATGCTTAGTTTAACCGTGGGTCATCATTGCTTCTCAGTATTATTGTTTCTGTATGACGTAGCTGCTATCAAGTCGTAGATATACTGTGTACGAATCAATACTTAATTAAGATAAGATTTACTTCATATTTACAACACCAAATATCTCTCAATGACACAAAAATAGTATTAAGCAAGTATTTTGTTGTCCCTTGTATATACTACTAGAACCATCACTGTCGTGATCAGGGCCCTGTCGTTATCATTGTCAATAAGTATTGCAAGTTTCATTTGAATATCTTGAAAAGTTTTTGAACTATGGCCAATGTTAAAGTTTTGAAGTCGAAAAAGGGGAACAAGCCAAAATTTATTAAAGCTAGAGTTGTTGCCCTTTGCTACACATGTGCGTATTGTCACTGTCAATATGTATAGCAAGTTTCATTTGAATATCTGTAACGATTTTGAAGTAATGTAGAAAAAAATATGAAAAATGAGGAAAATTGTAATTTTAAAAAAGGGCCATAATTCTTACAATATTGTAGCTGGAGTAACATTACTTGGCATACAATAGTGTATTGTTGTTGTGACCTTATGTTTAAAGTTTAAAGTCGATACCTTTAACGGTTTGCAAGTTATTAAGAAAAAACATTTTGAACTATTGCCAATGTTAAAGTTTTGAAGTCGTAAAAAGGGGCACAAGCCAAAATTTATTAAAGCTAGAGTTGTTGCCCTTTGCTACACATGTGCGTATTGTCACTGTCAATATGTATAGCAAGTGTTATTTGAATATCTGTAACGGTTTTGAAGTAATGTAGAAAAAGAGATGAAAAATGAGGAAAATTGTAATTTTACAAAGGGCCATAATTCTTACAATATTGTAGCTGGAGTAACATAACTTGGCATACAATAGTGTATTGTTGCTGTGACCTTATGTTTAAAGTTTGAAGTCGATACCTTTAACGGTTTGCAAGTTATTAAGAAAAAACATGAAAAATGTGGACGAACAGACGTACGTACGTACGGACAGACGGACAGGATGATTACTATAGGGCACCTGCAAAAAATTTGCAGGGCCCTAATGATGCATTGATTAGACCGAATGTGACCTCCAGTGACACAAGGAAATTGTAAATGGACATATGCCAGACAAAGTGTAATCACAAAGAGCTCACCCTATCCCTTTGAGCACCACGATGTAGGATATAGCATGGATACAGTAAGTCAGTATATCCCAGTCAAGTCATAACAAGACTGTTCATCAGCAATCAACCAGAAACATGCCCACACAAAAGTTCAGTCCAACATAGTGTGTCTGAGAGAGCAAAGGAATGTAATTATAAGAAACATAAGAACATTTGTTCATTTACTTGTAATTACATAAGGTTAACAATATTGTACAGTAGACATGGAGTTGTAGATAGATATTGTACATGTATGTGTTGGTTCTAGGCTACAACTACTTGTAGGTTATCCACTATATAACTGTATCTATGTATCAACCACTACAGTCACTATGGTAACCAGGCATGTATTCTTATAAAACATTTATCTTGATTACATATACAATTCATTACTGCAAAATATTCAAACAATTCTCAGAGTATAATCATTATAGAGATTGTTGCCACACCCTTTGTCCATGCAATGGTCAAAGATGGTCAACAATTTCAAGTCAACAATACGTACGTCCCATCATTACAACATTTACCTACCTGGTTTTCAATTGTCCCCCAGTTTGATCTGTTAAGTACGGACAGTGATGGCATAAACAGTACCCACAAAAAGGAGTATTCAGAGTTAATTTCCCCCATTTAACTATGTGTAATAACTTATATCACTATTTGCAGAGCAGTGAAACAACAATATGTTTGAAGGCAATGAAAAGTTTGATTATTTAGTGTAAAGACTATACATTGATTGGTACCTAAGATGTAAAATATTAAGTTTCTTTGTCTAGCTTGAAATGTAACTTCGTAAAAAAAATTTACTCCATGGGTATTTTAATCAGAACATTTTCATCTTTATTTTTATCAAATGTTTGACTTGTTTAATAACTGTAGTTTCAGAAAAAACTATTACTGTGACTGTTTAATTTTGCATCTGTATATTTATTTTGGTGGGTACTCTATACGAAATGCACATGTAAAGGTGATGCAATTAGTGAAATTAGCACTTGTCCAGGATAAGTAATTGTTGATTCAGGCAACTAACTTCTGTTGTAAGTATGCATAAAGTATAGGAAAACTATTCAGTTTTGATGATTCCAGCAAGATTGAAAAAGTTAAAATTCCTAAATTCACAGACTGGTGATGCCAAGAACTAAGAATGTAGCAAGGAAATGTGTGTGACAACCACTGTTACACCTGCAGGGAGGCTACTGGTAATGGTATTTTTAATTTCATGGTTAGAGTAATAAAAATATTATGATACTGATACAAATTCAGGTGATTAATATACTGTCAAGTAGATTTATTTAGAGTGTGACATAGCTCCTGTAGAAGACTAATAGGTCGAAATATTGAGTAATAAGAGTGATTTTGCTACAAACATTTATAATGTTTGTCAATAACATTTATAATGTTTGTCAATCAAAATGGCTGACAATTGAAGACCATGGCGGTATAGTATTATATTGACGGAACTAAACATAGTACAAGCAAGATCATGTTACACGCACAACCTAGTTCTATAGATGAATAGTTTACTAGAAATATATCACCTGTGGATTATTCAATCACTGTCAGTATAATAATACATGTGTACTAAATATGCATAACAGAATATCTCGGACATGTAGACTACACATAACCACATCACACAAATACTAAATTCAACTCTATTACATGTTGTATATAGCTTGGTGAATTTGACATGAACCTGACCTTTTTATCAGCATAATTCAACAGTCAATATAACATCTGTATATAACCTCGGTTGTATGTTTTCATAGTCGGGGAGTATCACAAAGACGCTAGAGATGTAATACATGCACAAATTCGAAAAACCGATAGTGCACGATTTGCTTGCGTAAATTGATATATTTAAAGCAAGAACCTTGTAATATATTCATGCATAAAGTCAGGGTAAGGTCAAATTCATCAAGCTATACCTAGTGTCAACTCATCTACACAGGTGGCTGGCACCATATACATATCTAGTGAATGTGAAAACATATAACAAGTACCTGTGGTGATTTGTATAGTTTACCAAAAACAACATTATACCCACATACCATAAATAACAACAAGTTTAACTTCATCAAGGCACAGTCAGCCTTCAAACATCAAATATGTAGAATATTTCATTACATTAATATAAAGTTTAGCATGAATGTGGCAATGTGTAAGAGTTTCTAATGTCTCCAGCATTATTGATACAATATTATAGAGCTTTGTGAAACTTATATGAAGCAAAGGGGTACGATTATTGAAACTAGAATATAGGTCGCCATTTGGCAGACTAATATATCCCCGCTTGCAAAGGGTCATAATTCTGGCAAAAATAATCTTAGCGCTAATTCTTTCCTTCATACACATCTACATGTAACAGTTGTTCATATGTGAAAGTTCGAATGAAAATTCTCCAAAACCATAGGAGTTGTGTTCACAAGAATCTGTCTACGGAACACATGCTGAACTTAAAACTTACGTTGAGCGGTTAAAGTTAAATTTTAGTAACATGTCATATGACATGATACAAAAAATATGCAAGTTAACCTGTTATGAAAACCAAGGTTTAGTTATAATCATTTCATAGCATGTGGAACTTATTATGCTTTTTATTTGCAATCTGATTTGAAGCATAGTCTGTGCTTCTTGTCGACCATTGTGCATAGCGTAGCTCATAATTTCTAATTATACACAGAAATGTCTTAAAGGACATGTTTGACTAATCTCTATGAGAGTTAATACCATGAACTTCATTCCTGGTCAGTACAAAATAATGTTACTTTTATCTATTATCTCAATAGTAATTATACTAGTGTCATTTTATATAATATACCCCAGAAGCAGTTGCCATGACTTTGCCCAATCCCTTTATGTATATATAATGCAATAAAATATTATTAAATTAGAAGTGTTGTTTTGTGGAGGTATAAAAGTATATTCTTATTGAGATGGCTCATATATGAAGTGTACAAATATTATACTGTAATTATATATGTATAGGTTAAAGGTAACAGATTTATTTGAACATTCACCAGGTGCCAAGTAATTATTGAATATTCATTAGGTGCCAGGTGAAACATGAATATTCATGAGATGCAAAATAAATATTGAACAACCTTAACACACAAGTAAGGCATATCAAAACAATAACAACGTTTTCAATAACATATATAATCTAACAGCATAAATGATAAACAGTGGTTTGTAGCCAAACAACAAAACTGGTATCTAACCAGTAATAACTGCACAAATGAACATGGTCCTTGAAAACAAAATTTAAACGTCAAAAAAGAAAGTTCAATATTAAATTATTAATGTTAAAGTTATTAAGGTTTTAGCCATTCAAGTTTTAATTTAAAGTACCAAGTAAACAAACAAGCAATTATGTATTAATAGTTCAGTATTGCTGATGACATAATATGTTCTTCACTGTTAATGACATTTTACAGAAAACAAAACTCTTCCGAACAAAGCATACATTAAAATATTGTTTCAATGACATAAGCACACAGCCACAACCATCAATGACTAAAAATTTAAACTTTCCAATCACACAGAGTATGTAATAAGGTACCTCACTCTAATATTTATTACGAGTGAACTTTCAAGTCCCATTTATTACTGGACTTGTATATATTATCACCATTTATCTACATTATATATGTACAGTTCAACAAGAGGCCTGCTCTTTTTTCTGGTTATAATGGTACCACAGTAACATCATACACTCATACACTAGTACTCTATCATCAAAAATATCATCAGCATGAATATGTCAGGCCCAAATCTTCTCAAGCATCCGAAGATGAAATCGCATCTTAAATTGAGAGTTTACTCAAATCAGAGTTTGAGTTTGAGAGTCAAATCTTAAGTAGAGCTCTTGAATGTTTACTGTAATACTCTTATAGATATGTTGTTTTATAATGTGTAATTTGAGTGAACCCTACCTAAATTAACTCAATGACAGATGACAATACTTGAGATTGAGAAGATGTTGCGGAAGGTAAGGGTCAGTATAGGGGATAATGTTGATGTGTATGACTGTAACTATGGTTGAGGATGCGAGAGAATTGGCTGCGGTCAAAAATGATGGGAAATTTGGTTTATTTTATTGGTTTAATTATTTGAATGTTTTGGCAACTAAGGGAGAGAACTTCAGCACAATTTTCAAGCAAGTTGGAGCAGATTTTAGACAGTCATCATAGTACACTACATTCAAACATAAGTTTTATTATGAACATTCATCATACGTCTATATAAGGCAATAAGGATTGTAAGCAAGAAAATCTTCAGTTCAGGATAAGTTAATTGTACTTTTGTTTATTAATTTAAGTAATAACTTTAGGATTCAAATTAAAACAAGAAATTAGGGCTAAAAATATTAGAGTATTGAGAAACAATTTTCTAAATATACATTGTGGTACACCGGGAAAGCTTGTTGTGTATAGAGACCAAACAAACGGGGCCGATAATTTCCAAAGCCAAAAATTACAGTTGTGTTTACAATATACAACAAGTGAGTAACTAGAGAGCTAGCGCTATAGAGAACTAAATATTGCACAAAACATGCACAAAATGATAGTATTATCTGAGACAAGTTTAATACATAAGTTATCAACTAATAATACATAGATAATCTCTCTGCAATGATCCCTATACTAATACATAACATTACAGTTGGCACATTGACACAATGCATGTTACTAAAATAAGGTGATTTTACAAATGTTTAATGTTTAACAGTTTATGTTCATTCAAACAAAATTTTACAATGTTGATTTTATGCATGATAAAAGTAAGTTGGTACCATATGTCCCAATTTCCAAAAATAAGTTTCAAAAAGCTAAGAATGAGGATCTGTAGATCAACCACTTTTGTTGAGTTCTATAATATTTTTTAAATATGTATATTGCCTGGATGATCCCATTGAATTTTAAAACAGTTTTATTACTATAACGGTAACTACACAACATATTTCATACAGAGTTATCTTTCTTACACCATTATTATTATAAACAGTCTACAAAAAAAGTGAGACTGAACTTGAAATTTAATACTTATTTTAGAAGCCTTTCAACAGAAGAAAGAAATACAACAAAGATGTAAGAAGAACAGATAATCCCTACTACACAGTGCATGTATTATAATGCCAGTTTATACCAAGTCACCAAAGAAGCAATTTCTTATGACCTTCAAGAAACACTATAACAAAACATTGCTAAATTTGACTATAAGTATAAAGCTTATTATAGCTGACTGTTACAGTTATTACTCAGCAGCAGTTCTACTGAGGCATTATGCCCAATTCTGAAAATGAGCTGCTAGTTGTTTCAGGTGCCTTTAGTACACATCCCATACACATTTTGACACAAAAATGTAGATCTTACACAAAGGGCTATAACTATGGCAATACTTATCCACTGAACCATAAATTCCTGATAACATAAACAACTAAGCTTGGTACCAAGTAGCCATGTGAAGTTTCATTGAAAATCAAACAACTGCAGCCAAACATGAATTTATTATTTTCAGGCATACTTTGACCACTCAAGGGCCGTAACTTGGTTGTAACTTGGGCAATAATCATTCCACCAAACTTCCTTGACTTTAAGGTGCAAGGTAAACAGTTATAGATTACAAATAGAGAGCACAGATATATAGAACCTGCTTGTCTGTGTAGTTACATGTATGCAAGATGAGGCCCCTATATGATGGTATAATGTTTGATACATTAAAAGTTTCATCAAAATAAATTTGGTTGCAAGTCTACAAGAGCTGCCAGTAGGACATAGTGCTCTACCATTAGATAGAGCCGGTCAAAAATATGTATATATATATTATAGTTATTGAAAACAAAACTTGACGAATGAATACTTAATAATAATGTAATAAGTACTCATTTCATCAAATTTTATTTTTGATATATCCATTTTGGGTACGGACGTCATTGATTTTATTGATAGTTATTGATATAGATCAGCTTCAAATGCAGTAATTTAAATTACACATTCTAGAGTCTGTACAAAGTTTCGAGGTTAGTGAAATATGTAGCTTACTTTTAAATTTAGTTTGATGATGAATGAGCCATTCTTCAGGAAAACCAGGTGTAATAATTTTATGCAGTAATTATGTAGTATTGAAATTAGTTATGTCAAATAATAATTGAATATATGCTTGCATTGTCAGACAAAAAGATGCGAGGGGTAGTTGAAAATTACAAAACTTAATTCTGAGGTTTACAACTGTACATGCTGAAACAGATTCCCATTAGTTTCATAACCGTAACTTTTTACTTTAGGAGGGACATAAGACAAAACAATGTATACATCCACCATTGTGCCAAAATTTGCCAAAATCTTATAATCATTTTCCATTGAAAAACTTGGATAAAATAATGACAATATCTTGGTTACAGTTCAACACAAGATCTTTGCAAAAATGTATGACCATAGTGTATAAATACAGGTTAAAGAAATAAATATTCACTTAAAAATAAAACAATGTTTTGCCATGTCAGGTAATCTTGTTTCTCCCTTCATGTTAACAACAGAAAAAAGCTTCTAGATTGATAATCAGTAAATAAAAAGACACAGTTTACTATTGCAACTAAACTGGACAGTATAAATATAGCTTAATAGATTATCAGTTCCCCCGCCCCCTATTTATCCTGCTGTCAAATGTCCTGACCATATAAGTCTTTTTCTATTTGTACTGTTAAAATATTACAAATCAGTTAAAACCAGACATTTTTAAATGAAAATAAAATCCCTCCACCTGCTTTTGTAGAAATAATTCATTGGATGGTAATCTAGAAATGAATGTATAATATTTAGCCCATAGTTTACACTCTACAATGTTTAAATAGTACCAGTATGTCTAATAACCCTTAAGAATTCAACCATACTTTTAACTACCAAACATGAAATGTAATTGAGTATAACAGCTGCAGTTTTTGAAGTTTCTAATGCATTGAATGAATAGGTGCAAAGTAATACTGTTCACAATAAATATGAATTAAAAAACAACTAAGCAAAATAGTTATATTCTTCAAATACTCAGGAATATTGGGAGAAAGTCAAGAATCCTTCATGCCAGACCATTGGTCAGATTCGTCAAGTTCAATAATATATATATATATATAATTATATAAATATACAACTTTGATAAAACCAACCAACATCAAACTAGTGAACAACATTTTGTTTCCACTTTAGTTACTGCAGCCTCAGCCTGACAACTTTGCTTACAGAACATGTTACTATTTATATCCATGTTATGTTTCATTTTTCCATCCGAATGATCTCGTCCAATCATATCACAGCGTGGAGAACACCGAGTTATTATTAGCTTGTCTATAACATTGTCCCCTTCTCCTTTGATGGAACTAAACTCATTAGCATAATGAACGTGTTTCTTACTTCTGAACTTGTTTTCCTGATTCAACTTCTCAATGAGTGATTCTTTAAGTTTCTTAATCTCCGAGACACCTTCATCACGTTCAATATCTGCGTTATCCTCAGCGTCACTGTCTGAGACATTCTCATCTCTCTCTATAACATACTTTAAACTACTTCTACTACTTGCTAGGCTTAAGTTTGACACACCCGACCCAACACTTGCTTCACTAGTCCGTCCATTTACATGGATTAATTCACCATTTATTTGAAAGTTGAGATTGTTTTGTTTACTTTTACCATGATGATGATGTCGGTTGTTCCTGGGACTTCCACCTTTACCGTCCTTCTTACCACCACCACCACCTTTATCATCATCCTTACGTGACCCACCGCCACCACTGCTTCCCCCACCTAGTCCTTTACCGAACCCACCTCCACCGTGACCTGTGGGACCACCATCAGTATCACTAGAATGATCACTACTATCCCTTCTATGAACAAACTTATGTTTTAACTTATCCTTACGTGACCTTCCTTCAGTGTCATCGGTATCACTAGCGTCAGAACTACTACAGCTTGTACCTCGTGATCCGGCAGCTTTACGTCGCCGACGTGCTTCATACTTTCTGATAACCTCGGGTGAAGCTACACTATTCCTCTGAGTAACAAGTCGAGATGCGTTCAAATTTGGCGGAACAAAATCGTCTTCTTCTTCCGATTCATTCTCTTCACATATTTGGTTTAACAACTGAGGTGAACTTGCCACACTCAGCAGTGGTCTCTTCAAGAAAACTTGTTGCTGCTCTGGTTCTGACACGGGTGATGCATTATTGCTACAATTGTCATCTATATCCAGATTCTCATAGGATTTGGATGATCGAATCTTGTCTGTGTAAGCTTCAATCTCAAGATCTTCATCTTCACTTTTATTTTCATTCTCCTCCTCGACGCTCTCCTCCTTAATCAAACTGTATTTACGACTGACTGGACTATGACCAGACTGGACCGGACTTAATGATGTGGATGGTGTAGGATGGATACCTTGTGGTGACAGTAATGACATCACCAGACCCTGTTGTTTGGGTACATGTTTCTTATCAGCTGACTCTGCATCCTTGACTTGCACACTGAAATATATATAACACAATATAAGCTTTCACCTCAACAAACAACATCACTGGCCTTAGTCATCATG
The DNA here is from genome assembly GCA_963678985.1 of Spisula subtruncata. NCBI lineage: Eukaryota > Metazoa > Mollusca > Bivalvia > Venerida > Mactridae > Spisula > Spisula subtruncata. The sequence goes on from OY787667.1 coordinate 19,494,529, forward strand.
TACACATACTATACTTCAAGCTTCACAGACACCAGAGTTGTACATTGCGCTTAAAATGCATCATTTGCAAGACAGTCTATAATGATACTCAGTTTTTCCCCAAATTGCCTAATAAGTACTAATTGTAGTGACCAGGCAATCCAAAGCCACACAGTTACATCGGCATTACAACTTGACCTATATTTTACGGAGACAGTTTATGACCATATAACATACATTTGGTCAATACATTATGACCGCCAGAGTGTCTGACCACAGCAGATACAGGATGACCACAATAAATAACATAAATACAGGGTAGACACATCTCAGAATGATTAAGATAGTGCATATTAATTAATACATTACCAATAAGTTTGTAGTAACAAAGTTCATCATCAAAACTTGATCAGATTAAAAACACCATTAAACAGAGTAACAGGAAATAAATTTGATGAAATGTCATAGACAACTTTACATCAACTATATGTAGATGTTATTTAGGGACAGTATTAAACAAGCGAATTAGAATTTAGGAACAGTATTAACTATTAAACAAGCCAATTCAAATATAACACTAATGGATTTAAGTAGGATGTCGCTCTAAGGTAGAGACACAGTAGTTTGTGATGAAACACAACATTCAGGTTTCAAAGCTAATGGAACTGAAAATTGCAGAAACAGGTATAAGATACAATATACATAATTAAGCACAATACAAAAACCACCGAACTATGTTTGACAAGTGAAGTGAGTAATAAAAGTTTTGCTGAAATCAATCATGCCAAACACAAGCATACATATATAGCATCATATCACAAGCATAATAAAACAGCAAATAATGAATGCAGCCAAATACATATTAGGATGGTTCAGATATCATGAGAAGTTTATATATTTGAAAGTACCAGTTAGAGACTTTGATCAAGTGTTGTTTATGGTGCATCACAAATAAGTCATGTAGCACACAGTGAAATAAAACAATGTGAAACTATAAGGTACATTATTGTAGTATTCTTAACTTTGATTAGATTTAGGTTTGTTGTGAATATAATTGTTTTTCATTCTTTTTTATAGTTGAAAGGGAAACCTGAACCAATGTAAAATCATTCATAATTGTCATGGATCTAAATTAAATATCCATGCATGTCAAAGATGCAAGCAATCTCAAAATCAAATATATTTTTACTGTAAATTAATTAAATATCTAAGTCCTTTTTTTATAATTTGCTTTTCACAAAAGCGCATTTTCATATTATCCTTCTGACAATATCAATGATTTTACATATATGTTTTTTATTTGGCAAAAAAAGCTGAAAACAAAGAGCCAAAATCACTGCAACAGATTAAGGTACACTAATGAGCAATATCATCACTGTTGACATTACGCTAGTTGTCAATCAATATCCTTTAAATCAATGTTAACAGTAAATTATAATCACATGGTCCAATGGATTAACTTTAAAACCTCGCCAAGTAACCTTCAACAAACAACGAGGCGGAGCGATCTCTGCTCTGGCGTAATGTCAATTGTACACATAAGCATCCTAAATAATAGCTTATCAAAATGAATTCAATAATCCAAATCAACATTTTGCTGCTAGTGTTTGTTTCAAACTATTGCACACATGCACTGCTATATACATGCTTGTAAACTAAATAGCAAATTAATTAGCAATTAACACTGACAATCAGACTCGTACCAAAACTCAAAGCAATCAGGATTAGCTACTCTGAAAGTAAAAGATAACAATGACTACAGTATACAAAACTTTTAAAGGCAAGCTTTATAAGGTACATAGTCTGTCCACAATAATACTAATATACACCACAGGTAACTGTATCGTTGAAAACGAAAAAAAAATTTGTTAATAATTTATATACAGTCAACTCTCGTTATCTGGAATTTTGTGGGACCGTGGGAATAACTTCGAGATAACGAAAATTTGAGATAGAATTCTGAACATCAAAGTTGCAATATTTTCTGTTCCTAAAACCAGTGTATTGTTACATCATAAGAATGACTTAATCGTGAAAAGCGGTTGATTAAATATTTCTTTACATGTTCGAGAATATTGTGTTTTATTATTTTTCTTGTGTAATTTGTGTTATTTGAATTAAAATATGATGATGAGTATTCATCATGAAGTGTTGTCTATTGCGTGTTAAATTACATGTACGATCGAGGAAACAGTGCAAAATTTTAAATGCCAGCATTCGAATCTGTAGTCACACATTGGCGATAATTGTTGCAAACAAATGATTGTCAAACAATGGAATGTGCAAAAATTACAGGTAAATCGAAGGTTTCATTCTAGCGAGGTGTGAACAACATTCGAAGCGAGTCGGATATGTTCAAACTTCGAACCGATTTCAAGATGGTCAATAGATTTAAGGTGAGAATTAGTTAATCGGGACCTAAAAATAATTCGAAATAACGAAACACTTTGAGCCAAAACTTCGAGATAGAACTCGAGATTTCATATCTATAGAGAAAGCAGGAGAAAAATCTATTCATGAACATTAATTTGATAATCTATTGATAAACATTAATGTGACAATCTATTCATGAACATTAAGACATTTTAACAAATAATCATAAAGTGTCTATTCAGATAAGGAAAAATATTTGTATTATCAGAAATTATTTCAACGTTTTAAATGTCAAGTATGAAACAAATTAATGAAGACGATAATACATTTATAAAATACTGACACAGCAAATAGCGACAACAAATGTCAACAAAATTGATTAAAACTGATGTTTTCTAGGCCACAAAACACAATCTAGGAATTGGTCAGTATGTAAGAAAGCAGTGATGCAAAAATAAAGAAACAAATGAGTCTGTCTGACAATCATGCAATATATTAACAAGCTGCAGCAGCATTTATACCAAGGGAAAGAACTCTACACACCATAACAAGCCTACATATCAAAGGGAGAGAATTCATTACCAGTCACAATCATGAGAGTTGTTAGCTGGGGTTTCAAGGCTTGCCATAGATACGATCCCACGTTGCTTCACTCTGGTAGAAAAATGAAGGATTTGGTTAATAATAATCATATGAAAAATGTGTTAGAATGAATTGAAAGCACAATTGATGGTCAAGGATCTACAACACTAAACTAATAGAAGGTCCATCCTGTATTTAATCAAGAAGTATCATTTTTTATAATATTACACCTCATTTATATATTTGCGCTCTTTATATTATGCAATTACACGTTCAAAAGTGATCTACAATCACAATTAAAACATTAATTAGTGTTAACACTATGATACATATGTATATGTCTAAATTGTATTTCATTAAAACATTATACTACAAAAGTGTGTCAGTTTTGAATAAATTTTCTGCTGAAATATTCAACAACTAGGTTATGTTAGTAAACACATGAATCAAAATGCAGCACATGAACAATTATACAATGCAGGGCGGGGTATGGTATAATATACACTCTCTGCTGAAATAAAAACAAACATTTTCAAACAACATGCCAGTATGCTATAATCTTCCACATCTGTAAAACATTTCAAAATCTACAACCAGATAAACGATGCAATCTCTTATGTTATAATGATAGTTATAATGTTTAGTACATTCAATGTGGTATAATACACAACATAAATGATGATACAGTACTTTAAAATCATTAATTTTCGTGGGGGATTAAATTTCATGGATTTCGTGGTTCATCTTCAACCACCAAATCAAATCCCATCGAACAATGATTTTAATTCTGGTATATTTATATCCTGAAAAGCAAAATCCAAGAATTAACGTACCATCGAAATGGTCATTTTTACCAAAACCTTGAAATTTTGTCATATTGAAATTAAACGATTTTACAGTACGTAACACATACAAACACACACATACTATCCAACATGGCATCAAGTCAACCAATATCTGAGTATGAACCAATCATAGTTTGACTCAAAGTACAATAAAACCTCACTAAAACAGACCATCTTCATTATAAAACCAAAATAAGTCATTATTAACACTTTTTAAGGCGGAAATTCAACATCTCTGAAGGTGGGTGGTCTTATCATTGAGGTTTAACTATGTACATTATAATATATATATATACTGTATTCAAACCGGAATCATTATTACTCTATCATGGTTTTAGAATTAATATTCAACATGCCACATCAAAAACACCATTCCAATATTTTCTCAATGAGCAACAAGGTACACAAGTAACTGTATCATTGATAAAGGGAATTTGAAAACGAAAAATATAAATTTTCCATTTTTTTTTTTTTTACGTTTTCAAGAATACAGTTACCTGTGACAAGGGATACTGTCATGTTAAATACGAACAACAGTTATATCATGATGCACAATTAGATAGTTAGATATTACACCATGTACATAATGGTATGTGTGACTCAACCCTAGGACAACAAATTATTCTATTACAAGCACATGTGTTACCATTTTATAGAACTTGAAGATTGAATGAAACTCAGCAGCAGCAGCAATCATCAATATACAGCATCAATATACTGTAAAATTATTTATGTTTGTGGGGGATCAAATTTCTTGGATTTCGTGGTTTGCCTTTAACAACGAAATCAAATCCCATCGAACAATAATTTTGACCCTTGCATTTATCACCTCAAATGCAAAATACACAAATTTACATCCCATTGAAATTGTCTTTTTTAACCAAAACCACGAAATTTAGTCCCATCGAAATTAAATGATTCTACAGTATCACTATCACCTGAACAACAGCAAAAACATTCAGCAGACATTCTTGGTCACAGATGGACACTGTGAGGTTTTATCATGTTCGGAAGTGTGTGCTGTTGGTATAGAAGGACAATAAATTTCAATTAAAAGACAATTTCTTCCCTCAGTAATTTGGATAATTTGACTTAAATTTGATAACAAACATATGTGTATGAAGAATGGATGAAAACAATGTGTGGCTGCTGTTTTATCTGTATCAATTGTTTCCTTTTTCTATACTATTCCTGGGTTCCATCCATCACAGTACTATGATATCCAATAATTACAGAAATATTGACATTTAGTAACTGTTCATGAATGCTTAAAGTAGCTTATCCCATAAATAACTTCCTGCAAGAAAGCTAATGAGTCCGAAGATAAGTCTTATATCACGAGTCACATGAGACCCTTCAGACTTACCATATACAGCTGTATCGAATATTTAACCTTAAAAGGAAATCTTACAATGAACAAGAGCTATGCTCACACGGTCATTCACTGGAGAAGGATGTATTTGCTCGAAACAATGTGCTTGCTCCTAAAAATGTGTTTGCTCCTTTGTCTGAACAATGTGTTTCCTTATATCAATCATTGTTTGTTCCTAACTGGACCACATAAAATTATGGTTCCGTATCAATGCTTAAAACCTACTACTAAGTTTATATTTTTGTCCAATTTCATGAGAGTGTGACCTAGCTCAGCTGGGAATCAAACATGGATCTCAGTTATTATCAGTGGAAATCACTTAAAACTCGGATACCTGGCAATAATATACAGTAAATTCATTTTCATGTAGGGTTAAATTTTGTAGATTTCGTGGTTCACCTTTAATTAAGAAATCAAATCCCATCAGACAGTAATTTTGACCCTCATATTTGTTACTTGAAATACAAAATTCACAATCCCAACGTCCGATTTAAATGGTTCTTTTTTACAAAAAAAACATGAAATTTTGTTCCATCGAAACTAAATGAATTTACAGTATACTACAGAAAACATAAACACAATCTGGAATTATTCAGCTACAGAGTATAGATGTGGGACCCCATAGATAACTGATTAACATCACCTTGGTTTGTGGACAACTTGTGACAGAACCAAACATTATAAAGCTATAATGGTCAGAATAAGTAATCTAACCAGGGAATATTTGCTCTACTATCATGCTGATTGTATCAATAATGCTCTCAGAAAAAACAACATCTTCACAGCACTACACTATCCAGTCACTTCTTTTACTAATGCATACTGTAAAATCATAAATTTTCATGGGGGATTAAATTTCGTGGATTTCATGGTTCATTTTCTTCCACGTAATTTAACCCCATCAAACAATGATTTTGACCCCTGAATTATTACCTGAAATGCCAAATCCACGAATTAACGTCCCATCGAAATGGTCTTTTTTTACCAAAACCACGAAATTTCGTCCCATCGAAATTAAATGACATTACAGTATATAAAGGTGAAAAGGTAACCAGCATACTTCTGGTAAAAGTTGACAAAATCTACTATACAGAAATAAATAGGACATCAAACATATTTTTTGTTGTGGCATAAATATTTAAAATCATAATATAATGCCAGAGGGTAAATTTATAAATTAACATTTATAACATCTTTGGATTATTGACACAATATATGATGTGATGAAGCAAAAATCACAGAGCACACCTTGCATGTCAATTTAATTATGACATTTTCTTTGTGCATATTGATGACTTTGTAATTTTGTTAAATGCTTTTTACGAAACTTGATAAGAAAAAGATTATCCAAACATTATGAGAAACAAAACAAAAATTAAGCCTCGAAAAAACCTATAGAGTCTTCACCATAAGAATATCAATTCCATGTTAGTAATAATCCAGGCATGTAGAATTGCAGGCTGACAGTAATACAAGTGTTAATGATAAGGTCCGACACATCCAGGACAGTTAGGCTAGCGTTAATTATTAAGTCTGACACATCCTATAAGTACTGGTATCTAATCAATCACATAATGTTGTATTGTCACAATGTGTTCCCTTTCTTATACTCTGAAACTACCGAGAAATTACTACGCCAGCATCTACAAGATAAACTTAACATAGCGAAGGAGATGGCGGAAAGTATCCGGTTTGAGCGAGTGCATAGGTCACCAGGTCATACGCTTAGTGGTAAAGTGCGTAATATTGTGGCTAAATTCACATATTTCAAGGATCGCGAATTCGTTCGTAAACAATGGAAACATTTAACTGGCACTAGCTTCAGCATGTATGAACAATTCCCACCAGAAGTAATCGCCAAGAGGAAGAAGCTAGTTCCAAGGATGAAAGCTGAGAAGAAGGAAGGGAATAAAGCTTGGATAGCATATGACACTCTTTATGTAAACGGTCGGCCTGTTAGAGATTAGGGGTACACCGGAGATGAGCTATCCATAATTTCTTGGAATGTGCACGGACTTTCAAATGATAAGAAAGTGGACACTGATTTTGTAAATATTATTGCCAGTCATGATATTTGTTTTTTGTATGAAACATGGACCAATACTTCGAGTAATATTTCTTTGAATGGTTATGTATCACATAACTTTTATAGAAAATTCCAAAATAGAAATGCACGTAGGTGTAGTGGCGGTATTGCTGTTTATTATAAGGAATGCTTAAATGAAGGTATTGAAATTATAAAAAATCACCATGACACTATTATTTGGCTAAAACTTGACCATAATTTCTTTCATACTGACGAGGACATCTATTTATGTGGTGCATATATTTGGGGTCAAGATTCTCCTGCATATAATATTTTAAACATTGATTTGTTTGATACCCTAGAAAATGATATTTCTGTATATGATAATCTAGGTGTTGTATATCTTCTCGGAGATTTTAACAGCAGAGTAGGTAATAAAAATGATTTTATTACTCATGATAATATTAATACAGTTACTGATGAAATAGATTATGAACCCGACAATACACTTGCCAGGGCCTCAATTGATAGAAAGCATAACAGTCACGGTATTAAATTGTTAGATCTGTGCAAATCATCATGTTTACGTATTATCAATGGTCGTATTGGTGACACCAATCAATATACGTTTATTTCACATAACGGTTCGTCTATTATTGACTATGTATTATGTAATGAACGTAATTTTTCATTGATCAATGATTTTAGCATTGGGTCAATCAATGAATGGAGTGACCATATCCCTCTGCATTTGTCACTATTGTGTAATGTTATTCATGACGAAGATGTAAGTCATTCCGAGATTAAATATGTGTGGAATGATGCGTATAAACAGCAATTTCGTTCAGGGATTATAGCTAGCCTACCTTTATTTAATAACATTGTTAATACCTTAGATTGTAATAGTAGACAGTCTGTTAATAATGCACTAAATACTTTTACGGAGACATTGCGTAATGTGGCTGACCCGTTATTTTCGAAGAAATGTAAATTTAAGAATGTTCATTGTTTTGAAGATGAGTCATTCATGAAGCACGCTGATTGGTTCGATAAGGATTGTGATAATGCACGTAAGGTTTATTTAGACTCTTTACGATTGTTTAATTGTGACAAAACTGATTTTAATAGAATACAATTATGTGAACATAAGTCATACTATAAAAATATTATACGTAAAAAGAAAAATATCCATTATAGAATGAAAATGCTAGAAATAGAAAATTTAAAGAAAAGTAAACCCAGAGATTTTTGGCGATATTTTAAAAAGAAATCGGGTAAAAGTGGAAATAATATTCCATTAGAGGAATTTAGGGAATATTTTTGTAATCTGAGTAATGATATATTTGACTGTCATAACGATAATGCTGAATTTTTCTGTGAGAATAATGATTTTGATAAACCGGGAGACTGTTTTCCCGAATTGGATACACCAATTACAATCACAGAAATATTGAGTGCTGTCAAATCGTTGAAGCGTAACAAAGCCTGTGGTAGTGATTATCTTTTGAATGAATATCTCATTGAATGTATCGATGTTTTATCCTCTCATTTATGTGATCTATTTAATTGTATATTGAACTCAGGTTACTTTCCGGATACATGGACAGAAGGTATTATAATCCCTCTGCATAAGAAAGGTAATGTTGGTGATGTCAATAACTACAGAGGTATCACACTTGTTAGTTGCTTGTCAAAATTGTTTACCACTATTATCAATAAACGGATTGAGCAATTTTGTAACGAACATAACACTATTTCGGATGCTCAATTCGGATTTCGTAAAGGGAAGTCTACTGTTGACGCCATTTTTATTCTAATGTCACTAGTTCAAAAATTCGTTAATGAAAATAAAAGATTATATATTGTATTTGTTGATTTGATGAAATGTTTTGATTCCATTTATAGAAACGGTTTATGGTTGAAATTGTATAATTGCGGAATCCAAGGTAAATTGTTAAGAATTGTAAGAGATATGTACCAAAAAGTTAAATCTTGTGTTAAATCATGTTCTGATTATTCGGATTACTTTCAATACGCTGTTGGTTTACGCCAGGGGGAGGTAATGTCTCCCTTATTATTTTCACTCTTTGTAGAAGATCTTGAATTATATCTGCAGAATGATTCTAATTCTGGCCTTCTATTTGATGATATTGTTTTAATACTTTTACTTTTTGCAGATGATATGGCCATTATGGGTAAAACGCCGGAAGAGATCCAGAAACATTTAGACCTTTTATATACTTACTGTAATACATGGGGACTTAAAGTAAATACTTCAAAAACTAAAATCATGGTATTTCGTAAAAGGGGTGGACTATTAGCCAATGAACATTGGACATATAATGGCCAACCCATAGACGTAGTTAATGATTTTAATTATCTTGGTACTGTTTTTAACTATACTGGGAATTTTGCACTAAACCAAGAACATTTAGTTGGTAAAGCACTGAAATCAATGAATATACTGTTACATAAATGTAAAGAATTCGATTTAAATCCTAAAACATTATTACAGTTGTTTGATGCGTTTGTTTCATCTACTCTGAATTATTCAAGCGAAATTTGGGGCTATTCTAAATCTAAAGAAATCGAAAGAATTCATTTAAAGTTTTGCAAAAAATTGTTGAAAGTTAGACCAAATACATGTAATGCTAGTGTTTATGGTGAACTGGGAAGATACCCACTATATGTTAACAGATTTGTTAAAATAATTAAGTACTGGTTGAAAATAACTGATACTGACAATATAATATTAAAAACTGTGTATAATCATGCTTTAAAAGATAGTATCAATGGTTGTAAAAACTGGGTTACAAATGTTAGAAAACTTTTAAACGATTATGGGTTTTCACATGTTTTTGACAATTATAGTGGTATACACAAGAATTTGTTCTTGAGCGAATTTAAATGTCGTATTATTGATTCTGTTAAGCAAGAATGGTATGCTAGTTTGCAAAACAGCTCTGTATTAAGTATGTATAAAAATGTTAAATGTTATCACGAATATGAAAGCTATTTGAATATATTACCTAGGTGTTTTAGATTTTATTTTTGTGGCCTTAGGCTGAGTAGTCTTCCGCTTCGAATTCAAACTGGTCGTTACAACAGAAATCACATTGTTCGTGAAGAAAGATACTGTTTATGTTGTAACACTTTAGACATTGAAGATGAGTTTCATTTTATTTGTATTTGCAACTGCTATTCCGATATTAGAAAAAAATATATCAAAGTCTATTACTACAGACATCCATCAATGCACAAATTTATACAGCTTTTAACTTCAAGTGATAAAGTAGAACTTATTAAACTATCTAAATTTGTAAAAGAAGCCCTTGGTATCAGAAATGCACTTATAACAGTAGAACGCTAAAAATACATGTTCATTCTCCGTTGTTGTTTTTTTCTTTGTATTGTTTTTTTTTTTGCATTCTCCGTTGTTGTTTTTTTCTTTGTATTGTTTTTCCTATATGATATACTGTAGTTGCTATATTGTTTACTATGTATATATGCCATACCTTTGATGTTGTATATAATTAATGTGTTCAAAGACGATGTACAATGTACAAGTCTTAATAAACTATCTGTTCTGTTCTGTTCTGTTCTGTTCTTATATTCATTGTCCTCGCAGACATCATTTCCCTAAACAATACAGAGACTATCAACACAATTACTTAATATTCTGCCTATTGTTAGCTGTTACATACACAATTTGAATAATGATGAAATAATGGTGGCAGTCTGCAGTAAGAAACAACAGTAACCGTAAAATCGTTAACGTTTGACATGCAGCATTACTGACCTCAATGGGATCTTTATCATTGACTTTAATATGTGACCTTAACCTTTGACATGCATCATTGCTGACCTCAATAGCAATATGGTTTGACTGGAGGTCATGAATGATATTCCAGAAGCGGATCGAGTTCAATGTTGCATCGCCACAAGTAAGATGTATGATATGAATAATTATTTCATGATCATTTAAGGGATCTACTTAATGCATTACTGCAACTGTCCACATTTCAACAATTTATTTTCTTATTATAGATTAACCATTTTTCGAGAATAGAATACTCCCATCTAAAAACAATGATATTGATGGTACAAAACAAACAACTCACACAGTAAACATGCATTAAGTTTCACCACGGACACCAGTCAGGCAAACTGTGACATAGTTAATATGGAGAATGCATAAATATGTCAAACATTAAACTGTAACCACATTGTCAGTCAGAAATAAGATACAGCATGCATGAATTATACAGCATAGAAATACAGAGTGCTAACCAAATTTATTAGTTATGATACAGGAATTCAAGTAATTGAATAATGTTATAAAAAAAAAATATTATATTATCTTCACTAATAATTCCTAGAATATTATTGTCATGGGCGTGTGGGGGGGGGGGGGGGCAAATGTAAGTTATTTTAAATAATTGCCATTAAGATTAATAAAGCTGTACACAAGGATTTTATATCATTAACCAGTTTATCATCTCAGAATCATTTCATACAATAAAAAAGTTAAGTTAAATTGAATTGTTTTGAAATAATGGAGTATAAAGTAAATTTTGCAATTAAATACTGTAAGTAAGTAAGTAACGCCTTTTTTAACGAGGCTAACACATTCAGTTTCCCAATCTTCCATGTGGGTCTCAACTGTTACAGTAGTACTAGTAATGCATGCAGTTCAGTTTCTAATACGAACAGGGAGACTAAGCTGTGAAATATGTCAATGTCTAGAATTCACTTTCCTTTTCCTTATTTGTGGCCCCCCGAGTGAGACAGCGTCCATTATGTCATAGTTATAACACATACTAGCTACATTAAACATGCCTCATGTTATTGTAAAAATCCGATGTAACCATATTCTTTAGAGAACTAGAGATAATGAGAAAAACAAGATCAAATTTGTCACATGGTCTCATATCGGGAAACAAATCAAGCATTACTTTATAGTCCACCCACGCCTGACATTCACCAGTAACTAGCAGTAATGTTACAGGAAATACAATAATTCTGAGAAAAAGATGAAATCTTATCTAAGAAGTTGATTAAGTACTTTCAGGAACTGTTCTGACTGTTATAATATACCAGTGTGCATCACAGAGAATGAATACATGGCACAACTTCATTGACATTTTGATAATGGCATCCCAAATTCTACTTAATGTTTCTCACTCCACGCATTCTTTAAAGTGTATAGAGTTATATCTGACAATATTTTTTAAAAACAATTCAAAAACTGAAAAACAATGATGCTTTCATATCCATTAGATCATTTTTCGCTTCAGCTTTAACAGAAACTCACTCTGTGATTAATTGGACATGCAAATTGTCCGTTTTCATACAGAAATGTTCTAGAACACCTTAAGTGGACGGTTGAAATTATAAGAAGCGTCTATCTTATCGACGATTGAATCAAAGTACACAGAACCAATCCAAAGTTTTAGTTCAAATAAGGTTGTCTATTTTCATACTAAAAACGATTCAAGTAATTATTTTGACATTGTATGACTCTATATAGCTCTATACACTTTAAAGGAAAAATTCTATATTTGGTCATCCTATTTTTATTTAAAACTTTTATAGATTGATATAAGCCGCTGAACCAGTATCATGTATCAAACGACTAAGCCGTGAAAAGCAGAATTCTCTTTGATCCAAAAGAATTGAAAGCAAAGACTTATTTGATCTCCGACACTTCATTTGAAACAAGCCAATGTAACATTTAAATGATGTACAAGAACATAAAACAATACGAAATGATCTATTTCTAATCAATCATGATTCCTACAGTTAACATAGACAGGACTGGTATCCTTTGCTTTAAGCCAAACACTTTCTCATAGGAGACAACCTTTGCCTTCTATCTGATATTTTTAATTGAACATGAGATTGCTGAATGCAGACAGCGTTTTGCTTAGAAAACGGACACCAGGTTTAAATCCACTATCATACATGCGTCACTGTAAGTGTTTATTTCTGTAAAAACTTAAAATCATGTACACACATGTAGACAAACAGTATTCATGGTTTTAAAATGCCAAGTATGATTTGAAAACCAGGTAAATATTCCATGTTAATATACATGCAGTTAATTAGTCGAAAAACAAACTTCATGTATTATTACAGTACCAGGGTAAAACTAAAAATCCTGAAAATCATAAATATTAGTGGCAACATCACTTGAATAACTAAATGCTATGATTATCTGACCACATTCATTTTAGACACTTGAGCCTATAAGTTAGACAAGTCTCAGGCAGTTTAATGTGGCTAAAAAATACTAATACAGGTAAGTATTACAATATATGTGAAAACAAAAAACGAACGTGACTATTATAAACAAACTTAACTTAATATGCTATAATATTCAGGAAATTTCCACGCAACTTGCAACAGTAATCATGATTAGTCAATGTACACAGCTTTTCTGTTCCATCAGAGTTTCAAGCAGTTTTTATTGTCACGAAAGAACTGCTTTTTTACTATTTTTACAACAGAACTGAAACAGTTATCTATTGCCTTGACAAAACTGTATAACTTCCATTACCCTGACCGAACTTATTTTTCTATTGTGCTGATGGAACTAATGATAATATTCTGCCCTGACGGAAATGAACATGTTTCTTTGCCCTGACGGAACTGAACATGTTTCTTTTGCTCTGACAGAACAGAAAAACTATGTAACTTTTGATGGAACTCTGAAGCAGTGAAAGTATCTGTATAACTACCAATACCAACCATATAATATTAACAACTTTGCATTCATATTTGTTAATTCATTCTAAGGCCGATGAGTGAATGTGAAACTGTTCCGAGTGTCATCATTATTTGCAGTACATAGAGAACAATTTCCCCACTCATCCAACGGTATTACGGAACATCAAACTTGACATTCAACAGCATAATAATCTTATTATAAACATTAACGCCACCCAGGTAGGTCGTATCATGCTACATCACCATGCCTAGGTTTGACAACAGGTCAGCATTCCAGCAAATCATGTACCTGCTTTTCTTCTTCCCAAAACTTGGCAACCTCCACCCGTGTTTCTTCTGAGAATTACCATTGCCGGACAAAGCAGCGATTTTCTGTTCAAAGAATGAACTAAGAATAGCTATGCGTGAAAATGCTCGACCTTTTTTCTGTTTTTGTCGTGCAGGTTCATGAATTTGTGGGACACTTTTTGTGAGAGGGTAAACGGGCCGTACTTGGTGCGGGGTTGCAGCAGATGCCGACAATGGTTTAATTAACTCAGAATCACTCGAATGTTGTCCAAGTTTGGCTCGGCGACCTAGAGTCTGACTCGTAGTAAGTGACTTGAAGTAATCGTATCTCGAGTCCGTTTCAGGAAACTCAGAGATAGGGCTCTCGGCAATGGCTAACAGTTGGTTCTCATTCTGACCCACTGGAGCTGTCTTAGTCTTCTTAATCTCACGCTGTCGTCTTGAGAATGTAGAAATAAATAGAATATCAACAAATGGGCTCTGTACGATATAATACAATTAATATAATAAGCTGAAAAAAAATGGTATTTTATGATGAATCAAAAAGCCAAGATGAAGATGTTCAAGTCATTGGAGAGTGGAGACTTTCTTTGACAAAGATTAAAAGTATCTTCATATTAACCAATTTACCACTGTCTTAAAAGTATATTAAACACTTAGAATAGAGGGACCATGTAGCCCCTGTATCCATCACTGGAAACCATTTAATCATGACATTTTAAAATGAATTAAAATACATTTGGCTGTAACGATCTACACACCTCAACATAACAAAACATTAAAAAAGTATAATATTCACAAATTCAGAACATTAAATATTCTAAACGCTCAACTGGAGCATTTTGTTCTAATCAGGTGAGCTAATAGAAACCAAAAATAATAATATCATATAACAAGATTTGCATCAGATCTGAGTGTTCAAATAAATAATATTTGATCTTCATTGAGAAGTGAGTGAAATACACTCGAAACAAGGTCAACCTAATCTACTGTATTAAATATAATACTAATTTAATTCACCTGTCATGTCAAGTTAAAATAAGAATGACATATTTATGTATCGTAGATGTGATCAAAGTTCATATATAGAATAAAATTGTAGGAGTTGACTAAAGCCGAGTGTCAGATAGGCAAAATAATTCACCCTACTTCGCAACAATTTTTGAGTGATTATGTGGCAGCTGAATCCAGGAGAGCATTGGAACCAGTACTTAGCCTTAAATTTGCGCTTCCACAGGGAACCAACAGCTCCATCTGTGGAGGAAATTTTGGTTTTGAATAATATGACCTAACTGCAGCCATGAAGAGGAATAAAACTTAAGAGTGTCAGTTACACATCCATCGTAAGTAAACCACAGAACCCGACAGCCATGGCTGAGAGATATCAGTACTTCCTGACAACCGTGGCCCAGGGATATTGGTACTTGCAGCAACTATATTTGATTCCATTTGATGAACTACATGCCACAGGTAAGTGAGACCTCACAAGATCATATATTTATTCCATTTAACATTATGATTAAACCAGACTAACTGACATTGATGCAGTTTTTGGATGTAATTAGGAGGGTCAAAGTTGAATTAAAATATACAACAATCTAATTCTGATGGTGTTTTACTAATTGGTTATGTGGTATTTAGTGCATATGTGAGAAGCAAGTAATACCTAATTACATTGTACATTGTACATTGTGTTGTATATTTACAAAATTACATAGTCATAATTATAATGCAGAGATTGTTAAATTTTAGAGTACACAAAGCATCACATTACAATTATGAATTATTCATAGAATCTAAAAGCAACATATATATATATATATATATTGTGAAAATAAAAAATGACTTCTCACGCTCGCTGTATTTTTAGTATTTTAATTTAAGATGTGCCCAAACTAGTTTCGCCTTATCGGCTCGTCAGTGTGGCTATAAAATATATATATATAAACTATTAAAATTTAAATGTTACAGAAGCAGAGACTATACACATTCATGTGACACAGAGACGAGAAATGACACAGTGACATGGTACAAGCTAAACCAGGCTATATTGCTTATCACAGGCTACTCACAGTGAATTACCTCCCTTTTCAACATCATTATAACAAGTACACAAAATATTACATATTAAACCACCAAAGTATACAATATTAATGCCATTTTTGAATACCAATAATAAGTCCACACTTACATCTTAGATTGAAAAGAGTTTATCATCAATGAAAGAATGTTGTTCAGTTAAATACCATATGAATGTATAGGAACGTGTCCAATGTTAAAGGAAAATTGGTCATTCTAAACTTTTGGTTAGGCATCTACAAACATAACAGTCTTCAGACTTTGCAACAAGAACCATCCAAATAAGCAAACAATTTTTGCAAAAAAATATTATTTTATTGTATGGTTAATACAGAGACTGGTATACTATAAATCTGTGAATTTATGCACATTCTATTTGGTGCTCTTCGTGCTCTGCTGATTCTCTTGAGTGCCGCCGCCTACGTTCAGATTTGTTATTGTCTTTTTGCAATAAATCTGTGGCAGGTTCTTAATTAGTTTTAACCTAGCAGGTTGAATTACTAAGCTTAACCAGCAGGCCTGATAAGGTCCTTAGTGCAACTATTTTCTTAAAATTGTTTAAAGTTTTCATGGTTTCAACCGACCCAAAATGATTTTAAAGCAGTCAATCTGGCCTGTAGCCTGCTGTTATTGAGAACCCTGTGTGGGTGTCTATAACATACATACCAGGAACAGAGAATTCACCACAAAATGAGAAGACTTCCTCAATAATTCAATCTGGATAATCGTGAAGCCTGGAACAACCTGTTAATGCTCCAGGAAATTACAGACACAGATTAAACATTATCCGATATATATAAGTGCTTCAGTTAATCAACATATACTGTAAGAAATAGACACAAGTATAAATACACTCAGTAGTTGGCGCACTACACTATAAACAATGACAGTAGTATCCTGTTCTCATCTTATAATTATACAAATCTACATTATATCCAGGTACCATTTCATCAAGATATTTCATTAAACTATTTAATTGAATCATTTCGTCAAAACATTCTATTGAAAAATTTAATCAAGACATTTCATCATTAAAATCATGTCACCAAAACATTTCATTGAATCATATCGTTAAGATGTTTCATCTCATGTACAGTTTTTTTTCAGACACCAGTTTTACAGTTTTATTGGTATAATCAGCATGTGAAATGCGTTTGAGCATAAATCACCAATCAAGAGTGATCTACCTTGATAAGATATTGTATTAAGATCATATTTCTGTCAGTAGGTTGCCTCCCCTTCCAATACCTATTTTTCAATTCTACTCTTTAAGATCAGTCATTCAGTAGCAGATTTTTACTTCGATTTATTGCACAGGCATGTATGCATGAATGAAGCCAGATTTTAATTAACACATGCATTAATTGCAGGAAATGAACATGTTGCTTGTATATATAAAACAAACACATTGCCAGTGAAGTTTTAAAAACCATGTAACATGATTTATCACAACATTTTGAGATAGATGTTTTTTCTAGAATCAACAGAACATCACAGATAGATTGCTATGATGAGATAAATGGTAATTAACCCACACATGAGGGTTAAGCAATTTCATTTGATATCCAAATTAATGTATCTCCAGAATGCAAACCTTAAATTCTTTGCAGCATCTTGAACACACTCAGACATTTGCTACAGTATGAAGTTGTAAGCAAATAAATCTACTTACCTGTAGACAAATTACTAAGCAAATGTAGGATTATCTCGGCTGGAAACCAATTTGGAGATTTAATTGCTTAATTAAACGGGATTGTTGCAACTACCTAGTATTACCTGGTTAACTCCCTTTGAATGAATGTCTAGAAATGTTAGTTAGCTCTACCACTGTGATCTACTGTAAAATAATTATTTTTTGTGGGGATTAAATTTCGTGGATTTGGTTCATATTCAACCACGAAATCAAATCCCATCGAAAACAATAATTTTGACCCCTTTATTTATTACCTGAAAAGAAAAATCCATGAATTAACATCCCATCGAAATGGTCTTTTTTACCCAAACCACAAAATATTGTCCCATTGAAATTAAATGATTTTACAATATTAGCAAACAAAATCTGGGCTACAAAATATCGTGACATGGTTTCGTAAAAAGTAATAAGCCAAAAGCCACTGACTTAAAGTACAAGTAATGTTTTCCCCAGATGACCCAGTCTACTATAAATATGAAGTGACCAATTTTCATAATGAATAAGTAATTTTTGTGACCTCCAGAATGTTTATAAGTAAAATTGTTCGCTGTGAGCAACAGATCCTGCACTGACTATAAGGTGATTGACCCTTCAATACTAGTACCCAATATGTCTGAACAACCTTAATATACAGCGTTTGCAACCAAGTTTCATCATAAACAATCCCCATTACAAAAACTACTGACAACTGGTCATGTAATAAAGAATTTCAATCACCTTGTTTACATTTTCTGCAGGAACCAAAAATACTCTACACATAGATCATGACAAATTCTTGGCACTGGGCAAACGAGGAGAGATAAAATCATTAATATTAGACATTCATCTACTGACTTGTATGATCTATTGTTTGAGATAACAATTGTTTTATCCTGCTGACTGCTTCAACTATGTCAGATGTAGGTATAGCTTGGCTATTTTGACCTGAGTCTGACCTTTATGCAAGAATATATTTAATGTTCTTGCTTTGAATATATATTAATTTCCACAAGCAAATCATGCAATATCGGCATTTAAGATTTGTGTTTGTATTACATCCTGAGCGTCATCATGATACTCCCCGATAATGAAAACATACGATCGGTGTAGTAAACGTACACACTATATCAACAGTTACTGTTAAATTATGGTAATCAATAGGTCAGGCTCATGTCAATGTGGCCAAGCTATACAACTATACTGCCGTTTAATAATATCACCGATTAAAACAGAACAATCATTAATTGTACATGTATGTATGCAATATATTAATTGTGTATAAATTTAACATTAAGTTCAAGGTTTTGGAGATATGTTTATAGTCAACTTTTAGTATGTATATCTATACAGTCCCAATGTTTATAGGAGACAACATGTATACTACAAAGTACCCGGGGTATGGTGAAGCAGTACCCGGGGTACGGTGAAGCAGGGGTACGGTGAAGGAGTACCCGGGGGTGGACCTTGACCAATTCAGCCTGATTGGGATGGTGCAGACTGCAGAGTTGAGGTGGAAACATACAATGTCATGTGCAGAGCTCAGCTGGTAGATGTAATACACAATGTGTTGATGGTAGCGTGGGTGCGGGTGTGAAGGTTAAGTTTGACATATAGAATGTGCAAGAATTGTCTTATATTCCCCTCTTACCATGAATATAGACTAATTTTGATCAAGGACTCAAGGAGTATCATATTCATGCATAACTAAACAGTGATCAATTACGAGGCACATCTACAGTAGATATATTACCACTGATAGAGAATTCCCATAGCATTTAATCATTTAATACGGACAGTCAGTCTTAGGCTAATACATCATTGATCGACCAATCAATCTGACTATAGCCTACTATATTTGTCCGTATGATGAGGCGATAATTCAACAATAGTAAAACAATAGATATAAATTATCACTATGTCATACCCATGTTAACAGCTTTAGTATATTTATACATTGTTTATGATACAGTATTCATGTTGTTATGTATGGAATTAAGAAGTAATTATCATGGCTGAATCATTACAAGACAATGCATGAGTATTGTACAGTATGTATAGGGAGTTGTACAGTGTGCAGGCATATTTATCATAGTTAACAGTGTAAGTAAGACAGTCAGTGACTGCAGCGATCACATCAAATTGGATTGTGTGCCTCCATAGCTCAGTGGTTAGCATGATTGCTGCCTAATCTGGGCTCAAAATATGGGTAGAGGCACTCATCTGCTAGCCATAATTCAGCAGAAAGCTGACTCCTCGGGCAAACAAAGGCTGATAATGCATGGCATAAATGATGGAGAATCTGTATAAAAGCCATGACATCCAGCCATGCATGCATACAGCCAGAAAAAAGCATGGTCAGTGGTTTTGTATCCTCAGCTATCAAAGAAATGACAAGTTTGTGCTTACAAACGTAATTTATGTTGTCCATGGAAGCCAAATTATATAGTCACTATAATTCAAAATATCACAGGGACATTGACATTTGACCAACTGACCTCGAAATCACTAGTCGTTATTGATTGACAGTCAGACCAACCAACCAAACTATATATAAAGCTTGAAGATTCTGGGTCAAAATATGCAAAGCAATCCCTTATCTAACATGGCTATATCATAATTCAGTCTTTATATGTTACTTTGGTGGGTTACTTATAATATGCATCTGAGGACCACCATTATGATTACTTACAGGCTTCTTTCAGAAAACTAAAAATTTGTCAGAATGGTTGAAACGTTTTTAAGTTTTACAGTTCAACCAATCTCTGTTCAACAGTTCAATATCATACACCAACATAATTATATAGCCTAAAGTAGCAAATTGACCAACATACACTTTGTCCTTATTCTGCAACAAATGAACCCACATGAGATCAGATCCAATTACTTATCCTAGAACTATCAGTAGATTGAATTACCAAGCGGTCAATATCTTGAGAGAACAAGTACATTCCAATACATGTCCACGTTTGCTGGATTCCATACACTCTCATTCATACAAACTAGAACTAGGGTGTTTGACTGAGTGGTGGTGAAGAACCTAGGTCTCCCACAAAATACGTCAGAAAAGACCAGTCCATTACCACTGACAACTACACTAGACAGAGTTCATGTCTGGTATAGCTTGACCAATTTGACACAAGCCTGACCTTTTGATTAGCATAATTTAACAGTCGATATTTAGCCTACGTTTACAAGACCGATTGTATGTTTTCATAATGGGGGACGAGTATCACAAACACACTCGAGATGTAATACAAACACAAATTTGAAATACCATTGTTGCACAATTTGCTTGCGGAAATTGTTATATTCAAAGCAAGAAGCTTGTTATATATTCTTGCATAAAGGTCAGGGTCAAGTCGAAATAGCCAAGCTATATGAGGTCAAAATTTAATACAATACAGCAAAATAATTAATTTTCATGTGGGATTAAAATTCGTTGATTTCATGGTTCACATTCAACCACTAAATCAGATCCCATCGAACAACAATTTTACCCTTGTATTTATTACCAGAAATGAAAAATCCACATATTCGCTTCTCATCGAAACAGTCTTGTTTACCAAAACCCCGAAATTTCGTCCCATCAAAATTAAAAGATTTCATAGTACTTAGATTAAGAGAAAAGCAAGTGCACCGGCAGCTTAATGATAAGCACTATACCATCCATAAATAAATAAATTTACAAAACAACATTTGATTCTGTCAGCTTAGATTTCAATTAGAATTACTTAAAATGCAAATTATATGTCGGAAGTAGGTGTGTGGGTTTGTAGTTTTCTGCAAAATGTAACAACTTACACTTTATCACCGCACTATGAGCGACATCTCAGATTCAAAGTGACACATGCAACACCACTAAATAACAAACAATTTAGACACAAATATAATCATAGAATATAGCAAAATGCATTATAGCAAGTCTTAGAGATGTTTGTAAAACGTAGCTGTATGCCCTCATGCCAGCCCAATAGCCAGAAACTACTGACCTCAAAAGCAATAGGGGTCATCTACAGTTGCTGGCCAACGTCCATGTAAAGTTTTAAGTTCCTAGGGCTAATCGTTCTTGAGTTTTAAAGCGCAAACAGAAACTGACCATTCTTGATTAACAAATGAAAACGACAAGACTAAATTATGATAATGAAGATTTAGAAGTTCAGGTTAGTTAATACAATGATCTCCAGTTGTTACCACCAACACATTATATTCTGGCTGATATCAACGACAGTAATTAGCAGACATAATTAACAATCACCATTTTTACTTGCTTGAAACAATTTATGATTATTATAAAGTGTTTGTCATGAGTGACTTATTATAACACACATGATCCTGAAGGCATCACATATCATGGACCTTGTCAGGTACAATCGCTGACAGAATTAACTCTTGTGTTCTTTGGACCAACATAATAATATAAATGATAACTGAATATCATACACTTATTTTTTTGTTTATACTAATTTATTTAAGTTTGATTGTAAAACAAGTTTTTCCAACTTATGTTAATCACTCTCAACACCTCATTTCTGATGTTATCCATCGTCACGAGGGTATGAGAGAAGAGAAGCTAGATTCCTTTAATGCTGAGCGTCTAGCAAGGGAGTATCTGGTACAATTTTTATTTCGTCTTTGGCATGACACGGCCAGGGGTCGAACCCGAGACCCTCCACACTCGAGCGCTCTACCGCAAGGCTATCGAGGAGGCGGTACTCATATACATGCAAGTACATGCACTTTCTGATTGAGCTCACTTAAACATTGATGAAGTTTAATTGTGCCAAAAAGTTCCTGCAATAGACTAGTTGACTTGACAAATAGCTGATATTTATTACATGACATTCCAACTATTAAAACCTTAGGGTTTGTTCAACTACGGACACTTTCCAAGGGAGGTAATCCATGCCTGCTCTATTCAATTGAAAGGGAGGTAATTGAAAAAAGGATGCTGTAAGAGGATTCTGTGTTTTTGACGGAGAAAATGTCTGAAAAATTAGCTTCACAAATAATATTGAATCATGACTTGCGTAACAAAATCAGCCAATGTAATAAACTTTGCCACAAACCCATTTTACAAATATTATGTGTAGTATGGTAAATGAAACCACATTTGGTATCATAATTTTATTACCGACAAAAATCTCAAAACATTTCTACCACATCAGCAGGAAACATGTGAATATAATTACCTAAAATGTACAGAATTTGATACCCTATAAAACACATCAGTGACAGGCATTCAATTCAGCTTCCACTATTGTACCCTGGTGATATAAATCCATTACTAGACAATAAAACACTTTGTACATATAGTGAAAGCAACAAATGGTGATATACGGGCAATATAATATAAATATTGCTTTTATCATACATTGAATCATACACCCACTATTCATAACCTTCTAGACAACAATCTAACCTTTCTGTACAGACCACGCTGGCATCACAGGTAACAGTATCATTGAAAATAAGAAGTTGAAAAAAAATGAGATTTTAAAGAGAACCTAAATTTTGAAGAAAAAAAAATCAAATCCCATTTTTTTATTTCATTTTTTTTAAAATTTCTTTTTCAATGATACCGTTACCTGTGGCTAGCATGGGAACTTCGCCAACCAGCATAGAGGCAATGATATTAGGGATATTCGATTGACTGTTCATGGAATACCACAAATCATAGCTCAACTTCTTGTATTTACTTGAAAAGCTTCCTCAACTCACAGCTGGCGTTATTAGCCAATCAAATCATTTTTCACAAAATATTGACTGTTATTAGCCAATCAAATCGTGTTTTACAAAATAGTGATTATTGACAGATTAGGATCCCATCTGCAAGAACCCAAGACACGTTACCTGTAATAAACAGTCAGTGTTATCTCAAACATACATACATTTATTCACAAGAAGATTTCAGGACGAGAAACACAAATTTGCACATGATTTTGCCACACACAGTGAGACTAATATAAGGCTGACAAGACTGGACATTGTATATATCTATATTAGGCATCATGACTAAAATATCACAGCTCGGTGTTAGTACATGCCCTAATTGACAAGTACAAGTACTAAATATATACATATAACATTTCACATTACAGCAGCACATAATTTGTGTACTATAAGCGCACTATAAACATAATATCTGATTTCCATAAGCAAATAGTTCTATCTAATCAATGGCAATGAAGATTATGGTTACATGGTACCAGGAAGCATACACTACAGTACAGTGATGCGTATGTCACTTCCTATACTGTATAATATTATACATAGACATACAGGTAGTACAGATATGTGATCAGCAGCCATTCCAGTCATTATTCTAGCATGAATATAATATAAGTAACATGTAAACATTCACAATGTCATCACTAAAGGTGCATTACTCGGTGAACAGCCAATTATAAAATACTTGTAGCTTCTACTATTGCCGTATTATCATCATACATGAAACATCCGTAATGGTAAGTCACAGACTTCCTGAAACACTCAAACTCTGTCTGACTGTCCATGTCACCTTTCTGCATTCACCATTTTAGCCAACAACCTGACCAGACAAAATACACAATGTACTACTAACTAGACATGTTAACTGAGCCTCATTAAAAATGTGTCAGGCACTCATGGTGTTTATCACTCTTTTTCTAGATGTGTTTTTTCAGTTGATTCAATAAATGGACAGCAGCACCTGGGGTCTATTGCATAAGGAAAGTGCTACAGAGTACTCATTACTTTCCTAGTAAATGTCTTGCTACCAAAACGGTTAATAAGGTAGCAATGAGCATACAAAGATCAGACATACCCGGTACATGAGTGTGATACTTTCAAATAAAACAGAAGTAGGCCTATGCACAAGAAAGTGCTTGGTAAGCACTCCCCTAGGAAAGCGCTAAGAAACTGTATGCTGAAAGCACTGTTGAGCACAGATTGTATGTAGCACTTTGATTAGACAATGGACCGAGAGCACTTGTTCAGGAAGTCTGTATGAAGTCCTAATATTATATTATATACATAAATATCTCTACCAGTAGGCTATCATACATGGTGACTTACAGTGACCACAAAAACCTGCAATCAAATCATTAATTCACAGTTAAATACAAGCATTTTTAATAGCTGAAAAATAATAAGTGTAGACCTATGCACTAAATGATAAGAATATAACTTATTATTACAGACACATTTCTGAAAGAAGAATGTTGTTCAATATATTTAATAGTATACATGTATAATACGGTAAATGGTCATCGTCTAACTTAAAGGTTTCTGGTAACATATAGATAAATATATACATGAATGTTCATATAATATACAATAGAACTTCTATTCCTTAAACAGTTTTGCCTTGACTATCTTCGAAATAGTACCCCAAAAATCTAGAACAGGTTTTTGGTCTAGCACAATGTAATGATGTACAGGGCACAGTAGATGCCTCTAACAGGTACATTTGTAGATGGCTAAAACTATTCTGCCTGGTCTGAAGGGATTTCCAGACATCAAAGATCTACTGCATACAGTTAATGGTCATTTTCTAACTTAAATAGCAAAGTCATCTTCAATGTAGTCTATTCTGTAAATGTACAAATCGTATGTGACATGAAATTATCCAATTAATCTAGCTACAGACAGTATTAGACATGAACACAATTACAGATTGTGTCATGGTGTTTCTGATTTCTGTGCTTGGTTGGTTAGGTTGAGTGCTACCTTCCCTGTTGGATTTTCTCATACCTTTTACGAACGCAATTACAGATTAAATCGGAGGTTCTACTGAGGCATAATGCTCAATCCAGAAAACAAGTTGCAAGTCTGCTTCGGGTGCCATAACCACACACCCCTACACCTTAACTAGGTACCAAACATTGTTTTATTGTTAAAATTCTAATGAGGGAACTTGAAATGACGATAACTTTGTAAATCCTTTAATTTTTTTATCCAATAACTTTAATTTTGTACAGAAAAGACCATTCTTTCTAATGCAGCCAATCAGGATTTCCGGATTATTCTTGAATTGAAGAACCCCTGAAATTTCTTATATTATTTATAAGGAGATAGACCTTCACCAATATACAGAGATGATAATTACTGTGACTATTGATATACATACCGTGGAGATAATGCCAGTGGTTCAAGGTGAGGTTTAGGGTGTGAGCCTGGTGGTGCCGAATGTTTACGTAGCTGCAGTAACGCTGCCTGGCTGGCCATTTCTTGACGATGTTTTCTGAGACGTCGTTCAGCTAAGAGGTAGTAAGTGGCTGTCACATGATTGTACATGTCCTTTTCTAGAGATCTGTAAATATACATAGATAACATGGTTAGACAGTATGTGAGTGATGTCACTAATCTTACTAATCTTACAGTCAAACTTGTAAGGTAACCTCAACAGTAAAACAACAGTGTCCCCCGATGATGACCTGTTATCATCAGCATCAAAATCATCAGCATCATACAAGAGAGCAAATTCAACACTAGGACTTCAGGAATATATAGAGGATCTATCACAAGTTGTCAATTGATATAAATTTATATTAAACAAGTTCTGAAAAAATTATTTAGTGAGCCATTGGTAAGCTCAACAATATTTCCTGAATGAGTTGGGTAAATATATCAATTGACAACAAGTCAAATGTCTCAAAATATACAATGTTCTATCGGAAAAAACTCACCCATGTAGTTATATCACACATGTGCATTATAAGAATATACATACTTGCTATACTAACCTGGATACGTGGACAATCATGCATGATATAATCTATTACCAAACTGATAAAATAACAAAAATCTAACATATTTGTAAAGTTTGAGTATGTCTTGATAAAATGTAAATTTGAGTGTAACATGATACCTACAATGTGTGCATAAAATATATCAAACTGTTCATAAAAATCCTAGGTTGACATAAATCATACATTTATATATACGAACATAGTGTACACATATTGTCACTTTGATATGTCAGTATCACATTTTATATCACATATACATCTTAAAAGTCTCTCAAACTGGCCAAATCATCAAAATTGTTCTTCAACCTGATTACAGAATTTATACAAGACAAAGTGGAACACATCATTCGTAACCCCTTCAGTTCCACAACCCTTCAGGAGCCAACACAAACAAAGGCATTGTATGTGTCCGTTCTTTGAAGGGGCTGGCATAATATATCAAAGGCTCCAGTGCAAAACTATGATAACTACATCAATTTATAGAGGCATGTACAGTAGTTTTGTATCGAGCCCTGATATACAAACTATAATATATTATAGAGTACCGCCTACAATTATACATGATTAAGTATGGACCATTTATCGGACTGAATATTCTACCTCCAGTATATGGTACAGACAATTGAACAATATAGATGATAGATGCTGATGTCTAGTCTTATCAAATCTGATCTAAACACTGATCAGGTGTAACTGCACGTTTAGGTCATTAGGTGAGTCCCCTAGCCAGCATTAACATACTCCTGCTAACAAGTTCAGCAACCTAGTCCACATCTAAATAAATTGAACTAATGTAAACCAATTTTCTGTCACGGCTACTAATTTTCGCATTTTGCCAATCGAAGGCATAATTGCAACTACAAATTTTCGTTTTTTTTATGTCTACCGCAATGTCCATATTAATGTTTAGAAAACTTTCATGGCTACTTAATTTCGTGAATTTCTACCACTTGCGAAATGTGCAATATTAAAGAGCGAAAAATAATTTCTTGGTTTACAGTATACCTGGGGTGATTTGTTGTGAAATGGTGATTTGTTGTGAAATATAAGACTTTTAAGTGTGTCCATGTAAAACTATAGAGACACCTATACCCTGTTCTCATGGCTTTCATCCACCTATTAATTACAGTCGGAATAATGAGAGCTGCAGAAACAGTGATTATACCAACAAGCAGACAAACATTGTAGTGTATAATATAACAGTAACCTAGTGATACACATTTTACATATTGATCAGTGAATATTCTACCAGTAAATAATCAATTCTCACAAAGAAATAAATGGACACAGAGAATCCGAGGACATAGTGAAGCATGTAACATAATCATTGACTGTATACCGCCTCCTCAATAGCCTAATGGTAGAGCGTTTGCTTCGAGTGCGGGAGGTCCCAAGTTCGATCCCAGCCCGTGTCATACCAAAGACAAAATAAAAATGGTACCAGTAATTCCCTTGCTAGGCACTCAGCATTAATGGGAATCTGGCTTCTGTTCTCTCATTCCCCTCGTGCCGATGGATAACATCAGGAATGAGGTGTTGAGAGTGATTAAATATAAGTTAGGAAACTTGTTTCACAATCGACCTAAAATAAATTAGTATTTATAAACTAAAAGGTCTGTATATCCCATTTGCAAGTTGGAATCAAAGTATTCCACTTCAAAACTCACAAAATATATGATGTTTAACAAATTTCTTATTCAACAGCTGCATGGACAAATATAGATACAATGTATATATATGAACCTCATTTTTCAGCTTTAGGTTCAACAAAAGGTCATATTCATGTAAATGTTTCCAAGAAAGGCTTTAGACACTCACAGTGTGCATCAATTGATTTCTTTAGAATTCTAGAACAAAGTTATTCAGTAGAGATGTAGGAATAGATTGTATACATGTATACGTACAATAAATCGATCCACCACGCCACCAATGACAACCTAGTACTGATCAATACAAAACCTATTATTTCACAGCTTTATTTTTCCATCTCAACAGAAATTGTCAGTAATGTCTGTTTTCTGATGACAATTGTATGGAGACTGACGTGAGTTTACTGACCTTAATTACGTAGGGAAATGATCTAAAGACATCTTAACATGTAAATTAGGTCCATAATGAACGGATATATAATCCTGTCACTCGTGTCCAAGTTACATATGTCACTCAATGTGTCCTTACACACATTCAGGCTTCCCAGCAGCATGTTACAAGGGTTGTCATTACGAGGCAGCACGAGGCACATTTGACTGCCTCAAATGATATTTGGGCCACCTCAAATTTAACCCCAGCTGCCTTCCATCTTGAGCGCTCTGAGGCAACTCGGCCTCCTCAATTGTACAAAAAGCCACATACAATGTACATGAAATCCTAGTGAAAACCCTGTGTTACATAATAATGAATGACTGTATTCAACATTTGTACAATGTCAGAAACAAATACATGTACTGGACAACAACTAGATAGTGGTTTTCTTAAAAACTTCAAATATAGATTCAAGAATAGACACTATTCCACCATACTGTACGAACTAGAAATGTACCCTCACTTGCAATTTGACCATGCCAAGGGCCGTAACTCAAATACACATGTATGCTGACTTATAAATATTCCCATAAAATAAATGCTCGAATACTAATCAGGAGCAGAACAAGCAACATTTCATCATTTCATGGGCCACAACTCTATACTATAACCAGTCAATTCCTATTCAAACTATATAGGTACACTACAACAATAATTAATTGTCCACCATTTTGTTGCAAAGCAGGGTTTACAAACTTGGGGGTTTCGTGTTTTAATATTGAAGAAGTTTTTATGAGATTACATAATTTAATACTTGCGAGACAGGAAGTTGTAAGAACAATAAACTCTCATTGCATAAAGGTCAGATACCAACTTCCTTCTAAGATAATATGTAAATAAGAATTATGAATGAAAGTGACAGTACAGTAAGTGAATTGTAACAAACCTGTAAATATGCAGTACTAATACAACTAATCATGGCTGGCATACTTTCATGACAAATGAAAATATACTATCATGAACTCTTTTATATAATAGCACTTTTACTTCCCTGAGCCAATATAAATAGTTTTATTTGAGGCTGTATATTAATCAATCAGTATGCTTAAGGTTTCGCCAAGAAATTTGATGGCATTTAATCAATAGAATACTGTATTTTAACTTTAAAATTACAAATTGGTTATAAGCATTGAATATTCAAGAGTCTACATGAAAATCAATGTTGATGCTTAAAGTATGTGGCTGTTCAACACAGATGACCTCTAACATAGGTTACACTGTACATGCCCGAGGCATGTTCATTTTTCCCTAAATTTTCCGCATAATTTCTCCTTAAGCTTTGACCCTAGCATACCAATGTAGGGGTCTGTTGCCTTAGCAAAGCGCTAAGCGTTTCCACAAAAGGTAAATCCATGTCTTCTATATTTAATAAATTGAACAGGATTGGTAGCGCTTTGCTTAAAGAGGCGTTCCCTATAACTTTGATTGTTTAAATCGATTCAGGAATATTATACATTAAATGAGAATCATTATTGCTTAACCTCCTCAAACTTTCAACAAAAAACTCCCACAAATTAAAATAGAAAACATATTTCTGTAACAAGCCAAAACAGTCACAAGTTGTTTCCCTTTGACCACATAATAATAAATCGCTGGAAGCGATAAATTATTATTAGTGATTTACATATATTTTCGACATTATAGAGACATATTTGCGCACACTTTCTTCTGACAAACTATGATAATTGATAGTGCTTTGTACATAAAGCTCATTTAATGTGATAGTAGAGAAAAATATGCTAGTTGTTGGGAATGCCTCTTTAATGTACCGAAACAGTTTCCATAGTTTCATATAAATATTATCATTGTTTGATGAAAAGTTGTCTAAATCACTTGATGTCATGTCTCCTACAAACCTACCAGACAGTAGGCAAGAGTCACAGAATGTTACAAATCTATCAGACAGTAGGCTAGAGTCACAGAATGTTACAAATCTATCAGACAGTAGGCAAGAGTCACAGAATGTTACAAATCTATCAGACAGTAGGCTAGAGTCACAGAATGTTACAAATCTATCAGACAGTAGGCAAGAGTCACAGAATGTTACAAATCTATCAGACAGTAGGCACACAAGAGTCACATACTAAAATATATACAATCATACAAATCTATCAGACAGTAGACACACTAGAGTCACAGACTTTATATACAATCATACAAATCTATCAGACAGTAGGCACACAAGAGTCACAGACATTATATACAATCATACAAATCTATCAGACAGTAGGCACACTAGAGTCACAGACTTTATATACAATCATACAAATCTATCAGACAGTAGGCACACAAGAGTCACAGACATTATATACAATCATACAAATCTATCAGACAGTAGGCACACAAGAGTCACTCACTTTATATACAATCATACAAATCTATCAGACAGTAGGCACACAAGAGTCACAGACTTTATATACAATCATACAAATCTATCAGACAGTAGGCATACAAGAGTCACAGACTTTATATACAATCATACAAATCTATCAGACAGTAGACACACAAGAGTCACAGACTTTATATACAATCATACAAATCTATCAGACAGTAGGCACACCAGAGTCACAGACTTTATATACAATCATACAAATCTATCAGACAGTAGGCATACAAGAGTCACAGACTTTATATACAATCATACAAATCTATCAGACAGTAGGCACACAAGAGTCACAGACTTTATATACAATCATACAAATCTATCAGACAGTAGGCATACAAGAGTCACAGACTTTTTATACAATCATACAAATCTATCAGACAGTAGGCACACAAGAGTCACATACTAAAATATATATACAATCATACAAATCTATCAGACAGTAGACACACAAGAGTCACAGACTTTATATACAATCATACAAATCTACCAGACAGTAGGCATACAAGAGTCACAGACTTTTTATACAATCATACAAATCTATCAGACAGTAGGCACACAAGAGTCACATACTAAAATATATATACAATCATACAAATCTATCAGACAGTAGACACACAAGAGTCACAGACTTTATATACAATCATACAAATCTACCAGACAGTAGGCATACAAGAGTCACAGACTTTTTATACAATCATACAAATCTATCAGACAGTAGGCACACAAGAGTCACAGACTAAAAATATATACAATCATACAAATCTATCAGACAGTAGGCACACAAGAGTCACAGAATGGTATATACACTCATACAAATCTATCAGACAGTAGGCACACAAGAGTCACAGACTAAAAATATATACAATCATACAAATCTATCAGACAGTAGGCACACAAGAGTCACAGACTTTATATACAATCATACAAATCTATCAGACAGTAGGCATACAAGAGTCACAGACTTAATATACAATCATACAAATCTTTCAGACAGAGGCATACAAGAGTCACAGACTTTATATACAATCATACAAATCTATCAGACAGTAGGCACACAAGAGTCACAGACTTTATATACAATCATACAAATCTATCAGACAGTAGGCACACAAGAGTCACATACTAAAATATATACAATCATACAAATCTATCAGACAGTAGGCATACAAGAGTCACATACTAAAATATATACAATAATACAAATCTATTAGACAGTAGGCATACAAGAGTCACATACTAAAATATATACAATAATACAAATCTATCAGACAGTAGGCATACAAGAGTCACAGACTTTATATACAATCATACAAATCTATCAGACAGTAGGCACACAAGAGTCACATACTAAAATATATATACAATCATACAAATCTATCAGACAGTAGGCACACAAGAGTCACATACTAAAATATATATACAATCATACAAATCTATCAGACAGTAGGCACACAAGAGTCACATACTAAAATATATATACAATCATACAAATCTATCAGACAGTAGACACACAAGAGTCACTGACTTTATATACAATCATACAAATCTATCAGACAGTAGGCACACAAGAGTCACAGACTAAAATATATATACAATCATACAAATCTATCAGACAGTAGGCACACAAGAGTCACAGACTAAAATATATATACAATCATACAAATCTATCAGACAGTAGGCACACAAGAGTCACATACTAAAATATATATACAATCATACAAATCTATCAGACAGTAGGCACACAAGAGTCACATACTAAAATATATATACAATCATACAAATCTATCAGACAGTAGGCACACAAGAGTCACATACTAAAATATATATACAATCATACAAATCTATCAGACAGTAGACACACAAGAGTCACTGACTTTATATACAATCATACAAATCTATCAGACAGTAGGCACACAAGAGTCACAGACTAAAATATATATACAATCATACAAATCTATCAGACAGTAGGCACACAAGAGTCACAGACTAAAATATATATACAATCATACAAATCTATCAGACAGTAGACACACAAGAGTCACAGACTTTATATACAATCATACAAATCTATCAGACAGTAGGCACACAAGAGTCACAGACTTTATATACAATCATACAAATCTATCAGACAGTAGGCACACAAGAGTCACATACTAAAATATATATACAATCATACAAATCTATCAGACAGTAGGCACACAAGAGTCACAGACTTTATATACAATCATACAAATCTATCAGACAGTAGGCACACAAGAGTCACAGACTTTATATACAATCATACAAATCTATCAGACAGTAGGCACACAAGAGTCACAGACTTTATATACAATCATACAAATCTATCAGACAGTAGGCACACAAGAGTCACAGACTAAAATATATATACAATCATACAAATCTATCAGACAGTAGGCACACAAGAGTCACAGACTAAAATATATATACAATCATACAAATCTATCAGACAGTAGGCACACAAGAGTCACAGACTTTATATACAATCATACAAATCTATCAGACAGTAGGCACACAAGAGTCACATACTTTATATACAATCATACAAATCTATCAGACAGTAGGCACACAAGAGTCACAGACTTTATATACAATCATACAAATCTATCAGACAGTAGGCACACAAGAGTCACAGACTAAAATATATATACAATCATACAAATCTATCAGACAGTAGGCATACAAGAGTCACAGACTTTATATACAATCATACAAATCTATCAGACAGTAGGCACACAAGAGTCACAGACTTTATATACAATCATACAAATCTATCAGACAGTAGGCACACAAGAGTCACAGACTTTATATACAATCATACAAATCTATCAGACAGTAGGCACACAAGAGTCACAGACTTTATATACAATCATACAAATCTATCAGACAGTAGGCACACAAGAGTCACAGACTTTATATACAATCATACAAATCTATCAGACAGTAGGCACACAAGAGTCACAGACTTTATATACAATCATACAAATCTATCAGACAGTAGGCACACAAGAGTCACAGACTTTATATACAATCATACAAATCTATCAGACAGTAGGCATACAAGAGTCACAGACTTTATATACAATCATACAAATCTATCAGACAGTAGGCACACAAGAGTCATTGACTTTATATACAATCATACAAATCTATCAGACAGTAGACACACAAGAGTCACAGACTTTATATACAATCATACAAATCTATCAGACAGTAGGCATACAAGAGTCACAGACTTTATATACAATCATACAAATCTATCAGACAGTAGGCATACAAGAGTCACAGACTTTATATACAATCATACAAATCTATCAGACAGTAGGCACACAAGAGTCACAGACTTTATATACAATCATACAAATCTATCAGACAGTAGACACACAAGAGTCACAGACTTTATATACAATCATACAAATCTATCAGACAGTAGGCACACAAGAGTCACAGACTTTATATACAATCATACAAATCTATCAGACAGTAGGCACACAAGAGTCACTCACTTTATATACAATCATACAAATCTATCAGACAGTAGACATACAAGAGTCACAGACTTTATATACAATCATACAAACATACATGTAATTACCCAATCCAGACATTCAAATTATAATAGGTTTTGTAAGGCTGGAGTATCATTAATCTCCAGCAGTATTCTGTAAGTAATTGTCACACAGTCAGTGCTTCAATTACCATGCCACATTGCCTGTCAATAAACCTGAGTTATCATACAATGGTGGCAATGTGAGGCAATGTATGCTCGTACAAACATTACAGTGCCCTAAGGCTTGTTCCATCACTCGACAAATCAGAACACAGTCTTCAGGGGTGTCAACAAAGCCAAATTTAAAATCAGGAAAATCATATGCAGTCCAACAATTTTGACAGACAAGAGGCCTTCAGCCACATTGTTTTCAAAGTTGAAACAATTTTTATAAAGAAATTACTTCAAAACAGATTAAATTTACCATAACTTTGTTATTTTTCAAGATAATTCCACCAAATAACTTTTATTTTGGTTGGAAAGCAAGGCTTTTTCAGGACATATAAATCCGGAATACCTGATTAATTCCTGAAAATTGACACCCCTAAGTCTTCTAGGCGAAGTTCTAACCACCGCTAGCACCAGCCGACGAAGATCAGTCAAGTACGATGGTCTAGGAGTCAAACTTGAGACAATCACATGGAAATGGCCCCATTGTTCCATTATGATACAGTATAACTAACACTTTCAACTTTGCAGCTTTATTACTGAAACCACAAACATTTTTATTCAGGGCTTTCACTAGGTTTCAAAACTCAAAAGTCATGACTCTTGGCCCCAAAATTATAGACCGATGGGGTATTTTGCAAAACTTGTGCGTCAAAACCGTAGCTACAAGTCAAATGAAAGCCCTGTTTATTTTAAATTGGCCTGATGCATTTTTTGTATAATTTATAAACTTGGAAGCACCCAGGTATCCAGACTATTATGCCTATTTCTAAACAAATGTTGGAAGTTACTGATGGCTAGACAGCAGAGAGTGTGGGAAACTATTGATGGCTAGAACGTTCACAAGCAATAGGGAGATAATAAAAATATGAATTTTTAATGAAAATATGGTTTACAAATACATGTTCTAACAGAAAGGCCAAGATAGTGATACTGAGGGTAATTTACTGGATATATAATTGAATATGTATAATCTAATACATTCTTTCAATAGCTTCAAAACCCCTCCCCCATAATTACCCTTCGAAAATCAACCAACATTATGTTGCCTCAGCTAAACCCCTAACATATAAATGTTACTGGACCAAGTCCTTAACAATTCAGAAACCAAAACATAACTCTTGGATAACCATTAAGCATTTTGACATTCACACAAAAAGACAAAAATACAGTTAAATAATTGAGGGACTAAAGTCTATGAAAACCTGAATGTCAATTGAATCAATAATATACAGTAGAGATAATGGTAGGATACAAGAGTTCTAGTTTTTTCCTCGATCGCAAGACTTATATAAGATACTTTACATACATATTTTATATTTTCTATCATTCTATATCAGAAACTCCTTCAGGTAAAAAAAGGATATTTGTATAAGAGAAGCACGAGTTTCCCTTTTGTTCTGAGCAAGGGTGGTCATAATCAATTATTGTTAAGCAAATTAAGGAATTTTCAGTCAGGCACCAGTTTTTTTTTATCTTACATGTAGCTAGGATTTGGCTATTTTAAATAATTCATCTTTCCCTTTGAAACAATTGTAAAATATAATAATTTCATAATCATTGAAAAGTGAAATATTTAGATAATGTTTATGATGCCCTGTAAAATTTCTATTATATATAATAAATGCAATAAACTATATTTCTTGTTTTACAATGAATATCTCAACCTGATTATATGCTCTAACCAAATTTCTTGCCAAATCATTAAAAGTCAGAGATGTTCAGACAATGAAAAGGAATCATGTAACTATACTGTAAACCAAGAAATCATTTCGCATGATTTAGTTTTGTGGTATTTGTGAATGGTAGAAATTTGCAAATTTAAGTAGCCTTGACGGTATTCAAAACAGTAATATTTTTTATATGGACAATCGGAGGAGACTTAAAAACTCGAAAATTGTACTGGTAAATACGTCTACGATCGGCAAAACACGTAAGTTGGTATTTGCGAAGGTTAAAATTTCTTTACCGTATCCCCATATTAAACAGGATGTCTTAATTTTTCTAAATAAATTCACAAATTCAATTCATGTGAATTTAAAAATGTATGAGTATACATGTACTCTCAAGACATGAAGATCAATCTTATTCCTGGAACCCTCCTACACAAATTCATAAATCTGAGAAATACATCTGATGGTCTAATACACGCGAAATAAATATCCCACGACAATATAAATTACCGGTATAAGGTGATTTTTGATGATCAAGATAGTGATATCACGCAATGTTTTGTTGATGACAAAGATTTGAATGTGCCCTATCTTATTTTATAAAGATGAGTAAGGATCATAAAGATTTTAAAAGTTAGAATTGTGATCTTATTATTAAACAATCAAACTGGGAAAAAAGAATGAGCCATGTACAGTGAGGCAGACCAAGATAATGTGAGCAACATACAGCTATATAGAGCATATTGTAAATAAGGAAGTGACCCCCACATCATGTGGTCCGCAGTTAAAGTACATGAATGCCAGTTGTTATACTACATGTATGTGATACTGTTTTTATTCAATAAATATTTCTTCCTCATTGTATCATGATAATATAGAAATAGAAATATAGAAATTGCTGTGACTGCTGTCATAAGGTGACTAGAATCAATACTCAAGCTATTAGTTTTGCATACAAGACAAATAATGTACTGTAGATGCTGACAATGTACTGGACAAAGCTGATTCTACCATGAAATTGATGAATTCTGTCACGAAGCAACTGTCAGATTCAATCATGTACTCACGAAGAAACAGAAAGAACATTTATATGAGATCACTTCATCTGATTATTTCTTATGAAAAATAAGAAAAATGGCTTGTTACATGTAGATGATCCCATCATACAATTTTACACTTTTTGGACACATGGATTGTGGCGGGTGGTGGCCTAAAGGTAGGGCGCGCGCTTCGGGATTGAACCTCATCTGAACCACTGGTTAATTTATCTGAGCAAAAATAACCTGCATGCTCCATTCCACCAATGTGTAGCTATGTACCTGAGAGGGAAGTGTCTATTTCTGGGCGCTTCAGATCACTTGGAGAAGAATAGTCTTCCCATGGAGACTCAAAAGCAAGTTTCATTAGGTAACCCGATGAAAGGGGAAGATAAAATGTGTGTTGAGGGAGGTTGAGCAGCTGAAAACAGCTCTCGAAAATTCCACCGGTAACTTAACTCTTTTTTCTTTTTTATCATGGAATAAGCCAATACCTCTTAACCAAATACAAGGACCACACTTCCAATACATTGGAATTTCCTGGACAGAAAAAAGAACTTGATTATGTCTAGGTACATGTAATTGAATCTTGAAAACAGTGACATTCATTAAGCACTGTTCTCCAGCGAGAGTGTTTGTACTATATGACATTAAAGGACAATTTTACACAGTAGTCTGAGGGTAAAATAATTGATTCTGACAGCAAATCTAATTAACGTGAATAATCCACTGCAAAGTTTGCACCACATGAAGCCATTAACGGACACAAATCTTGAGAGATGAGAGGAAAGCTAGCACAGACAGGACAATAGTTGATCAAGTACATATATATTGTTGGGATTTTTCTCCTTCTATAGAAGGGGCCGTTTACGGGCACCTTCCCCTCAGAATTTTTTTATAGATCCAGCAGTTTTCCCCTAAAATCAAATAAAATCAGGTTTTTTTCCCTTTTGCAAAAAATATCTGATTTTTTTCCAAATTTAAAGAAAAGGCCCCTTCCCCTTAAGTTGAAAAAAGCCCTGTATTGTTATAGCTTTCACCAAGAAATATAAATCTCAGTATTATGTTATGTTTTTGTCAGGATCAACATTAGCATATATAACAGGGGTTCTACTGAGGCATAATGCCCAAAACTGAAAATGAGTCAAAAGTCTGTTTCAGGTACCAGCTCATTACCCTACATCTTTAAACTAGGTTTCAAACATTGTTTCAATTCTTAAAATTCTGATTACGAAACTTCAAATGACCGTTACTATGTCAATTCTTTTTATTTTGTGAAGAACAGAATGCAGCAAGTCCGGATAATTCCAGAAAGTTTCAATCAATGTAATAATTTCATTTAACAATGTCCACGTGCATCATTAGTTTATACGCTTGCAAGGAAAGCAATTA
This sequence comes from Spisula subtruncata, assembly GCA_963678985.1. Taxonomy (NCBI): domain Eukaryota; kingdom Metazoa; phylum Mollusca; class Bivalvia; order Venerida; family Mactridae; genus Spisula; species Spisula subtruncata. The sequence continues at coordinate 19,533,509 of OY787667.1, forward strand.
TTCTGCACAAAGAAATTATTCTCTTGGTATTTTCAATTGTCTACAGGATAGCTACCTTCCATGAAATCTGCTGTTTTCTTTAATTTTTACAAATGTACTAGTAGGAATCAGATGAAATGTGGGGTATGGTTCCTGGGACTTGGGCAAGATGTTGGGAAAGGTTCCCGGGACTAGGACAAGATGTTGGGGATGGTTCCTGGGACTAGGACAAGATGTTGGGATGGTTCCTGGGACTAGGGGAAGATGTTAGGGATGGTTCCTGGGACTTCAGCAAAATGGTGGGAAAGGTTCCCAGGTCTAGGACAAGATGTTGGGGATGGTTCCTGGGACTAGGGGAAGATGTTAGGGAAGGTTCCCGGGACTAGGACAAGATGTTTGGGATGGTTCCTGGGACTAGGGGAAGATGTTAGGGAAGGTTCCCAGGACTCGGGCAAGACGTTGGGGAAGGTTCCCGAGACTCTGACGACACGTTGGGGATGGTTCCTGAGACTAGGGGAAGATGTTAGGGAAGGTTCCCGGGACTCGGGCAAGACAATGGGGAAGGTTCCCGGGACTCTGACGAGACGTTGGGGATGGTTCCCGGGACTCTGACGAGACGTTGGGGAAGGTTCCCGGGAATCTGACGAGACCTTGGTGATGGTTCCCAGGACTGGGAGCAGACTTACTGTAATATCTCCTCCTTGGTTGCTATACATCCTTCCACCATCTTGTCTATAACACCTATATGATCTTCTTCTGATACTTGTTCACGTGATATTAACGGCATATGATAATGTGGTATATTATCTCCACCATGGGTTAACCATTCATGTTCCTCAATCTCCTGTAAGTTAGCACGATGTACTGGTTCCCGACGTAACATCAATGACACCAAACTGTAAAACACACAAACATAAGTTAACAGGATGTACTGGTTCCCAAAAATAACATCAACGACACCAATACTAAGTTGTCTGGGACTGGGTACCAATATTTTGAGGGCAAATCATTGCAAGTTGAACTGTGGAAACCAGGATTCTCATATGTATCAACGTAAATAGGTTTAACTTTTATATAGATGCTGTGTTATGTCTTGTAAGACGTGAATGCTCCTACTATGACTATGAGATGAGAATGGCAGAAACATGATACCTACCAGTATAATAAGATAGGTAACAATAACATTTTACTGATGCACATAAAAACTTCATTCAAAGTAAGTGTGTAATAAATACAGAACAAATTTGTTTGTAGACAGATACAGCAACCTGGTCCAACATATAGGTAAGCTGAATCTATCTATTACAGTCAGTATCAGATTACATGCTTTAAAAATGTTTAGACAGGAAATTTAATTTTATTAAGGTATCTGTTTTAATATATTGTGTAGTCATCATTTATAATGAACAAATCAGCAATGTTTATATAAGGAAATATCAAGGACAATAAACTATTTAATAACAAGTAAAAAGTGAAAACGACAATATATAAAATCCCCATTCAAAAACCCAGCTGATAATGTTTCAGAAAGTCATTGATTTTAACAAATTTTTTTTTCGACTTTCTTCTGAAACACCCACAGGCTGCTCAACCACCATCGAAATGGTCTTTTTTACCCAAACCACAAAATTTGTCCCATCAAAATTAAATGAATTTTCAGTACCTCAACCTCTGTTAAGAACCACCTTTGCATTATATATGCAACTATTATGTACCATTGTCAATGCTATTAAATTGCAACTGGCAGGAGTCTATAAATTATGTTCAAAGGTGGTCTTTAACACAGGTTAGAATGACTAATATAATATACGGTATTTACAATGAAATGAAGTAAAAGAAAGGAAATCTTACTCTCGACATGACTGTGAGACATGAGGTGGAAACTTGTATTTACAGTCCATGATCATTGTAAGAGTCTCACTATCATTAGCTTCCTGGAACGGTGGTTCACCACATACCAACATAAATAATATCACACCAAGACTCCAGATATCTGAAAATACACAAAACAATATCATAACCATTGCTCAGTCAACGAATCCTTGATTCACTGGTTTAATGCTGTTTCTCCGACCTTTGCACATATACTCAGGGCTTTCATTTGACTCTTAAAACTGCATTTTGACTCTTGAATTTGACAAAGTGTTTATTTTTGACTCTTGAAAAATCAAGCTCAAGAGTCAAATTTTACTACACTTATAACTAGGGATGGCAACGAGTACCCGAGTACTCGAGTACTTGTTCAAACGTCCGATTATCGAATAGTAAAATCAGTATTCGAGTACTCGAAAAAAACAGTTAACAGTGTCCAAGTGTTATATCTGGTCAACTAAAATTACAATTAACAACATGTCATCAACCCTTAATTGCCACCACGAGGTCGCTAATTGCAAGAGTAATCAAAACACAGACTTGTCAATCATCGTCTGTTAGTTAGTTTATGAAACGTAGCTTTGGGTTCTTTCGTTGACATCAACCCGAGTAATTGCAATCAATTTTTAATTGGCAGTTATTGTTTATTGTGGGTGACAATCGATTAAGAAATAACAAAAAAAACTTTAAATTTTAATCGTTCTCGCGCGTATATGAACGAACGATTACTATGTGAATTGGTCACGTTTTGTCAATACTTGGTCACCGGTTGATAAGAGTCTGAGTCCCCCTTAGTTGTTTATTTGTTATTATTTGATTTTCTAGCTTAATTGATTATAGTTCTATTGATTTTACACTGTATTGTTCTTTTTTGTTATACGTTTTTATTAGTGTTATTGTTTTATAGTTCTTCAACCGATCTAGATTTGATCAACAACTGAACTGGCAAACGCGCTGTTTTATTTAGTGTTTTTTCCAGAACCCTTCAGGGGCATGGCGTTTTCTGAGAAAAGGGCACTTTTTTGCGCGCGACCTTATGAAAAAGGGCACTTCGTTGCACCCGGCCTTCTGAGTAAAGCAACCACCTAGTTCCTGGCAATTCAGCACCAGTACATTTTGGGAAGTTGGGGAACCATGCAATATTGAGTCCTGGATCTAAACCAGTATTTTAGTCTTTCATATAAGAGCAGTTAAAAACTGACAGACAGACAGCATCAATGTTATATGCTTCCCACTAATAAGTGTGGGGCTACAACCATTAAAAGACACTAAGACTTACATATGAATTTTTTACTTTTCTGGCAAATGATTGCCAAGTTAGCAACAAACACTTTGGATATGCCACATACACATCTCCAGTGTGTGTTTATGAAGACTAAAAGAGCAAATCAATTGAGTTATTTCATTTTTATTATTTACAACCTTACACATAGATCTACAAGAGGAGGATATATAGCCTATAATAACAGGCCTACTTTGTTGGCATCAGTAGGCTGGACATATGGATTCTATATCAGGGTTCCCACAAATTTTCTAAGGTAACCCTGCTATAGAATCCATATATCAAGCAATAGGTTTTCAGTCAGACTGTTCCCTGACAACACAGCAGTTTTCCCTGACATTTTGGAGTGATCAGACCTTTTTGTGAGAACAAAAAAACCCTGACTTTGAAAAAATCCCTGACCGTGGGAACCCTGTATAATATTGCAATTGGTAGCTGACATATCAGACTAAGCAATAAATGGCATGATTTAATCATATTGTGTAGTCTTATCTGCCAGAGTGTAGCCAATAATCAACGTAAACAAACTTATCCGAAAATACGTGAATATCCGAATCTGCGTCACTCACAGTATTACTGACCAGATAAATTCGACCATTTTTCGTTATTAATGCGTTTAAACCGTTATAGACTCGTTAAATGCCCTTATATCGTCTTAAAAGTTCGTAGAATACAAGCGTTGTCATCGGCAGAATTGTTTACATTCTCGACACGGCATATTTGCAGAACAGTTCAACACGCGCGTCACGTGACCTGTATGTCGGCATATTTTCACAAATTCTCGCAAGATAAATGTGCAATGTGTTTAGGCTACTTTTAATTACTTTAAAGCGTAAACTATATGGATTTATGCGATTTATAATAAAAATTCGTCCACTGGATTACTGTTTTAATCGCCAATTTCACGGAGCGTACATTTGTGACAGACTTTAACTTCGCGTCAGTCGTAACATAAATTGGATATCAACAACGCACGTGAGCATATTAAATAGTTTATGATATTAAAATTTTGATTAGGCAATCATCGTCGGCAGTTTTATTTTTAATTGGATTAATCTTGCGAAAAACATTCATTTGTTAATTGCCGACGCTCGACAACTAATTGAAAAAATAGCGACTGATTCGTGTTTTATGCCCGTGAAAAGTCAATTGCCGACTGGTTCATGCTTTTTTATGCAAAATCATGATGCAACCAGTCTACTGCAAATTTCTTCTTCTGTAAAAACATTGACTGGTTCACACGTTTTTTTCAAGATAAAGAAGCAACCAGTCACGTGATTTTTTCACCCGACTGCCGAGACCCCCGTTGTGTAATACACACGTCGACACGTCGTATCCTAGGTGACATGTCATGATACGACAGGATGTAGGACAGTCTACATCCGATTGAGAGGGCACAATAAACAATTAGCAGCTGACAAAAGGGCACTTGGCGCAAAAGGCCTTTGATAAGGGCAGCATGGCGCATCGTTAGTTCGGCAGAAAAGGGCATGGCGCATGCGCCATGCTGAAAGGGCCTGGAAAAAACACTATTATTTGAAGTTGAACACGCACTTTTGCAGTACAACATTTATTTTTCCCAAATATCATGGACATTTATTGATTTCCGAGTACCCGAGTACTCGATCGGAAGAATGACCGAGTACTCGAGTACCGATTTTAGTACTCGTTGCCATCCCTACTTATAACACAATTTTTCTTGCAAAATTTTGACGAGAGGCACTCGGAAGCCTAGTGAAAGCCCTGGTACTTATATGGTTACCGGTATCACAGTAACCTAACCATTATTCATAGCCAGTAATAACTTAACTAACCCTTCCACAAGATGGCGAAAGTTTAGACCAGCCGCAACTAAGAATTGGTACAAACCACTGGAGCATCGGCATCTTCACTGCTGACTCATGTACCAGTATTTTACATACAATTTTTACCCTATATATTATATTGATCATCAAACAAACTGTTGATTTTTATGATCAATATAATATAATGACTGAAACATAAAATCTTTTTGATCCTGTGATGACTGAATGCAAAAATCTCAAGATTTAACGTTTCTTTTATACATCAAATTTGCAATAAATGTTTAATAAATAGCATAGGATTTAACCAGCTAGAAGTTAGAACTCAAGTGAGTATGCAAAGTTATCAATATATCTGGTTGGATTTTAGCCTTTCTGACTAGATTTCAACCTTTATGACAGGATTTCTGGACTTCTGCAAGTTTTGGTCATTCTGACAGAGTTTCAACCTTTCTGACCAGATTTTAGGACTTCTGACAGATTTCCAGCTTCTTCGATGAAATTTCAACCTTCTGACTGAATGTCAGGCCTTCTGGCGAGTTTAGGACTAAAATATGACAGGTTTTAAGCCGTTCACACATGTCTAACCCTATAATGCTGCGGGCTGACGGGCAATGAGGTTCCAATAAGAACTGAACGCCTTAGTTCTGAAAGTCTGTAAATTAGTTACAGTTTTGCCTTATTGTCTATCCCCCCCACATATATGCTGATGGAATTTACACTTCATTTACAATTTTTCTGGACAAGACTTAGAGATTAAAGCTTTAGACTTATATGTTGGAATAAAACAGTGCAAATATACATTTATATAATGATACACAAATTCAATACAGATTTACCTACAAAATTTCAGAGATCTATTAATTCTATATAGTTTATAGTTCTATTGGCTGTGAACATCATGCAAAGTAGAACAGATGTTTGTACCCTTAGAACCAACGCACTGTTTATTTCTATTGTGAACAGTGCACTCCTAGCTCCTAACCATGTAGCTGAATAGTTCACAGATGTGAAGGTATATAAAACTGCATTCTCTGACTGCATGCATGCAGACAAGAATATTGGCTAATCAATATGTAAACAAAGAGATGTCAATGACTTCTGATAATGTAAATGTGTCAAAACACGGAGATTGTAACTTGTAAGCAATACTGATTATAAGAAGTCAGAGGTCCTTCAACTTCATTGAATAAGTAATTAATAATTGTTCATTTAATAAGTAATTAATTAAGTTTTAATGAACTTACATGTAATATTCATTTAACTAGAATATTATGGATTAAAGGTGTCGAATTAACTTATTAAAACAGGGTTTCCATTTGACTAGGGAGTACTGGGTTTTGACACTTGAAATTTCTCCTCTCATTCCCCAAGATTTTGGTCTGAAGGGTCTTTCTCTTAAAATCATGGGTTTTTTCTATAAAATAGTAATTAATGTAATTGAGTGAAAAGTATCAAAATAACCCTACAGGTTCAGAAGCTCAATGTTGGAACCCTGTGGTTATTCAACTTATTGTACTGTATTATAAAGTTCCAGTATACAATTTTACCTCTAAATCCAATAAGTAACATATCGAGGGCTCAGCGCAATAGTGGTCCAACTAGCATTTTGTTTCTCACTTTTTTGCATATTCTTATTCAGTAACATCAAATACACAGTTTAAGAAAAAAAATTGTGGTCTGATCCTTTTTTTGACCCCTTTTATTTGTTAAATACATATTGGTCTATCTCAGAACTATATATTGCTTCAGTGCAATATACGTCCAACTTGAGTTGGTCTTGTATTGCGCTTAAAATATTTATGTAATAATTACTAATATTCAACTTTTTGTCAGTTAGTCTTTTTAGACAAATTATTTCAAGCCTTGTGTGGGCAAGTGTTTGCTTCCAGTGGAAGAGGTCTCGAGTTCTATTTTAGACGATAACATACCAAATTTGTGAAGAATGGTACCGGGCAGTTGACTATATGTGTATCTCCCTTATTTGACCTTTTAAAAGCATTATTAGTCAGTTCCAGTTTTCTTTCCAAAACAAATTTATACAACAGAGATCCTTATCTTAAAGTAATGTATATATTGAGACTTTGAGTATTGTAAAAATAATTTACCAAGCTCACTTCCAAAAATTATTTAATGAACCATGAAAGAAAAGTGTACATGTCAATATATAATTTATACATGACAATGCACTCGAGTATCCTGTTTTTCTTAAAACAATTTTATACAGATTTTTCTCTTTTTGTGATGCAGTGTAATATTTCACTAAAAGTTATATTTGTCAGAGTGATTTACAAGTCATTAAATATTTGTATAATGATAAGGCTTCAGTTACCAGAGATCATTTAAAACATTTCAAATACATGTGTGTGTAGTAATAGTCTGTATGTTATTATGTGTGACCTGTTTCTTTCTTTCTATAAGCCTACAACTGTCATCCGAGTGACACAGGTAGTTTAAATAATGATTGACCTCTTGACATTTCCTGATCTTATGCGAAAATCAAAAACTTTTTTACACTATATATCATTTTTAAACCAAGTGCATAACTTAAGTTTGTAATATTATTATTTTTTTTTTTTAAATGCTCATGCAGGCTTTCGTATAATTTCGTTATTTACAACATTACCACCCCAAAAGGTATTCTGGCATGCTGCCCTATTTAGTTCCGAGGAGACATCTTGGTTCTTTAACGTGCCTGGTGTAAAGCACTGATACACGTGAGACTACCCCTGGGTTGCTAACCAGTTCATCTCTAGTTGGGTGAGAAACACTGAAAAGCGTTTCAGAAACGACCATTTTAGTGCCCCGGCCGAGGATCGAACCAGGGTCCTCTCTGTCAGCAGTCAAGCTGGCTATCTGCTCGACCAACGTGCCAACCTTATGTACATACATGTATCATTTGTATGTTTATAAGAATTTGGAGTGAAATGTATAAATGTGTCATTAATGACCCTCACAGTCACACTCTCATAGATCTGATATCATATATATTTTTATAATATACATAGTAATAATTATATTTGTATACAACACCACAGGTTTTTTTCTTAATTAATTGACAAGTAGTTGAAGTACTTGATTGTTGAATTTGTTGTTGGTAATGTGTGCATCCTGTTGTCAGTAGGTTAGTTAAGGAGGACACTTATTAAAGTAGGTTGATATCCAACAAAGAAAGTATGTTGTTGTATACAGTACATGGATCCACATGTCAGGTTAATAACCTGTCACAATAACTACATTTATATATTCTAATATATTAATATACTAGGAATTACCCGGGTAGGGTGGACGCTGCAGGATCGAACGATTTAGGTCCCGAGTTTGATCAGTTTCTGAGCCACTGCTTAATTCCTGTAAGCATGAATAACCAACAATGTTCCACTCATGTCTACATGTTTGATATTTCTGGGCGCCATATCTCAATGTTGGTATAGCAGAGTGAGACAATGACTGCACACCAACCAGGAGAGAAATAGCCTCCCCAGTGAGATTAAACGCACAGGTTTTATCAGGGAAGTTACATACATCATAAATGTACATGTAAATTTATGTCAAAGATTGGCTGAAAGAATGACTTTTTTAAGAGTCTTTAGTTACTTTTTCTATAAGAACGGTCTGAACCATGCAGTTCCTGTAAATTAAACGAGAGCAGTTTGTGTGGTTGCCATACTCGTACACATTATGACCAATCTGTCAGTCCAATTATCATATAAACAGACATAATGCTGGCAATGCTGTTTGCTCTTTAAGACTTATCAGACAAATGACTTCCTGACCTGACAAATCTGTCTAACCTTACTTTCCAATAGCCTGTCTAAATGCTTCCTAATCCTACATAGCTTGTATGTATTCCAACTTCACCAAGATTTGTGATCATCACAACCTACTGGTAATGCTACTAGTACTAACATCAGAATATTTAAATCATCAATAAACAGTCAGTCACTGACAGTTCTAAGTACATTCACTAGGGGCTCAGAACATCCTGGGATTCTAGGGTTCTTCTGATCATTTGTACTCTTAAAAATATTTTACCATTTTATTATTAAGACTCAAGTGTAAATTTTTTATCTTTGGAACTTCGCCCTTCAGCCCATTAAAGACTAGTATACACATCTGATCACAATGTTATAGTTGGGAAATATCAGTGTTGGAAATTTTATAGCTGATTGAAGTGTCAGATTACGAAATATTAAACCTTTGATTTATACATTCATGATTGTAACATGGTGACAGTTTATTACATGGTCACAATGTGCACCAGTTTTATAATTTAGATTTTTACTGCATAATTTTATGAGGACATTTTATAGTTCAAAGATATAGTTGTAAATTAACATATTTTTTAAAATGTACTGGAAGAAATAATCATGATTGGGTCATATACTAGTCCATAATAAGTATGATATTAATAAGCATAATATTAATACTTTAAAAAGTTTTTAATCTGTAGGATTATAAGTACTAATAATAGGGTAAATCATGACCTTAATAAAAATAAAATTCATAACTTGGTCAATTCATTTCAATTTTTCATAAAAAAACTAAAATATCTGACTTAGCTAGTAAGGACTTTAAAGAATAAAGTGAACAATCTACACTTGCAGTCAAACCCCTAAGTACTCCCAAGTCAAATTTTATGAAACCCTTGTAAAGGGAAAATGTGATTGTCTGGTCATCCAGGATATTATGCTCTTTTTGTGGCTAACTTGTTTCAATGTTGACACTCTTTGAAAACACATATTTTCTACTGAAGGTACCGGTTTGAAAAAATAATACATCTTGTCCCGTACAACTGGACAAGTTTCACACTGCACCAGTCAAACTCAATTGAAACCGGCCCCAAACCATTGGGAAGGACTGGGATTTTTACATTTTCTTTTTCAAACCCGGGTTAAAATCTTTGACATTGTCCATTTATAAGCAAAACCTCCGCCAATTGCGCCCACCAGAAACCAGATTGTGAAAATTTCAAAATGTTGCATGGGTAGCATGGTGGTAGGGTGGATAACGCTCTGATTGAGAGGTCCCTGGTTCAATCCTAAGCCGGTTCACTAGGTAATTTCTGAAACCTTTGTATTGTTTCAACAACTTGAGATGAACTGGTTTGAAATGCAGAGGTGACACTGACAGTCTTGCGTGTATCGGTGCTGTACACGCAGACACATTAAAGAACCAATGAATCTATTTGAAACAACTCATACAAGCTAGGGACAATACGGTTATGCAGATTCCTTGTATCTCACAGATTATATTACTATGTATGTTGCTTGATGTTATGTCTGTGTAACAGGGAAAGAAAAATGTCCAACAAGACCGGGGCTCGAACCCGGGACCCGTCTCTTACAGGGCAAATGCTCTACCGACAGAGCTAGCCAGCTGCTTACACAGTTTCTCCCCTATTAGTAATTAAATCCTATACACCCGTCTACATACACCTCCTCCTTCGAAGAATTCATCCTCAAGTTCGAGAACCTCTGTGGGACGTTTTGAGGGGGCAAGGCAGGTTATTTGCATTGGGCGCCAAATGTAACAGGGAAAGAAAAATGTGCAACCAGACCGGGATTTGAACCCGGGACCCTTTGCTTACAGGGCAAATGCTCTACCGACATACCACTCCCCTATTAGTTATTAAACCCTGTACATCTGGCTACATCCGCACTTGTAGAAAGCAGTTGTCGGCAGTACAAAGTTGAAATCGTCAAGTGCTGCTATAGGGCCAAATAGTTGCTAGGCTATTTTGTCACGGAACAAAAAGCTACAACACCTACACTCACACACCAGTGCAGAGACAACAATACGGTTAAACACAAGACTTTTTCTGCCTCCTTCTCGAGGTTTGGAGCCGTGGTTTAATTGACCGACCAGCGCATTGTACGACAACCTGTTTGGTAAATCGGGTAAAATCAACATGTTCACGCTACACTTTAATAGCCTAGCAAGCAAATTAGGTCACAAAAATACCTACCAACAGCCTGGGCATCATACGAATCACCAAGCAGAATTTCTGGGGCTGAATATGCAAGAGATCCACAAGATGTCTCTAACTTATTTCCAGGATTAAACATGTTGCTAAAACCAAAATCTGTCAGTTTTACCATTTCCAACTTCTTAAAGAAAACAACATTTTCTGGTTTCAGATCTCGATGAACCACATGTAGTCTGTGACAATAAGATATGGCTTCAACTATTTGTCGGAAATAATGTCGTGCTTTTGTCTCTTCAATACCTTTTTCATGTTTCATGATATAATCATACATGTCCCCACCATCTCCAAGTTCTAAAATTAGATACAACTTTGTTTGTGTGTCAATCACTTCGTATAATCTTACTACATTCGGATGTTGAACTAATTTCATACACCTAACCTCTTGGAACAAATGTGCTTTGGAAATATCGTCTAATTTGGTCTTATCTATTACTTTAACGGCGACTTTTTCACCAGTAAATACATGTCTTGCTAATTTCACGACTGCAAAATGGCCTTCACCAATCGTCTCCTCCAGATCGTATAATCCAGCTATTTTTCCATCGAAATCACTCCTGAGACGTCTATGAGGCAGCACGTGGGGTTTTGGGCCCGCTTTATTAGATCCCTTATCACCCATTTTCACGATTAATCTATTTCCTGGGTATATTTTGATTGGAACACAGGTTTGACACTTCCATTCTAACTTTCAATGTACACAAAGCAACTGCGCATCATTCTTACGCATGACACAAATCACGTGACAAACTCGATGAATGGACACGCTCAAAATTAACAAGGGAAATAATTCAAATACAATTTTAGACAAACTACCACATTTCTCTCCCCTATCAAAATGAAAATGAGCAGTATTTTAACATTTAAAAAAAACAAAACAATATAATTATAGGATATTTAAAGGAAACCATCTATGATATAACTGAAAGCTTGGGAAAGTGAATCCGGGTCATACGGCAAATAGAAATTAGTTACGGGTCCAACCATTTCAAAGGCTACAACTCTGCTAATTAATACAAATTTGGTCCAAATTCTAATTCACTGATTTATTTAAGAGGTCCTTAGATACAGGAATTAAATACATGTAGTTCCAAAAACTGGACTAATACATGTGTCCTCTTTATACCAGGAGCTTGTCAATATATAGGATATTTCAAAGATCTGTATTTGGATATTTATAGAGAAGATCCTGTTGGTAATAAGGAAAAAAAATCCATGCCGGCAAATTACTGACCCATATCTCTAACCTGTATTCTATATGCAAAGCAACGGAGCACACTATTGTCTCAACAAACCTTTGCATCCGACCCAGACAAGAACAATATAATTATAACGTTACTCTACGAACCACAGCACGACTTCAGGTCCAAGCGTTTTGCGAGACACAGGTCGATCAGCTAGTGTGATGCTTGTGAAAGACCTGGCTAAAAATTGTCCCAACGGCCTCCAAACAGACAGATTACATGTTGCAGGCCCGGATCCACCGGGGAGCACAGGGGGCCCGTGCCCCCAGCTGGCCTCGGAGTGACCATTTTTTATATCACTTAAATGTTAAAATCCTTAAAATTTTACCAATCGATATGGCTATGGATCGATATTTTGTGTTAATAACCCTGTATATTACATATTCCGGAAGCGAGGGCAATAAAATGAGCCCCCCTGTTGTGTAATCACTAGGTCCAGATTACAATTGATCTAATCATCCAGATGTATGTTTTACAGCGTCTGAATGGTCCAGATCAAGGTGTCTGTGCCCCTTGATCAATGTCACTAAACAGATTAAAATTTTTGACATGAACTTGAAGAAAGTAAATTTTCTTATGGATATGTTTATTTGTTATAACTGATTAAGTAACATTACAATTTTGATAATTTTAAGCCTGTCTGGTTTTCAAAGAAAAACGTTAAAAAATGATTTTAATTCAAAATTGAAAAAAAAATCTTCACAAGGGGCACATTTAGGCCTAAATGGTCTATTTTTGCAAGTTCAAATAAGTTTTCTAAGGGTGCAACAATTTGCAAGATTAAAAAATATCTGAATCTGTGAACACTACTGTCTTAGACATGCATACCATGCATGGCATATGTAATACACCAATCAGATGCATCCACCACCGCACCCCGGGGGTGGGCAATGGATAGCCGGGGAAACGACCGTACATGTTTTTACCTTCCAGCTTTCCCACACTGCCGTGGAAAGGTTGGGAAATTTTTCTAGGAACCAATTCCTCGGGAACAGTATTTAGGTGTTAGGGGACTCGGAAATACTGGAAAAAAATTATCAGCTGTCCCCGCAGGGCCGTGGAAGTGCGGGGTTTTTGACAACTCAAAAGTAAAAATCCCGGCCCATCACCAGGGTTGGGGTGGATGCAATTAACTGACTGGTGCATAATTATATCACGACTGGTCTTCAAAGTTCAAGAATTCATGATTAAAAAATAATTTATGGGTTGTCTGGAAGATTTTTTAAAGAATATCGGGTAATTTATGTTAGTTTTTTATAATGTAGCATTTCAAATTGTATACGTATCTTTTGATTTTAAAAGCTCAAAGTGCAGGAAATTGCATGATTTTAATTCAAAAAGTGAAAAATTCCCCTCCCGCACTCACCCCAACTTACCCTTAAAAAATTTCCTGTGCCCCCCCCCCCCCCCCCTGTTCAAAATTTCTGCACCCGGGGTTGATGTTGTGTATGTGCTACCACTACTGTATATCCGAATGTCACGAGGAAATGCTCGATCTTTTATGAGATTGTGCTACGGTAAAATCGATGACTTTCAAATCCAGTGTATGAACGTCTTTGTCATGATCAACAACACACAAAACACATTTCCAATACATGCAGTTCATCTGCCGTACCAGGTGTAGTTAGTCAGCTGTGACCATGGCCCAGTGGTCTGTCAGTGCGCTAGATTTGTAATCCAGGTTCGATTCCTAGTCGCGGCAAGTCATACCGATTTACAAAGCCTAAATACTTCACACGTCACCGGGAGAAGTTGCTGATCTTTGTGGAAGGGTAAGTTAGTAAGCCTGTTAGTTATAAATTAAAGCTGCCCATGAAAATTGGTTAGTTGAGTTGGCAGCCAAAATATAACTTATATACGTTGAGTGCTGCCTTCCCTGTCATATTGTCTCATATCTTATTAATTCAGGAACGCCCTGAATAATCAAACTACAAATAGCAACTGTAGATAACAAGTTTCGGCGAGCTAAGCTGTTAATGGGAGGAAACTGCTCGTCATCGATCTTGAATAAAACAATTTACCCCAACACTGTTACTGTCGCTCTTGTAAAGTATGTTAATTCATGTAAGGCGAAATTTCCTCCAGACCTCAAAATAAACTGCAGCGAAATTTAGCTGAAGCAACTTACTTATTAACTCATGATTTCATTGTTTCTACATTCGCCAAAGTATTACAAATACATAACTGACTTAGTATGAGAAGGCCGTAAGTACTTGAAATCTGCATCACAAGGCGTCGCATACGAGTCTATTTTCATGAAAATCGGAATTTGTCATGTTGACCAAACTGAAGTTTAAAAAGTTTTTTTTTTCTAAAATTAAAGAGTAAAATAACAATTTAGTAACACAATCACTTTGTACTTTTCATTTTTATTCAATTTGACTACATTTTGTAGTTACACATTTTCATTTGTTCGGCCGAGCAAACGAAATAAATAGACTAAAAATAGACTAAAAATCTGTAAATCAACCCATCAAAGAATTGTCAAAAAGTTACTGCTTATAGTATTTAAATGTCTCTCATCCCTTCATCCCGATCCTCGAATCCTCTTCCACAATCTTCTAAAACAGTTGTCCTTTCGCTCGTCATATACTTCAAACTGGAGACCGACATTGTCATGTTTGGATTTTCTCGCAACATCTTCGCTTTTATCAACTACTGTATGCCATGTATCTGAACACATGATATCTTCTTCTATATGACTCATTACGTCCAACTCAGATTCTAATTCAGTTGCATTTGGATTAACAGTCTTTACCCAGAAACAACTACAGAAACGTGCCTGAAACCTTTGTAATCTTGTTCTCTTCATTTTCTTTACATGTGTTGTATCTTCGTCTATTGGCATCACCACATCGAATGTGGGTTCTAGTTCATCTTCAGGTTCATTTATTGGAGACTTCTTCCAGAAACAACTGCAGAAATATGCCTGGAACCTCTGCAGCCTGGTTCTCTCCCTTTTCTTAGCACCCGCTATTAGGTCATCTTCACGCCTTTTTACACTTACATCAAATTCAGATTCGAATTCTTCTTCAATATTTTCGATATTTCCCCTTTTCTTCATTCGTTTCTTTGTTTCAATAGCGCAAGCATCTTCATTATCTATCGCTGCTGTTTTATATTTATCGGCACTTCCCTGCATGTTACTCCTTTCTGATGATTCAACCATTTCAACTGGCGATACTTGAGCGTGATCTTGGTTTCGGGGTGTAACCATGATAACAGGTGGGAGACTGAGGACAATTGATGTAGACTTTCTTACATTGTTCTCTGTACATGTTTCGCTCAATATGGGATCATCGCCAAAGTCGGTATACCTAACAGCATGTAGAACCTTGGTAAGATCAACTGTCGCAATATACTCTTCAATTGGTCGATTACAGGCATCACCTTCTGTCTTCACACAATCTTTGGGAATATGAGATTGTATTTGGGCGAATTGAGGAGCCAAACATGCTTGAGAAGCGCAACGAGTGGTATCACTAGCTGCAGTTTTCCGTGCATTTCCTGTGCCTGTTCGGTCACCAGTATCCCGCTTTTGTTTTGATTTATTTCGCTTAGTAGTCGAAGCATTTACCTTTTTTGTTTTCTTCTTGCCCTTGTTCGGCAATTTATCTTTCTTACTTTTCTCAATATTACATGGGTAGTCATCGTGAACTACTTTGCTTGCTGCTTTATTCTTTTCAAAAGCGATGTCAGGTGTTAAACGTTTGGTGATACATTTAGGAGAACTTAATAACATCTCATCTAAATCATTTAGCAGATCATCAGCATTTTGAAGTCCACTGTTTTCACGCTTTTGATTCCATTTCTGCGGCTTACTATTTTTGTCTTTATTTGGTAATTTACCTTTCGTGTTTCTCTCGGCCTTGTATAGACCGTCACTGCGAGCCACTTCATTTATCGCGTTGTCCCGTTCAAAAGTGATATCAGATGTTGAACGTTTGGTTGTTCGTTTTAAAGGACCTAGTAACATATCATCTATATCATTCAGCAGATCATCAGCATCCTGTTCAAGTCCTTCGTTAATAGTAGATCTACAACGACGGACGTCAGATTTACCTTTATGATTACCTTCATCCATACTTGTTCCGTCTATTGGTGTGTCTGTAATTGTTTCATCAGTAGTCTGTATATTTGAGATAACTCCTACCACAATGACATCTATAGACGTAATGTTGACGGTAGCAACGACAATAGGACGTCGTCGAAATATGATTGATCGAGACGTTTTGTCGACGTCATGGACGTTATCTGACGTACGATTGGACGAGAAGTCGTCTTTAGAGACGTAGACTGGAATTTAATTGGACGAAACATCGTCGTAGTGACGGTTGCAAACTGACCTCTGATTGGACGGCGGAAGGCGTCGTATAGCGCTTGATTGGCCGAGACCTCATCGCTAGAGTCAAGCTATCCATTCCAGTGCCGTTTGTGTATTTCCTACTACGCATTATCTACTTTCTAAGAACTTCCGCATAGTAATCACAATTATTCATTATTATAAAATAACAGCATATCAAATATGGATAATTTTGGGTAAAAACTAAGTCTTTATGTCATACATAAAAAGTAATTGACAATGAGTGATATATTCTTTATATTTTGGCACTTAAATAATGCTGTGGTTGGGAATTGGGAAGAAAGACCACTCTGACCAATTTGTTCCTAATTGTCCTTGAATTACTTCCCTTTTACTATTAATGTATTCATGGTTTCTTATTTCATAGTGCTTAAAGCACCGAGTTGTAGTTCAATTTTGAACCTTGAGCCATGACCTTTTAGACAAGTCTATTTATGCGGGTAACCCGTGATTTATTGATTTCAATAGTCGTGATTTAAAGATATGCTTTACTTACTAATGTAAGTTATATACATATCTGAAGAGTCAATCCCACGCCAATCTTTATCGGCGAATGGATTAAACTTTAAAAGTGCAGTCACGGCTCAATGCTCGAAATCGAACTATAATGTCTTCATTTCGACTGTGTAATTTATAATCAGGTACATTGTGCACCTGTATTCACATTCAAGATGGAAGTACATTAAAACTATATTAATACCTAATTGATTACCACAAACGCTAATGATATGAAACACTATCTACATGTTTATTATATGTCATATGGAGGGAAGGTTTGAATAGAAAATAATCTGAACTATCAAATTGATGAGACTGGAATCATAGAGTCGCTTTATATACTACATGTATACAGTACTCATATGAATTGGGACGGTGTTCGAAAGTACTGCAAATGGAAATTATTACATAATTATTATATTGAATGAAAATTAATAATTATAATAAGTGCTATCTATACATCTGTATCACATGAGACGCTTGTTGCGAATAAGTTGTGGTTGATCGTTCGCTTCGAGTGCGGGAGGCCCCGGGTTCAATCCCAGGCCGCGTAATACCAAAGACGAAATAGAAATTGTACTAGACGCTCGCCATATAAGGAAAACTGGCTTCTCTCTCATACCCTCGTGACGATGGATAACATCAGGAATGCGGTGTCGAGAGTGATTGACATAAGTTGGAAAATATTGTTTCACAATCGACCATAAATAAATCAGTATAGACCAATCAATTTTGATGACACCGGAACCAAGCTGAAGCAAAAACATGTTTACCATAAGTAAAGATTCGTTCTCAAATATTTTTTTCTGGTTTCCTTTATCTTCTAATTTCTCGATTTGACCATTGCAATTCAATTTTAATTAATTCACCTTTTAACTAATGTCCGATGGATATGATATAACATTGTTTAACTAGTTACTAGTACGATTTAGACATTTTCACTCCATTCTTCTGAGCATTCTGCAAACGTTGTATTTAATTCTTCATAAACATGTATGTGGTATTTTTGTAAAGATAACAAAATCAAGGTAATAAATTGTTACAATGATGTTTCAAACAAACTAAAGTTTAAGTAATTACAAGGAGATTTTCGCTACATGTATACTGCACACCACCATCACTGGTCGGAGAATGTTCTGAAGAACAATTTGGTGGTTTGTTTTTGTTATACAGTACAGTCACAATGAACTACATTTTATAATTATGTTATTTTTATGTTATGTCACAATTTCTTTGCCACAGCGTATACTGACTACTTGTTCTATAAGCAGCTGGTTGTGTTATTGCTGTGTGTTCAGACAAGTAGCATGTTCCAGCACGTGATAATTCTGCCGTGCGGCACGTGAAACTTGTTGTAGATATACACAGTTCCAGACAGGAGTTCATGTTTATATTATGTATAATACGGTTATTGTAGCCGAGAAGGTAGAAACCAATATGTTCCTCAAACGTCGTGCCGTATGATACACAATCTGAAAGGAAAATTCGAACTGTCATTTACTGTTGATGATACTGAATACCAATCTCCAATAGTAACTACTTGGACATTTCAGTAACAGAGAAATATGCACTTTCGTTTGATAAACGCCGAGGAGTGCCTTTTTACTTTTTATATATGTAACGAATTTAAAACGCAACAATAATTCAAATTATCGTGCATCCACAAACTTACTTGGAGCACACGTAGCAATGGTTGAGTTGTAGCTAAATCCGGGTTCACACGTACACACACTCGCACATGCGCTGTTAGGAGATATGCAATCATCGGACACGTGACACTTTTCACCATGGTGCTTTATGACTTTACATGAACTCTGAAAAACATGAACACGTGCTCGTCATATTTGGTCAAAACATAAAAAACATTATTTTTTTTATAAAAGACGTATATTTTGCTAATCGTTCCAATGGTAATTAATTAATACTTATTTTATTATTTGTACACTTACCTTCGATACTTTGGCATATTTGAGTCCATGCCCGGGTAAGATACTCACAGCTTGTTGGTTATACAAGCTGCACTGCCTGTTGTCTATCTCATACACCACAGAAACACAGTGTGACATCTCACCGCACAATGACGTACATCTCAGTAAGGTTCTGACGTCATGTAGTTGTGTAGCATTAGTAACACTATTGAACGTCACATTTCCAGCCACGATCATATCGTATTTCGTATGACAAGATAATCCAGCAACAATGCACAGGGTGTAACTGCTCACCATGAAAAGTACCCAAACGTATAACGTTACAATCATAATCCGTTTGTTATGTAAATCCAACTTAGACAAAAAATCCGGACTTTTCTTAGCAAAGCGTTGTTTGCATTCTGATCACCTCGGTTTTTATCCAGTGGTAAATAAATTTACCGGAGACAATACTAAACTGCTGACGCGTTAAGCTGACGATATGTATATAGAGGAAACTGCTGACGATATAGACAAAGAGGGAAATTGCTGACCATATGTAATAAGAAGGATATCATATTTTATTGCCTTATATCTGCCTTATATGTAATGTGGTGCGCATTGTAAAGTGTTTTGTGTGCCTGAAATTAATAATTGCAATATGTATTTAATATTTTTGTTTGATTTTTGCAGAATAAATTACAGAAATAAAGTTGTTTGAAAACTGTAATTATCGTTATTTTAATATCTTTGACATTGCAATACCAGTATGTATATAAATATGTTATAAACATGCATTGTAATAAAGAAATATCAAACATGATTAGATGAAAGATATAAATAAATTGTTTTGAATAGTTTTAATTATACGCACGTGGTTGCTTTTGACGTGCTATAATTTAAAAACCAAACATATTTAAGATAATAATTATTATTTAATTGTCGAATGATTGTAACAGTGTAAATAATGATACTTCATAATAATGTCCAATCAAGTGAAAATGAATTATTTTATTATGTAGTTTGTTATTTAAACGATAATTTTTCTTTTGAACCATAGGATCATTAAGTACTGTACAACAAACAATTTTCGCGTTAATTAAAAACGGATTAATTACAATTAATTATTGCACAAACATACACATTAATGACGAAAAATTCACGAAAGAAAGAATAGCACGTACTGGTGTTGATTGATTAAGTTTTTTTTAAAGTTGATAATTATTGTACACTTGTTCACTTCAATTTATTAATCAAATCACTTCTATAGAAAGAAAATATATAATGGTGATTTGTTCCATGAAATAATTATGTCATATTTATTTCGTACCTTTATATTTTAAATGTAATATAAATTTTGTACACTGATGAGAACCAAATGAAGACTTTATCTAAAATATGAACGTGGTAATAATTTTTGTTTTTCATACATTCAATAATCTAGAAAATATCAAATTATTAATCAATTTATATATCTTTAAAATTATATTTTTAACCGCGTATAGTTAGGTATTTATAAATGAAATCGGTTACTATCAAAAGTTTTAATTCGAATGAAGATTATTACCAAGTGTCACATACCAATCACCTACAATAAAGGGAGTACCGACCGTGCATATATGATCGATTATACACTTGATCAGCTACGTGAATAGGATGATCCAATTAACTTATTATCCCATTAACTTGTATATTCGGTGTCACTCTAATTTTGGAAAGTTGTCATAAACACACAGTATACTGGTCAATGCAATTAACAGCCCCCCATATCTATTAACTATCAATAACTGCTACTGTTTACATACACTATGTGTCATATTTTTTGGTTTTAATTGATTTAGTATAATTAGAGATCAATGTATTTACTAATTGTTTCCACCTGGTATTAGTGTTTTTAAGATTTTAGCCGAAATGTTAATAAATTTAGTCATTCATTTTATTTAGAGTAATTTAAATAAAAGTAATATGTATAACACGTGTAAACACTAGAACTAGATACAAATAAAAATGAGTAAGTTTATCTCATAAATAGTTCTTTTATATAAATTTATATGAAATAACATAATACACAAAAGTCATAGTTTCTAAAAAAAAATGTATTCAATTTAACCAAAAATGTTACATTTATTGATTTGTTTCCCGTTTCATTAAATAAATAGTATACATTGAACATGTATATATAGCAAAATGTTTAAAGATATAAATATGAGTATATCGATTTATCTCATACCAGGACCTCTTGTAAACTAATTAACATGTTGTTATATATATATTCTTTATTTTCGTCTCATTCATGTACATTTAAACACAGTATTATATTATAGGAACTTAAGATATCACATATTTATGTTATAGTGTACACCAAAGACGTTCATGAACGTCTTTGTGTACACTATGGTCCGATATCTTTAAAATTTGGAAAATATCAAAATATTAATCAATTTATAATTATATTCTGGTATTCATAGATGAAATTGGTAACTATCAACTTTTTTTAATTGTATTGAAGATAATTATCAAGTGTCACCTACAATAAAGGGATTATCGACCGTGCATGTAATGCGCGATTTTAATTTCACTGCCAGTTCATATATAGAGAAAATGCTGGCTATAAATAAGAAGAAATTTTCCGATACATTTAACTGACCAGTTATTAAGAGTTAAAACTGACGATATGAAACAAGAACAAATCCTTCTTAATCTATATGGTCCGCACTTTCCGATATGTTAAACGTCCACCCTTGAATAATCCTTCTTATTACATATGGTCAGCAATTTCCCTCTATGTCTATATGGTCAGCATTTTTCGATACGTTTAACTGACCAGTTATGTAGCGAGAAAACGCTGACGATATGAAATAAGAACGAACCCTTCTTTATCTTTATGGTCTGCATTTTCCGATATGTTAAACGTCCACGCTTGAATAATCCTTCTTATTACATATGGTCAGCAATTTCCCTCTATGTCTATATGGTCAGCATTTTTCGATACGTTTAACTGACCAGTTATGTAGCGAGAAAACGCTGACGATATGAAATAAGAACGAATCCTTCTTAATCTATATGGTCTGCATTTTCCGATATGTTAAACGTCCACGCTTGAATAATCCTTCTTATTACATATGGTCAGCAATTTCCCTCTATGTCTATATGGTCAGCATTTTTCGATACGTTTAACTGACCAGTTATGTAGCGAGAAAACGCTGACGATATGAAATAAGAACGAATCCTTCTTAATCTATTTGGTCAGCATTTCCCGATATGTTAAACGTCCACGCTCGAATAATCATTCTTATTACATATGGTCAGCAATTTCCCTCTATGTCTATATGGTCAGCATTTTTCGATACGTTTAACTGACCAGTTATGTAGCGAGAAAACGCTGACGATATGAAATAAGAACGTATCCTTCTTAATCTATATGGTCTGCATTTTCCGATATGTTAAACGTCCACGCTTGAATAATCCTTCTTATTACATATGGTCAGCAATTTCCCTCTATGTCTATATGGTCAGCATTTTTCGATACGTTTAACTGACCAGTTATGTAGCGAGAAAACGCTGACGATATGAAATAAGAACGAATCCTTCTTAATCTATTTGGTCAGCATTTCCCGATATGTTAAACGTCCACGCTCGAATAATCATTCTTATTACATATGGTCAGCAATTTCCCTCTATGTCTATATGGTCAGCACTTTTCGATGTGTTAAACTACCACGCTTGTATCGAGAAATTGCTGACCATATGAAATAAGAACGAACCCTTCTTTATCTATATGGTCCGCACTTTCCGATATGTTAAACGTCCACGCTTGAATAATCCTTCTTATTACATATGGTCAGCAATTTCCCTCTATGTCTATATGGTCAGCATTTTTCGATACGTTTAACTGACCAGTTATGTAGCGAGAAAACGCTGACGATATGAAATAAGAACGAACCCTTCTTTATCTTTATGGTCCGCACTTTCCGATATGTTAAACGTCCACGCTTGAATAATCATTCTTATTACATATGGTCAGCAATTTCCCTCTATGTCTATATGGTCAGCATTTTTCGATACGTTTAACTGACCAGTTATGTAGCGAGAAAACGCTGACGATATGAAATAAGAACGAATCCTTCTTAATCTATTTGGTCAGCATTTCCCGATATGTTAAACGTCCACGCTCGAATAATCATTCTTATTACATATGGTCAGCAATTTCCCTCTATGTCTATATGGTCAGCACTTTTCGATGTGTTAAACTACCATGCTGGTATCGAGAAATTGCTGACATATGAAATAAGAACGAACCCTTCTTAATCTATATGGTCAGCATTTCCCGATATGTTAAACGTCCACGCTCGAATAATCATTCTTATTACATATGGTCAGCAATTTCCCTCTATGTCTATATGGTCCGCACTTTCCGATTTGTTAAACTGACCAGTTATAAAGCGTGAAATCGCTGACGATATGAAATAGGAGCTTTACAGGCTTAATATTGAGAATAACACCTAAATTCACTTCATTTTTTTGTATTATTATTATTATTATTATTATTATTATTATTATATATAAAGAATTGGAGTTTGTAGTTATTATCCCATACCTGGTACAAACAATTTATTTAAACAATTACTACTAAACACTTATTTATTAAAATCGTTCATTCCAGTGTTGTTTAAATAATTGTTTGTTACCATATTGGGGATTAAAAATCAATACAGGCAAAACGAAAGTATGCATCTTCGAAAATAGAAAATGTAATTCTGATTTCCGTTGGACCATTAATCAGGAACAATTAGAAGTTGTTGATTCTTTCTGTTACCTCGGTATAAAATTTTATTACACAGGAAACATGATATATGCCGCAAAGGCGTTACAAGAACAAGCGCTTAAAGCTTATAACCACCTGTTATTTGTTTTTAGCAGAGTTAGTCTAGATATTAAAACTAAACTATCCCTATTTGATACACTTGTTGTACCTATTCTACTTTACAGTAGTGAGGTATGGGGAGTTTATAAATACAAAGAAATAGATAAACTGCATATAAAATTCTGTAAGCGAATTTTAGGAGTACGTACGCAAACATCAAATGCTGCAGTGTTGGGTGAACTGGGCCGATTCCCACTATCAGTAATTTGCAAAGAAAGAGCACTAAAATACTGGCTAAGAATACAAAACAATCCCAACTCATTGATGTTCCAAGTTTATAATGAACAGTGTTTGTTGAACGTAAGAGCAAATAACTGGGTATCCAACATAACAACAATCTTAAATAATTTAGGATATGGAAATATGATCAATCTACATACTATAAACATAAATTACTTCAATATATTCAGACAAAGAATGCGGGATCAATATACCCAAACTTGGAGTGATACTCTCAATTCTCAGTCAAAAATGTCCTATTACAAGAATTTCAAAACCGTATTTGAATTTGAAAAATACTTGGACTTGATTAAAAATGACACTATCAGAAAAGAGTTCTCGAGATTTAGACTAGCATCACACAAGTTAGAAATTGAAAATGGTAGACAATCCGGAATAGCAAAAGAAAACAGAATATGCAAATTATGCCACAATAATTCTATAGAATCAGAATATCATTTTTTTATGTGTTGCCAAACCTATAATGTACTACGATCAAAGTACATAGCACGACCAGCTTGGCCTACATTAAATAAATTCTATTACATTATGGCAAGCAAAACGAACAAAATCATCTTAAACAACGCAAAATTAGTATTCTATGCCTCAAAACTAAGAGAAAATAAACTAGCCCTAATGTAATAATAACATGTCGTCGATGTATAAATATTGAAAATATAAATTATCCAATTTGAATTGTACCGTTTGTATATATTTGTATATTTGTGTGTGTTTATTTCTGTTACTAATCAAGCTTATTGTTTTTGTTGAAACAGTATCTTTACAATGATATAGGTGGTTCAGGTAGCCATAGACTAAAAACAGTTGAAAATTTGGGCCTACTATGGGCACTTTACATTGAGCTATAGAGCAAATTTATTTGTTGGTTTCTAACCTTAAGAGGGCAAAATTCTATTAAATTCTTGCTTTCATTTTTTTGCATTCAAATGTATGGAAATGCATCCCAGATAGGGTTTTGACCACTTTTATCTGTTTAAATTGTCTAAAAAAAGTGAAAATTTGGATTTTTATCATGAAAATCTAGAAAATGTCAGATATTTTTCTTCTAAAATTGACATTGTTATGTCAATATCGACCTTATTTTAGTGTCAGACAGGGGTAATTGTGATTCAATATGAAAATGTACTTATTATTAGGCATCTAAAGCATAATTAGTGTTCAGTGAAACAGTTTTTTACAAATACAACCCCATTTAAAATCAATATTCATCATATTTTGCAGGTGCTGGAAAAATTTCTCCTTAAAGGCGCTTATGCGTGTTTGTCATTTTTTCTAGAATTCATGCACAAATTGTCTAGAATTGATTATTGTGTGCTGCATATACATAGTAGTATTGAGAAAAGTGTAAAAAAACCTTAAATAAGTAAAACTAGGCTGTCTTAAGGTAAAGAACCACTAAATGCCTCCGCGGACCAAGTGGTGATACACTCAAGCAGTCCTTAAAAAAAACTTTGGTTTGCCTGTAAATGGAGATATTTCTTGACAAATGTGCATTTGAATGATGAAATTGAGCTTAAATGGTTGGTAAATATGCATGTGATGTAGTAAAACTGTAATATTTGTATTATTCCACTATTTTGGTCTTGATACCAAAGTGAAAGTAGACTAGGGTAAAACCCGGAACTTATAAATCCGGACATGTGTGAAAACGGATAAACCATGTTTGAAGGACAAAAACTTTCTTAGAAGATACATGACCCCCCTTTTTTATTGCATTATTTTGAAGCTTAAATGCCCCTCTTTACAATGATATATGTGGTTCAGGTGGCCATAGACTAAAAACAGTTGAAAATTTGGGCCTACTATGGGCACTTTACATTGAGCTATAGAGCAAATTTATTTGGTGGTTTCTAACCTTAAAGACACACGTTGGCTTCTAGTCTACAAATATAAATAACGTAATTAACAGAAAAAACACATATATTAGTACAAAAAATAGACATTAAAATAATATATTCCAACATAATATACACCGTACCGTACATGAATAAATAAAGAATATTATACTCAATGACGCATATGACAATAAACCACTAAAGTACAATATCTAAAATTCCCATACAATAATTTTATTTAACAATCAATTTGCGCTAAATACTATATAAAACATGAAAATATTTGTCAAAATATTCTTATAAACACATATAAACTATAGCCAGATCAATATCCTTCTTATTACATATGGTCAGCAATTTCCCTCTATGTCTATATGGTCAGCAGTTTCCTCTATATACATATCGTCAGCTTAGCACGTCAGCAGATTAGTGCGGCCCCTTTCAATGTACACAAAGCAACTGCGCATCATTCTTACGCATGACACAAATCACGTGACAAACTCGATGAATGGACACGCTCAAAATTAACAAGGGAAATAATTCAAATAAAATTTTAGACAAACTACAACATTTCTCTCCCCTATCAAAATGAATAGGAGCAGTATTTTAACATTAAAAAACGCAACAATATAATTATAGGCTATTTAAAGAAACCATCTATGATATAACTGAAAGGTTGGGAAAGTAAATCCGGGCCATACGGCAATTAGAAATTAGTTACGGGTCCAACCATTTCAAAGGCTACAACTTTGCTAATTAATACAAACCTGGTCCAAATTCTAATTCACTGATTTATTTAAGAGGTCTTTATATAGATACAAGAATACATGCAGTTCCAAAAACTGGACTAATGCATGTGTTACCCCTTTTTATAATTAGGGAAATAAATCCATGCCGGCAAATTACCGGCCCATATTACTAACATGTATTCCATATGCAAACACGGACACTAGATATACACTTCGTGAAGCAAATTAAGCAATGAAGCGCATTGTCTCAACATACTTTGCACCCCCTGACAAGAACAATATAATAATACTATACGACACACAGAACAACTTCAGGTCCAAGCGAGAAATATGTCAATGTGATGCTTGTGGAAGACCTGCCTATCGGCCTCCAAACAGACCTAGCTAGTACATGTACAGTTGTACATGTTATTTTGTATGTGCTACCATTTCTGTATATCCGAATGTTACGAGGAAATGCTCGACCTTTTATGAGATTGTGATATGATGCATCCAGTGAACACTAATGTTTCTACTGAGGTGTTTTAGCATATATTTATAACACGACCACGTTACTATGAATACAACAGAGGGATCATGTATGATGATCAACAACAGACAAAACACATTTCCAGTACATGCAGTTCATCTGCCGTACCAGGTATTGTTAGTCAACAGTGACCATGGCCCAGTGGTCTGTCAGTGCGCTAGATTCCATTCCTAGTCGCGGCAAGTCATACCGATTTACAAAACCTTTACTTCACACATCACCGGGAGAAGTTGCTGATCTTTGTGGAAGGGTAAGTTAGTAAGCCTGTTAGTTATAAATTAAAGCTGCCCATGAAAATTGGTTAGTTGAGTTGGTCGCCAAAATGTAACTTATAGACTTTGACTGAGTGCTGCCTTCCTGTCAGATCGTTTCATATCTTTTTCAGGAACGGCGTCAACCCTGAATAATCAAACTACAAATAGCAACTGTAGATAACCAAGTTTCGGCGAGCTAAGCTGTTAATGGGAGGAAACTGCTTGTCGTAGATCTTGAATAAAACAATTCACCGCAACACTGTTACTGTCGCTCTTGTAAAGTTTGAACAAACTATGTTACATGTAAGGCGAAATTGCCTCCATACCTCAAACGAAACTGCACAGCGAAATTCAGCTGAAGCAACTTACTTATAAACCCATGATTGTATTGTTTCTTCATTCACCAAAGTATTACACATACATAACTGGCTTAGTATGAGAAGATCGTAATTACTAATCTGCATCACAAGGCGCTTCATACGAGTCTATTTTCATGAAAATCGGAACTTGTCATGTTGACCAAACTGAAGTTTAAAACGTTTTTTTTCCAAAATTAAAGAGTAAAATAACAATTTAGTAACACAATCACTTCATTTTTATTCAATTTGACAACATTTTGAAGTTACACATTTCATTTGTTCGACCGAGCAAACGAAATAAATAGACTAAAACTCAGTAAATCAACCCATCAAAGAATTGTCAAAAAAAGTTACTGCTTATAGTATTCAAATGTCTCTCATTTCTTCAGCCTGATCCTCGTATCCTCTTCCACAATCTTCTAAAACAGTTGTCCTTTCGCTCGTCATATGCTTCAAACTGGAGACCGATATTGTCATGGTTTGATTTTTTCTCAACATCTTCGCTTCTATCAAACACTGCATTATCTGAACACATGATTTCTCCCTCTGCATCGCTCATCACGCCCAACTCAGATTCTAATTCACTTGCATTTGTATTAACAGTCTTTACCCAGCAACAACTACAGAAACGCGCCTGAAACCTTTGTAGTCGTGTTCTCTTCATTTTCTTTACATGTATTGTATCTTCGTCTATAGGCGTCACCACATCGACTGTGGGTTCTAATTCATCTTCAGCTTCATTAATTGGAGACTTATTCCAGAAACAACTGCAGAAATATGCCTGGAATCTCTGTAGCCTGGTTCTCTCCCATTTCTTAGCATCTGCCATGAGTTCATCTACACGCATCATTACATCAAATTCAGATTCTAATTCTTCTTCAATATTTTCAATATTTTCCCTTTTCTTCATTCGTTTCTTTGTTTCAATGGCGCAAGCATCTTCATTATCTATCGCTGCTGTTTTATATTTAGCAGCACTTCTATGAATGTGACTCATTTCTGATGACTCAACCATTTCAACTGGCGATACTTGAGCGTGATCTTGGTTTCTGGGTGTAACCATGATAACAGGTGGGAGACTGAGGACAATTGATGCAGACTTTCTTACTTTGTTCTCTGTACATGTTTCGCTCAGTATGGGATCATCGTCGAAGTCGGTATACCTAACAGCATGTAGAACTTTGGTAAGATCAACCGTTGCAATATATTCTTCAATTGTTCGGTTACAGGCATCAACTTCAGTCTTCACACAATCTTTAGGATTGAGAGATTGTATTTGGGTGACTGGTGGAGTCAAATATGTTTGAGAAGCGCAACGAGTGGTATCACTATAGTTAGCTGCCGGTTTTCGTGCCATTCCTGTGTCCGTATGACCACACTTACCTCGCTTTTGTTTTGATTTATTTCGCTTAGTATTAGAAGTATTTACCTTTTTTGTTTCCTTCTTGCCTTTGTTCGGCAATTTATCTTTCTTACTTGTCTCAATATTACATAGGTAGTCATCGAGAACCACTTCGTTTGCTGCTTTATCCTTTTCAAAAGCGATGTCGGGTGTTCCACGTTTGGTGACACATTTAGAAGGACTCAGTAACATCTCATCTAAATCATTTAGCAGATCATCAGCATTTTGAAGTCCACTGTTTTCACGTTTTTGATTCCATTTCTGCGGCTTACTATTCTTGTCTTTATTTGGTAATTTACCTTTCATGTTTCTCTCGGCCTTGCATAGACCGTCACTGCGACCCACTTCATTTGTCGCGTTGTCCCGTTCAAAAGTTATATCAGATGTCGAACGTTTGGTTGTGCGTTTAAAAGGACCCTGTAACATATCATCTAAATCATTCAGCAGATCATCCGCATCCTGTTGAAGTCCTTCGTTAATAGTAGATCTACACCGACGGACGTCAGTTTTACCTTTAGGATTACCTTTATCCATACTTGTTCTGTCTATCGATGTGTCTGTAATTGTTTGATCAGTATTCTGTATATTTGAGATAACTCCTACCACAATGACATCTATAGACGTAATGTTGACGGTAGCAACGACAATAGGACGTCGTCGAAATATGATTGGTCGAGACGTTTTGTCGACGTCATGGACGTTATCTGACGTACGATTGGACGAGAAGTCGTCTTTAGAGACGTAGACTGGAATTTAATTGAACGAAACATCGTCGTAGTGACGGTTGCAAACTGACATCTGATTGGACGGCGGAAGGCGTCGTAAAGCGCTTGATTGGCCGAGACGTCATCGCTAGAGCCAAGCTATCCATTCCAGTGCCGTTTGTGTATTTCCTACTACGCATTATCAACTTTCTAAGAACTTCCGCATAGTAATCACAATTATTCATTATTATAAAATAACAGCATATCAAATATGGATAATTTTGGGTCAAAACTAAATCTTTATGTCATGCATAAAAGTAATTGACAATGAGTGATAGACTCTTTATATTTTGGCACTTTAATAATGCTGTGGTTGGGAATTGGGAAGAAAGACCACTCTGACCAATTTGTTCCTAATTGTCCTTGAATTACTTCCCTTTTACTATTGTGGTAGTTGTGAATGTATTCATGGTTTCTTATTTCATAGTGCTTTAAAGCACCGAGTTGTGGTTACTAATGTCTTCATTTAGACTGGGTAATTTATAATCAGGTACATTTTGCACCTGTATTCACATTCAAGATTGAAGTACATTAAAACTATATTAATACCTAATTGATTACCACAAACGCTAATGATGTGAAACACTATCTACATGTTTATTATATGTCATATGGAGGGAAGGTTTGAATAGAAAATAATCTGAACTATCAAATTGATGAGACTGGAATCATAGAGTCGCTTTATATACTACATGTATACAGTACTCATATGAATGGGGACGGTGTTCGAAAGAACTGCAAATGGAAATTATTACATAATTATTATATTGAATGAAAATTAATAATTATAATAAGTGCTATCTATACATCTGTATCACATGAGACGCTTGTTGCGAATAAGTTGTGGTTGATCGTTCGCTTCGAGTGCGGGAGGCCCCGGGTTCAATCCCAGGCCGCGTAATACCAAAGACGAAATAGAAATTGTACTAGACGCTCGCCATATAAGGAAAACTGGCTTCTCTCTCATACCCTCGTGACGATGGATAACATCAGGAATGCGGTGTCGAGAGTGATTGACATAAGTTGGAAAATATTGTTTCACAATCGACCATAAATAAATCAGTATAGACCAATCAATTTTGATGACACCGGAACCAAGCTGAAGCAAAAACATGTTTACCATAAGTAAAGATTCGTTCTCAAATATTTTTTTCTGGTTTCCTCTATCTTCTAATTTCTCGATTTGACCATTGCAATTCAATTTCAATTAACTTACCTTTTAACTAATGTCCGATGGATATGATATAACATTGTTTAACTAGTTACTAGTACGATTTAGACATTTTCACTCCATTCTTCTGAGCATTCTGTAAACGTTGTATTTAATTCTTCATAAACATGTATGTGGTATTTTTGTAAAGATAACAAAATCAAGGTAATAAATTGTTCCAATGATGTTTCAAACAAACTAAAGTTTAAGTAATTACAAGGAGATTTTCGCTACATGTATACTGCACACCACCATCACTGGTCGGAGAATGTTCTGAAGAACAATTTGGTGGTTTGTTTTTGTTATACAGTTACAATGAACTACATTTTATAATTATGTTATTTTTATGTTATGTCACAATTTCTTTGCCACAGCGTATACTGACTGCTTGTTCTATAAGCAGCTGGTTGTGTTATTGCTGTGTGTTCAGACAAGTAGCATGTTCCAGCACGTGATAATTCTGCCGTGCGGCACGTGAAACTTGTTGTAGATATACACAGTTCCAGACAGGAGTTCATGTTTATATTATGTATAATACGGTTATTGTAGCCGAGAAGGTAGAAACCAATATGTTCCTCAAACGTCGTGCCGTATGATACACAATCTGAAAGGAAAATTCGAACTGTCATTTACTGTTGATGATACTGAATACCAATCTCCAATCGTAACTACTTTGACATTTCAGTAACAGAGAAATATGCACTTTCGTTTGATAAACGCCGAGGAGTGCCTTTTTACTTTTTATATATGTAACGAATTTAAAACGCAACAATAATTCAAATTATCGTGCATCCACAAACTTACTTGGAGCACACGTAGCAATGGTTGAGTTGTAGCTAAATCCGGGTTCACACGTACACACACTCGCACATGCGCTGTTAGGAGATATGCAATCATCGGGCACGTGACACTTTTCACCATGGTGCTTTATGACTTTACATGAACTCTGAAAAACATGAACACGTGCTCGTCATATTTGGTCAAAACATAAAAAACATTATTTTTTTATAAAAGACGTATATTTTGCTAATCGTTCCAATGGTAATTTATTAATAGTTATTTTATTATTTGTACACTTACCTTCGATACTTTGGCATATTTGAGTCCATGCCCGGGTAAGATACTCACAGCTTGTTGGTTATACAAGCTGCACTGCCTGTTGTCTATCTCATACACCACAGAAACACAGTGTGACATCTCACCGCACAATGACGTACATCTCAGTAAGGTTCTGACGTCATGTAGTTGTGTAGCATTAGTAACACCATTGAACGTCACATTTCCAGCCACGATCATATCGTATTTCGTATGACAAGATAATCCAGCAACAATGTACATGGTGTAACTGCTCACCATGAAAAATACCCAAACGTATAACGTTACAATCATAATCCGTTTGTTATGTAAATCCAACTTAGACAAAAAATCCGGACTTTTCTTAGCAAAGCGTCGTTTGCATTCTGATCACCTCGGTTTTTATCCAGTGGTAAATAAATTTACCGGAGACAAACGGAAACGGCCGAGCTTTTACGATTGCGTCGTTTGGTCAATCACAGCGCGTGTTCGTAAGTGTACCATCGTACCAATATTTCGGTATATCTATTGATGAGTCTTTGATATTATGCTTCAAAATGATATTAGTAAACTCTAGAGCATCCAAGCTATTGGGCCTTACATCGACTCAAAGCCATTCTGGACACTATGTCTGCTAGCGACCATTGCTCTTAATTACAATTGGGTAGTTTAATCAAGTGGAGTTTGTTTAAATCATAAAACTGTTTATTGTGGCACTCTATTGTTTCAGCTTTGATGGATTCGTTCTTAGATAAACTTGATCTAACCAGTTATGCAATATTAAGGATAGTCGAGTGTTTGCATGTGTAATTAAGTCAGAGATGAATAGTATTAAGAATAGAAGAAAGAACCTCATATTATAAATACATATGTCGATATAGATTAAGAAACACAGGAAAAATTGAAAATGGCTGTGCCAGGTACCTACTCATTTGAATTAGGTAAAACTTCCGAAATGTAGTAGGGACTTACTAGTTAGATCTAATACGATTTAGGCAGAACCGTTATTCTGTTAAGTATATAGCTTCCATCTTAAGGTTTAGTTCTAGTTGTAGAAACTCATACTAAATATTTTGTAGGAACTGCCATATTAAACCATACCCCCTTAAATTAAGGCAAATGTTCTGCCTATTGCCAATAGTACAATATTGATAAATGCCAATAAAATATGAACTAAACCATTGAACTGTTCTCCAAAATGTGAAAGGCTTTATCGTAGGGTTGTGAAATATACATTTCAGAAATCCATAGTAACACCATTTCCATCTATTTACCACGTATTCATTCCTATAAACTAAACGAACATTAATAAAACATCTCCAAATTACACTCACTATAAAGTGGTGTTGTGCAGCCAAAACATTGCCTAAAAACTAAAGAAAAACTGAATAAAATAGTTTTGCTTAGTGGGATTTGAACCCATGACCTGAATCCGTCAATTAACCATTTGATCTTGAGCACCTCCACGACGAGATTCTTTATTCACAGACCTAAATTATACACCACAAACAACAGGGTTTTCATCTCCCAATTATTCATCCATTTAATATGTTTTATCTAATGAACGAGTGACTCTTGTCTTTAGCTCACCTGAGGACGAATGTGCTCAAGGTGAGCTTTTGTCATACCGAGATGTCCGTCGTCAACAATTTCTTCAAACGGCATCTCCTCCTAAACCGCTTGGCCATTTTCATTCAAACTTCACAATAATGATCCTTGTGTGACCCTCATTGAAAATAGCTAAAATCGTTCCGCTCTGATAAACAAGATGGCAGCCAGAGCTAAACATAGAAATATCCTTTTAACGACTTCTTCTCCTTAACCGCTTGACGGATTTTGATTAAATTTTATAGGAATGATCTGAGTGAAGTCATATCAAGTACAAAACTGAAATGTTCCCACATGACTCAGGTGAGCGTTACTGGCCCCTCAGGGGCCTCTTGTTTTAGATATTATTTCTAAGGCCTTTGCTTTATTACACCCTGGCAATCTTAAAACACAACGCATTAAATATATCGACTTCTGCCAACTCAGTGCATATAACCTGAAATGATATAATACAGTTGCAAGTTAACAAACACATGTAAAATGGTATGAGGAAATCAGACAGGGAAGGTAGCACTCAACCTAACCAGCCCAGTAAAGAAATCAAATACACCGCAACTCAACTGCACTGTGCAATGCCCACACACAAGCCAACAAAACAATCGAAAATCCAAGTCCCCGCCAAAAAAAGTCCAGGATGACACAATTTCACAAAGAAATTATATAATAGCGGTTGACATAGTTTAAAATAATAGGCAAGGTAAGAATTGGGCGGAAAATAACATAATATCTTTCTAGCAACTACGCCGAGCAATGCCCACACGCATAAGCCAAAGAAACCATTAGAAATCCAAGTCCCCGCCGAAAAAATGCAGGATGACACAATTTCACGAAGAAATGATAGAATAGCGTTTATTGCATGAGACCGAATGAAACGCAGCAAAGACTCGACCAAGTTCCCCAAGGCCTCGCTGCACGGCGATCCAAACCCATGCCAAAACGGCGACCACATGGGTCACAACACCCCGTAACCTAGTTTCAAACACCAAGGACAGTGACCTAACGTTAATGCGCACAGCTACGACTTGACCTAGTTTAAAATAATGGGACAAAGTAGGAATGGGGGGGGGGGGGCGAATAACATTGCATATTGCCAACGAGGTGACCTCAGCGACCAAACAAGACATAACTGCATATTGACATAATTTAGAAAAGTTTCTCTCCCCGTATAAGGGCCAAACCGCAACAATAAAAGAGGGGGCTATTAAGGCCTAATAGTATATCCAGCTATATATGGTTTGAAAATATATGCCAAAAACATAGACCATATGTTCTGTTGGTTGGTTCCAGACCATATGTTCTGTTGGTTGGTTTCCCCCTTTCTCTTGGAGGCCTCTCCTATCGAATAGGACGATCAGGTCAAATATTTTTGATGATGATGATGAATGATGAATGATGAATTCATTAAAATGATAAAAACGTTGGCGAAACATTCCTATCTTCACTTAAATAGTTAAAATTGTCATTCGCACATCTGATTTAACAAGTTAACAGCCAACTTATAACACAACATATTTACATTACAGTTTATACTGTTTATATAAATGTGAAATTCCAATGATGGAATGTATCCCTTATGGGATATTTGTTTTGATACTCTTTGAACTAGCAAGTCAGGAGGAGAGATCTTTTGCAGTGCAGCTTGTAACAGAGAACTTGTGAACATCTTTCTACGTCTCGGATCTGGTCGTGTGATAGCTGTACAACATCTTGCAGTTTGGTGTGAGTACAGTCTATAATAAGCTGGACAAGGGTGTCACAGTCATTTGCCGAGATCTTTGATATATGGAGAAGTTTCTGAAGGCTTTCACTTCTTACTGAATGCAGTGATGGGCATCTTAGCAGAAAGTGTTCTACTGTTTCATCCTCAACTGAGCAGAGCTTACCAGTCTTGTCAACTTTCTTGTGGTTGAACTTCACAGTATTGGTTTGAAGGATGTAGGTTCCTGTGAGAATTCTACTTTTCACTTCAGCTCTTTACTTCATGGCTCCTAGGTCTAATTGCAATCCAGATATTGTGGGCATTTTTGGTAGGATGTTTTTGTACAAGTTTGTAAGTATTTGAGTGATGATTTTGTAGAAACCTCATGTTTCATTCTACTTTCCCAGTATTCATTCACATTTTGCTTAACTATACGTTTCCAGTGTTCTTTTTCCGGTGGAGTATTGATTAAATTTGCAGGTGTCGGGAGATTATACTTGTTCAGTGTAATTCTGATCTCACTTGGAAATGAGCTGTCATCAGGTTGTCATAAAGGAGTTGTCTCTTGAGCACTTTACATTCCACTGAGTCTGGTTGACTGATGATGTTGTATAGAAGTGATATTCTTTTCTTGTCGATGATAGCTTCAACGGGTTCCGCACCGATGAGAATATAAACTGCAGCCGAAGCGACTCTTGTGGGTAGTCCCTGTAAATGTGAGACATTTGCGTTGTTGAATAGCGAACTTCTCAGCATCTGTTTTCGTCAATTTCAGCACTTCTATTCCATAGAGGTACCTTGGTGCAACATATGTATTCCACATCTTCAGGGTAGTAATTGGTGACATGCCTTGTCTGGCGTGTAAACCTGGTAGAGCGTCTTGTTAGCCATTTGTAGTCTATTTTCTGTATCAACGGAGTTCCTTTGGTTTCTATTTAGACCTAAATGTTTAATTGTTTTAACAGTATCTATCGTCTGATTATCGAAGGTAACATCCACACTTTCATTGCATCTGTAGATTAGGATTTCAGATTTGTCCGGATTTATTTTGACAAGATCTCTTCTGGTGTTGAATTCAACTAGATGTAGCATTGCTTGGAGTTCACCTATACTGTTCGCTAGTAGTGCTGTATCATCAGCGCAAGTTGGTGTGCTTACTGAGATATGACCTACTTTTGCGCCTAGACCAGTTTCAGCTAATGAATCCAGTAAGTGATTATGATAACATTTGTATAGCGTTGTTGACAGGGTAGCGCCTTGCTTAGTGCCTTGAAGTAGCTCAAAGGGTTCTGAAGTTGAGTTTTCCCATTTCACTTTAACTGTAGTAACCATAGTGACCAAACAGCACCATGACCTAATTATAAGTAACCCTGCATTTTAAACGAGTTGTAACTTTTATCTTTCTACATAAACATTGCTTACATTTGCGATACATGCATTCATATTTTTCGGTGTCACAAAATATCTTTTTCGTAAATGCGAGAGGGTCATTTATTGTAACCATATTCGCGGAGTTGCTGCAAAAAACATTGAATGACAAATTTTCACGAGTTTACATTGACATGTTTTGCGGTCCTTCTCTGACGGCTTTCTGACCCAACACGGTTTAACTGACAGAACAGACTACATGACTATTTACTACTTTCAAGTTCATAATTCTTGTGAAGCCTTTTGAGGTCGTCAGACAAGATTCTCGCTTGATTCTTATGACCTTTCCTGGTAATAGTTGCCTGCTTATCGGGTTATAGACGTGAATTGGCATCACTCGCTAAGAACACCATATAGATGACCTTTTCCTTGACCTTTTTATTGTAAGAGAAATGTAGTCAGATATAACTAAGGTATAAACTTCACTTAACAACAGACAATGAAATCGTTAACAAAGAGCACTTCTTCAATTTCATCAATAAAATGGGAAATTTTACAACGCTACTATTGCTTACCAGTTCCAATTGGAACAACAATTCCAGTCTTAGCTGTAATGGACCTTACAGCTTACCAGTTCCAATTGGAACAACAATTCCAGTCTTAGCTGTAATGGACCTCACAGCTTTCCAGTTCCAATTGGAACAACAATTCCATTCTTAGCTGTAATGGACCTCACAGCGTACCAGTTCCAATTGGAACAACAATTCCAGTCTTAGCTATAATGGACCTCACAGCATCTAGACTAACATGACCCTTGTGGTCTTCTGCATGACACCTTATGACATCGGAAATTGAGCAAAGCTTCCTATTTTTTTCTCCTTTCTTCGTTTTCCTGGTAGAAAGTACGGTGTTAGCACAAATGAAATGGTCTTGGACAATCATCGGACAAAATACCATACTTCTCTGATGGCAATGTGTTCAGACTAATTACATCGGTTTAGCTCGTGAAAATGGAAAACATCACAGACGATCTATGCATCGGCCGCCATATTGGCTGTTAGCAAAGACTTACTCCAAGTTGAAGAGCGAATAGATTAAAACACTAGCGTTCCGTTAATTCCGGTCAAAAATTTATTTTGTTGATGATAATCCATGTTGTTCTAACTCAAACTAAATTTGCCTACCGAAAATTTTATGTCTTTTCATTTATCAACTTACCAACTGTTACTGCATAAAAACTTTTTAACGGAGGTGCCAGGTTTTTACCGTGAATCTAAAAAAAATAAAGTTACCAATTTTCTAGGGCTCTTTTCAGCTGTTATGCCGCTCAAGCACCCTTTGCCAATATAACCCCCCTGGTCATTGGGATACCTATGCAAACTTAAACTCGTGTCTCCCTGGGGAGACTATTTCGCTCCTGTGAGTGTGGCAGGCAACATCGATCTGCGGCGTCTCGGATGGACTGCTCTCACAGGTACCATTTTACACCATTGTTGAGTTGAGCATGTCGGTCCAGAGGGGGATTGAACCCGGGACCTCTCGACCCCGAAGCGCACGCCCTACCTCTAGGCCACCGCTCCCCACTACTGATCATAGTTTTTTTTTGTCTAAAATAATGCTAACTTAAAATTCAAACTACAATAAATATTCTAGATTATTACGACAGTCCATTTTTTGTCGAGCCCAGCCAGCGGTGAGCTCGACATAGTCGCCACATTGGCGACTGCGTGTCTGTACGTTAGTTAGTGAGTTAGTGTGTCCGACCGGATTCTTGTCCGGGCTGTATCATCCTTATGCATTAACACTTTTTTAAAATAACTTAGCATAATTGTTAAACACCATGAGGCGGTGTGCAGTGCGCAAGATCCAGGTCACACTTAGAGGTTAAAAATGACCATTATAGACCTCGTCAGGGCTGTATCTCACTCATGCATTGATACTTTTTTAAATAACTTGGCTAATTTGTTAAACACCATGAGGCGGTGTGCAGTGCACAGGATACAGGTCTCTAGCTCAAAGGTCAAGGTAACACTCAGAGGTCAAACTTTAAAAAATACCATTATAGACCTTGTCTGGGCTGTATCCCACTTATGCTTGACCAATCTTTCTTATATTTGGCATGAATGTTCACCTTCATGAGACAGAGGTTCATGACATATCCCAAGGTTCATATCTCAAAGGTCAATGTCACAGTTGAAGGTCAAATTGAAGCTTGTCCAGACCATAACCTTTTTTGAGCATTGACCAATCCTTCTTATATTTGGCATGAATGTTCACCTTCATGAGACAGAGGTTCATGACAGATCCCAAGGTTCATATCTCAAAGGTCAATGTCACAGATGAAGGTCAAATTGAAGCTTGTCCAGACCTTAACCTTTTTTGAGCATTGACCAATCCTTCTTATATTTGGCATGAATGTTCACCTCCATAAACTGGAGTGTGATGCTCAACCCTCGGGTTCCTATATCAAAGGTCAAGGTCACAGTTGCAGATAAAATTTCTTAAAAAGCTTGTCTGGACCGTCATTTTGTCATGCATTGACCAATCTTGCTTGAAATTGCCATGAATGTCAAACTCTATTAATCAGAGTGTCATGAGCAACCCCTGGTTCTTTTCTCAAAGGTCAAGGTCACAGATAAACTTGGAGGTCAACGGTCAAATTGAAGTTTGTAGTGGTATTTTGTTCTTTATGCATGTTGGCATTAGATGTAATTTAGCAAAGTTAAGTCAGTGCATGTTTTTCAATGTGCGCCAAGGCTCGACATAATTTGCCAAAGGGCACAAATTTCTAGTTTTTATTTATCTCTGTGTGAAATGTGTAGTTAATTCATTTGTCGTCAATTTTTAACCATTTTCATTTCGCAAGGTTTAAGATTGAACAGCATTTTAAATGTTGGGATGTAATTTTATTACTAACTTGTTGACATGTACTGGCAAGCGAGATACTTCCAGACTGTAAGACTGTAAAATCTTAAAATTTCTTTTGCACTTTGCTTCAGTGGCATGATACTTTAAAACTATGAAAAATCTCAAAATTATTTTTCTTGTCTAAGTAGGTTTTCCTGGAGAATAGCTCATAATAATGAAATAATTATAATTTTCCCTATTTTCAGAAAAACGATCAAAAATGATGTTCAACGATTTTATATACTGTTATGTAACTTGGAATTTGCCTTCATGTAGTAAATATGTGTTACTATTATGAATATATTGATATTTATAAATGACAAAATACCTCCTTTTCTTCAAATCGACGTGAAATTCCTCTACATGGGGGTCACTGGCCCCAGTACACAAAGTCTAGTGGGGACCATGTAGACATTTTGCCCAAAGCCTCGACTTCAAATGGTTGCAGCTTATAAATAATTAATCCACATAGGCTATACAGCCATATGTACTTAACACTAGTCTCTATTAAAGTTAAACATTTTCAATGCCATTGTAACTGTCGATTGACGAGGACAATCCATACCTTCTTAACTCAAGAAACCAAACACTTTGCACAATTTCATTTTTATTTCGGACACCAGTAGCTTTCTCAAAGAGTTCATATATACATCAAAGCATTTATACAAAACCACATTAATATATGCATCAAATCATTTACACAAAACCACATTAATATATACATCAAAGCATTTACACAAAATCACATTAATATATACATCAA
The DNA here is from genome assembly GCA_963678985.1 of Spisula subtruncata. Lineage (NCBI taxonomy): Eukaryota > Metazoa > Mollusca > Bivalvia > Venerida > Mactridae > Spisula > Spisula subtruncata. Next base: position 19,574,127 of record OY787667.1, read on the forward strand.
AGCATTTATACAAAACCACATTAATATATACATCAAAGCATTTACACAAAACCACATTAATATAAACATCAAAGCATTTACACAAAACCACATTAATATATACATCAAAGCATTTACACAAAACCACATTAATATATACATCAAAGCATTTACACAAAATCACATTAATATATACGTCAAGGCATTTATATAAAGTCACATGTTTTGTTGGGTTTAAGTCAATTTATTTCAATATCGTCTGACACACGGATGCAAGGGATGTTCTTACCCCTTCACGGGCCTCGATTGCGTCTGACACACGGATGCAAGGGATGTTCTTCTTTCAATATTCACAGCCCTTCACGGGCCTCGATTCCGCATGCGCATGGGAGATCATCCCCCGAGGAAGAAAATGTAAACACACAGTAGCGGGTAAGGATTTGGGCAACTATTTAAATAATTTGTTTACCCGAGTTATTTTTGCTGCGCAGAATCCTTGGTAACAAGCGTCTGAATGATTCCATAGAAGATCAAAGAAAAAATCGCGAAAATAATCCGTCTAGACCGTTTGTCCGGAAGCTTCACCTGTCAGCAATTATCTCCCTTGGCAGCATATATAATTTAAAAAATAATTTAAAAATAATTTAAATCTGTGACTATGCCTGGCCAAGTTTTTTGGTAATTACAGAAAATCGCTTTTAATTTCCTAATTGAAGTGGGACGTATTTTTCGACCTTTCATATATCTTTTTTGGCACCCTGAGTACAGTGCGACAGTATGCTCACGTACAGGCCGTACCTCTTCAGTAAACGTTTACTACACATGATTTCAGCAACCATTTGTCTATCTCAAGGTCTGTTTGTTCTCTTATACCACTTTCTGATACTCATGATCATCATTTGATAGCGCTTGCATGACTTGTAGCTGATTTTTTCCAGGTTTTTCTGATACGTCGGTCTTTGTCAAGTTTGCTTTCAATCTCTTTAATATCATCTTTCCATTAGTCTTTCATTTGTCTTCAATTTGATTTTGAGTTTCTTGTTTAAACGATAGCAAGCATCTATATATCTTTATTGTTTCTTCATCTGTAGAATTTTCCCATTGACTCGGCTCGATAGTGTGAACCACTTCTCACTAGGTCTTTAAACTCGAATAGTCTGCAAAGATGGAGTCTAACGGAGCTGTAGAGATGGAGACTACCGGAGACATAACAGCTTCCCTGGCAAAGCTAGCGTGTGATGAGTAGAAATCATCACAAGTCCTGACATGTGTCTCCATGTAAGAGGAAGGCTTTTTGGCAAAGAAGAAGCAGTTTGCCTCCGTGATGAGTCTTGTCTGGGAGATGATGGTAAAAAGCTGGATGCCGTTCTCTGCCGTGCCTCGACAAATCTTGCTGATGCCTGAATTCCCTGTCTTCTCCTCAAGACACCAGGAGCAGATAACTGACGCTAATGAGTGGTCGTCCTTAATGGAGTGATTGGCTAGATCTCGTTGGTACATGTAGCCGAAGGCAGCTGGACACTTCTGGCAAAAAATCTATCCCTCGCTGGAGCATTCTTCCTTGCTACAATTTACAACGGAATTTCTGTTATTAAATACTTTTTGTCTATCAAACGACAATTATCAAAGAAGACTCAAGATGTAGACGCGGTGGCAAACAGTATCGGCATATTATCTAGACACTAGGTTCTCCAATCTTCTTCAAGAAATTAAGCAAATTCGCAACCTTTAAAAATCTTATAGTCTGAAACCACAAGGTGCAGGGGTTTCATATATTTTGATTTGCAGCATAGTATTACATAATCATCTAGTGGTCATCAACGAAGTTTGTTCACATACTAGTAGTCTTTAGAATTATGTAAGGTAGTGTTTGCTTCCGTCGATATATTAATGGCGGTTGTTTTCTTACGGAAAATACCTTGTTTGTTTGCTACATGTTGGGACCACCACTTGTTGACCAATATGTATGGTTGTATTGAAGGTAGACGTTGTGGTCACTGTAGGTTACCATTTGGTCGCGGACTGTATGGTATTCTGAAGCATATAACGAGGTTGAAAGGAACTTGATGTGGCAGTATGGCACGTGTTTGTGAACTGGACGATAGGGGCATTTTTGGTGGCTGGATTTCGCACTTGTCTGGGCATGGTGTTGTTAACTAGGTCGAGCCGAAGTAACGCCTTAATTAATCGCTTTGGCCAGCCATCCTGTTCTTTTGCAGCTGGGACTTTGGGAACTAAGTAGTCTTTTTTTTCAGTTTGCACCATATCTTTAATTTTACCATCACATGTATAGTATACAACATACACATTTTGTATAATAACAATTGAAGGCTAATATAATACCCTTTTGAACTTAATTTAAGGGGCTATTTATTAATATTATGTTATACAAGACATGGGCTAATAGCAGTTCTTGTTATGTCTGTAAGGTGTCAGATTACAAGCCGGATGTAGGTTTCTTTCTTCTGTCTTCATACATTCGTCTTGATTTCTCAAGAGCTTTCAGCAGCTTCCTGTCTTCTGATGAGCTAAGAAGTTTGTCTGCACATGCATAGTCACAACCATCAATCTTCATTAAAATGCTAATTAAGGCTTCTTTATGAAGAACCTGCATGAGGTATTCATCCACTTTAATTTTTTCAGTATCTAGCAACTTCTTTAGGCTTTTGTTTGCCACACAACATTCATACTATGAACTGTAAAGGCTGTAACAACAGTTTGTAGAATCACTTGATCAAATGAATAACGCTTACACTCAAAACAATTGCAATTTCGTCGGCTAACGCTGAGTTTTTTCTTGATTATAACAATTGTTCATTATTATATAGTTATTATGGTTATATTAAGATATTGCTTAAGATAGAGCAAAATTGGTTATTAGTGTTTCTACATATACTCAATTGTTTTGAGTGTAAACGTTATTCATTTGATCATGTTATTCTCCACACTGAACAAACAAGAACATATTTATTCACATGTTCACATAAGTAGAGTCTTGACTACGTTTCATTCGGTCACCTGGGATCACCATTTTTGTTATTTCCTTGTGAAACTAGTTTTTACAGCGGGGACTTCGGCTTTTAATTATTTCGTTTGGTTATGTGTGGACATTGCTCCTTGTAGCTGTGGTGTTACTGTTTCCTGTGTTCGGATGATTAAGTTGAGGTATTTCCGTCCGATTTCCTCATATCCTTTTTATGGTCTCCATCGTGTGTCCGTTGGCACATCAGTGTAGGGCTGTATCTTCCTCACTTGTGGTAGGATTTGAAAATAAATTAGCACAAATGGTTACCCCAGGGAGGCGATGCGACATGCACATGGCACAGGTCCTTGGTGAAAGGTCACAGGGGACTTTCAAATTTTTCACTGCTATTGCGTCCGGGCTGTATCTTGCTTACTAACGGTAGGATTTTTATCTCACCTGAGCACAAAGTGCTCAAGGTGAGTTATTGTGGTCACTCACCGTCCGTCCGTCCGCCCGTCTGTATGTCCGTACTCACCCACTTGTAGTTCTGAGGTGTGGAACAATAGGCTATATTTAGATTCTATTCATTCCGTTGCTTACGGGGAGCAAAATGTTGCTTATGGGGTTTTACAAACAAAAGGATGAACAAAAGAAAACCCCACAATGTCAAGTCCGTGAGAACGTCCGTCCGTCCACACTTTCAAACGACGTCTCCTCTGAAACCATTTGGCCAATTTTGATGAAATTTTGCCAGGATGTACGTGGCATTGGGGGATTTAGTAATTGTTCAAATTATGGCCCTGGGGTCAAAATTGGCCCCGCCCCGGGGGTCACCGTTTTACATAGACTTATATAGGGAAAACATATAAAAATCTTCTTCTCTAAAACTACAATGCCTAAATCTTTGATATTGGTATGTAGCATCATCTAGTGGTCCCCTACCAAGATTGTTCAAATTATGGCCCTGGGGTCAAAATTGGCCCGGCCCCGGAGGTCACCGTTTTACATAGACTTATATAGGGAAAACATATAAAAATCTTCTTCTCTAAAACTACAATGCCTACAGCTTTGATATTTGGTATGTAGCATCATCTAGTGGTCCCCTACCAAGATTGTTCAAATTATGCCCCTGGGGTCACAATTGGCCCCGCCCCGGGGGTCACCGTTTTACATAGACTTATATAGGGAAAACATATAAAAATCTTCTTCTCTAAAAGTACAATGCCTAGAGCTTTGATATTTGGTATGTAGCATCATCTAGTGGTCCCCTACCAAGATTGTTCAAATTAAGCCCCTGGGGTCAAAATTGGCCCCGGCTCGGGGGTCACCGTTTTACATAGACTTATATAGGGAAAACATATAAAAATCTTCTTCTCTAAAAGTACAATGCCTAGAGCTTTGATATTTGGTATGTAGCATCATCTAGTGGTCCCTTACCAAGATTGTTTATATTATGCCCCTGGGGTCAAAATTGACCCTGCCCCGGGGGTCACCAGTTTCTATATTTACGCTCTACCTTTGTTAGTCTAAATTGTGCAGGGCTTCATTTATAATCAGGTGAGCGATATAGGGCCATCATGGCCCTCTTGTTTAATTTTACCTGGCATAAATGATACACACAAAGCGACAATGTGACATGATCCATTGTTGCTGTTTGTCCCTTTTGCTTGGAAAGCAGCAACTTTTTTTAAATTGGGTCACTACGCGGTCGCATTAACGTTAGGTCAATGTACTTGGTGTTTTATAAACTAGGTTACGGGGTGGTTGTGCCTCATTTGGTCGCCGTTTTGGTATTTGTTTGTGCGGTTGGGTCGCCGTGCAGCGGGAACTTGGTATGGTCTTGGCTGCGTTTCATTCTGTCACATGCAATAACCACTTACCAGGTTATTAGAAAGCTGAAAATGGCGAGCGGATTGATAGTGTCCGGTCAATAACTTAAGTTCCGATTGACCAATCTTGACCATTCCTGGTATGTAGGATCCTTGAATGAAAATTTAGCCTGGGATTGTATTTTGAGTTTGTGGGATCAATGTCACTAAATGTTACTAAATTAGAAAATCAGTGTCCGGTCAATAACTTAATTTGTTTCGATTTTCAAGACTGGTCCGCGGTTTTTCGCGATCCGGATCCCACAGACGCTTATTATTCACAACATGCTTCGTATGCGACAAGCGTTTACTGATTGTTAACCAGTCCATTACCTATTTTCGCGACTGACTTAAATGTGCTAAGTTACATGTAATGCCCGCATGCATAAAGAATAAATTATCAATTTGACCTCTAAAAGTGACATTGACCTTTGAGAAAAGAACCAGGTGTTGCTAATGATAGTGCGATTAATAGAGGTTGACAATCATGGCAATTGCAAGCAAGATTGGTCAATGCATGATAAATTTATGGTCCAGACAAGCTTCTTTAGTAATTTGACTTGCAATTTTGACCTTTGATATAGGACCATGGGGGTTGAGCATGACACCTGAACATTCATGTCAAATGTAAGACATATTGGTCAATGCACGACAAAGTTATGGTCTGGACAAGCTTCAATTTGACCTTCAACTGTGACCTTGACCTTTGAGATATGAACCTCGGGGTCTGTCATGAACCTCTGTCTCATGAACGTGAACATTCATGCCACATACAACATTGTAGATAATTTTTTGGCCATGTGGGTAATTATCCCTCATTTCAAGGCATGGAGGTAAATGGTCAAATTTTGACTTGCTTGATGGGTAATTTGACTAAAGGTGTATTCTAAAAAGCACTTGTCTGAAGTGCAATTCACTTGCCCGAATAAAAGGGGGGTCAAATGTTCAATGTAAAATAAGGACCATGAATATTAAAAAACAACATATTAAGTAGTGGTTTTGAAAGACACAAAAGCCATAGCTCAAAATTTATAATATCAAAACAAAATTTTAAGTATATAAGAGTTAATAATTAAGTGAAATCTGACTCCAACCATCGATGCTTTTGTAAATACTCATAAATACGATGTTGCTTCCAAAGTTTTGCACAAGAAAAGACAGTTGAACGAGCGATTCTGTGTCGATAGACCTTGATTAAAGCATGAAAACACAGTAATGGTCTGTCAGAACTGTAGATAGAAAAGTTCTCGTGCTTCAACAAAGGACGATCGTCTGTCATAGTTGAAAAACGTCGATATCGTGTTTTATAATATTTTTGTTTACAGTCGCGAAAATCGGTAATAGATTAGTGTCCGATCGATAAACGCTTGTTATTACGGAGCGCGCTATATAATCATAAGCGTTTGTTGAGATCCTGATCGTGATACGGCGGACCAGTCTGGATAATTGGAATATCTAACTTCCTTTACACCCGTAACTCTCCGAAATTTTCACTTGTCCGTTCGGGCGTCGTTCTTTTCAATTTTACTTGTCCGAACGGTAATTTACTTGTCCCGGACTTCGGGCAACCCGTTAAAGTAGAAGACTTGTACGCTGTCGGTCTTTCAAAGTTTGCGTAAGTCCTAATATGTTTACGTCAATGTACGCTCGGAAATGAAACTTTTTGCGTATCCTGCTATTTTTTATGCGTAAAATACGCCGATACACAGCTTATCTACAACGCTGCACATACAAGAAAGATTGGTCAATGCACGAGCGAGATACAGCCCGGACAAGGTCTATAATGGTCATTTCTGAAGTTTGACCTCTGAGTGTGACCTTGACCTTTGAGCTTAAGACCTGGATCTTGCGTACTGCACACTGCCTCATGATGTTTAACAACTATGCCAAGTAATTAAAAAAAAATTGTCAATGCAGGAGTGAGATACAGCCCGGACAAGGTCTATAATGGCCATTTTGACCATTGACCTCTAAGTGTGACCTTGACCTTTGAGCTAGAGACCTGGATCTTGCGCACTGCACACCGCCTCATTGCCTTTAACAACTATGCCAAGCAATTTAAAAAAAAAGTGTCAACGCATGAAAGAGATACAGCCCGGACAAGGTCTATAATGGTCATTTTTGATGTTTTACCTCTGAGTGTGACTTTGAGCTAGAGACTGGCTGGCTGGCTCACAGGCATGCAGCCGCCATCGTGGCGACAAGGTCGAGGTCACCGCTGGGCTCGACAAAAAGCATTGCTGCTAAAACCCTCAGAGTACTAAGGAAGGTAGGCCACGACCAGTTAGTGGTTAAAATGTCCATGCATGTACCTAGCACAATTTAAGTTTCAGAACATGTCAACTCATGTGTGCTTTAGATATAAAGAAAGGTATTGACATAGGAGATTCATACACTAATGACAAGGTTGGGGCAGACTTTACCAAATCAATAATTGCCCATGCGTAAAGAAAAGACACACTTGATGAGCTGGAGAAGTGTAACGATTTGAGTTTCACATGTGACGGATCAACAGATTTTATAGGAGACGACATGGAGAGCCCGTATATTCGTACTGCTGTATATGGTAACATAAAGGACTCCGATCTGTTCATTGGAACAGCTGAATCTAGTTCCAGTGCACATATTCACCAATTTATCAATTTTGCATCACTGAATTTGGATGGTCACATGAAGAATAAATTAGTTGGATTCTGCTCTGATGGAGCTTTAAATATGCTTGGTAGGTATTATTAGTTGTCTTATAGTTAAATAAATACAGATACATGTATCACATAAGTCTGTCTTTTTAAAACCATAAATTACTATCAATTTGAAGTAAACATAAAGAAAATTACACAGTTTAATAAATCTATAATGACTTCAGTGTAAACATTAATCGATTCCAGGAACATAAACTGAGAATTGCCATTAATGATTATAACTCGTTATTCAAGCAAAATATACCAGCCCTGAAAGAACTGCAGAAACAAAAACAGGAATCAGAAACAAACACTGGAATTAGCTTGTAAACATTGTATATGTTGTTTATCAACTGGATATGGGAAGTCAGTTGTTTATGAACTCCTACCATGTATTGACAAAACTTGTTTGGTGATCGTTATTGTACCATTAAATGCCATACTGGGGCACCTGAAAATGCCCGTGTGGCTATTTGCCATTCCTCAATGGAGAATCAGGACAGGTATTGATTTTACTATTATACTTCATTTCCTGATTATATAATTCAACTAGTAATGTACGAGAGGTGCCCCACTTGTATATATTATATTTGAACAGTATTCGATATTTTCAACATGACATTGTGTAGTCAGAAAGTCTTTATTCAATCGTATACATCGATGTGTCATTTAACATATACACCCATTGATTTTGTATAAAGTTTGTAATTTAGTTAGAACCAAAAATTCACATTTTTGTACGGGTATCTTTTGGAGCATTTTTATGGCTGAAAAAATCCGACTAATGTTGTACACTCATTCTCACCAGAATAAGGAAATCGGTGTCGCCGTACACAGCGTTTTCCAAAAGAACACAGATGGTTGCATTTGTGCTGGCAAACAAAGCGCAAACCAATATATCTTACACGACAGGTGTAAAAAATCCGAATCTTTTCAATTTACAAGTTTTGTCTATTACAAATATATGCCAAATATCACGTTCGAGACTGTCTTCAATGGTTTATTGTGGGATCATGAGTACGAGGAGCAATTTAGCAATGGGGGTTATTGGAGTCTGCAGCATAAGTTTGCTAATTGTGTGAAGAAATTGAAAGGGACATGGGTTAGTGACCAAGCCATACTTCAGGGCTTTAAGAACTTCTGGGTTACTCCTGCTGCTGCAGGTAAGTGTGAAGCAATGACCCTGCATGTATACCAGTATGGTATCCAGTTATGGTCCCATTGTAGTGCTCTGCTAGAGGCTGGTGATAAGTTCATGGGTGCATTCTCAGAGAATAAGGCTTACTCCCAAGTTGGTCATGACGCTAATGACGAAATGTACCATGTCATGGCTCTGGTTGAACTGGCTCTGTCCATGATAATGGATTTAACCATGGTACATTACTGTACCAGCCAGGCTGCAAATGGCAATACTGATCTACGCAGAGGTACCACCACTACTCAGTTACTATCGTGGCTAAAGGTTAATGACAACTGGAACAATCTCAGTCGTGTCACATCCATTACTGAAATTATTGTGGCTGCTGGTGTAATTTATCCAAATGCAGCAATGAGCAAAGACGACATGTATCCTGTTGTTATGAATGACTTCAAGAACCTGAACATATATTACTACCATTTAAATGGTGAGGATGCTCGACAAAAACATGTTCCGAAACATGTTTATGAACATTTGGTCGCTTGTGGTCAATCCATGAAAGACGTATAGTCCAGTCATTTTAACTTTTAACCTCAAACTAATTGCAAAACAAACAGTTTTGTGTTTATATGGTGCGTAACGCTATCCTTAGCAATGTACAAAATGTCCTAATTGAATATTCGTGGGACTTTTTGAGATATTTACAAATATATTGAATTGTCACATGTTTTCGCGATATTTGTCACTTTTGATGTAAATAAATCTTGACTTGTACCAGTAACTTATTTTTACATCGTGCTTAGAGGTCGCAATTTTGGTCTGATTTTTATGAAAATGCAGCAATAATCATCGGAAGCTAATCTAGGTAAAACAAGAGCTGTCTCCATAGGACGACACATGCCCCCGTGCATGCTTTGATAGTAACGTAACGTTAAGATATCAGCACCGTCACAGATGTGTCATAATATATTGGGCAAATGTGATATTGACATATTTTTCTTTGTGTAAAGGGCCATAACTCTTAAGCGTGTAGGTCAATTTGAAATCTTGTTATCTAACATGACCTAGATCTTATGGCCGTACACCTTTTCATGTTTCAAAAGGTTTGACGAAGATCCGATGACAAATGCTTGAGTTATTGAGCGGAAACGGGAAGAAACACCATTTTTCTAT